>CM024761.1:150238586-150330269 GCA_014218235.1 Colocasia esculenta
CATCCTGTCAACACTTATGAGAGTAAGACTAATAGGAAGTAGTACATACTTTGTTTCTTTTTATGTGTGTTAAAATAAGAATGGCATAAAAACATGACATTTTTGTAGTTCCGGGGTATTATCTACCTATTTCTTTGTCTTGTCTACTATAGTATAAAAATCATACAAGGACACATTTCCTTAGGTTCTCTTGCCCGTATAGAAGGCCAGTCCTTGGATTATGTGTTTAGATCTCCACCAAGTACATTAGTTCTCTTATTGCAACCAGTCTATTATTATTAGAAGGGAAATATAGTAAAATATAATAAAAGAATAAAATATTAAATAACACAATCACATTTTCGAAATACAATTGCCTAGATTTTTTGACCGACTACAATAATATCTATATCGCCGCTAACATTGATATCAATATTGATATTGATTTGAAAACGAAAAAACTAAGTCTTCATCTAATGTCTGTGCCTAAGACAAATTAATGTCGGTGTCGTCAACGTCAACATTACAATCACAAAATCGAGATTGTGGGCTAAGTCGGTCATTCGTGACTACTTCTGTAATTATTTTTAGAATAAGATTCTTTATTTAATATTTTAATATATTGTTTATTAATTTGATAAATCAATTGTGTTTTTATAATTAAACTTTTCCATAAGATGTCATTCTACATGTGTAACCAGTTTATTTTTACGGAAATATGATTAGTTTTATATAAATATACTGTGGACACCTAAAAAAAAAACAACAACAACACAACAAAATATGGGCTTGCACCTGCTGGCTGGTCTGATCCTTACAAGCAAAAGATCCATGAGAAAACCCACTAAATGACCACTCCACAAGGCCCATGATCCAATGGCCCATCTACCCTAGGTAAGGGGGTCATCCTAGGCAACTCCTCACTCCCCCACTACCTAGGCAAACCTGCCAAGCATCAGCAAGAGGAGGCGGCCAGCAGGTTCCCTCTTCAGGAAACTGGGCTGCAAAAGGAGAGGGGGGTGGTGGCCTCTTGCTGGTTCTTTTTAGAAGAGGGGATAGAAGAGGTTAGAGGCTTGCACTCCAATAAAAGGGCTTGGCTGGGGGCTTCCTTCTTTCGAAAAAAAAAAACCAGAAGAGATAGAAGAGAAGAGAGGCTTCTTCCTGGGGGGTCTGGTGTGTGAAAAGAGAGAAGCGGAAGGAAGGAGAAGGTTGGCTTCCTGTTGAAGTGGGGGAGGCTCGGATAGAAGGGTCTCCAAGAAGCAGCTGAGTTCTCCTCATCCTTCCGGCTGGTCACCAAAGAAGCAGAAGCAGCCGCTTGGAGGTTCGGTTGAAGGTGGCTGGCCTCCTCCTTTCTCTCTCTCTGATCCTCTCTCTCTCCTCCGGGGTTGGCTACGGAAAGAAGCCGTGCAGGAAGGGTTGGAGTCTTCAAGGGGCCCCCTCACAGTTGGCTGGCCGGTTGTGCCTTCCCAAGAAAAAGAATCAAAAAAAGAAAAGGAAGGGGCAAGCAGTTGAGAAGGGCAAGAACAGTGAGGGGGGACTGCCACGGCAGTCCCCATATGTGTTCCTCCCTCATGGCTTATCCTCCTCTTTCTCCCATGTAATCTCAAGTTCTAAATAGTGAAAAGACTCTCTCTCGTTTCTTCTACATGTGTTTTTTCTTTATGGTCTGCATGCCCCCCCCCCACCCCCCTTTTCCTCTTTTCATTTTCTTTCTCTTTGTTGCTGCAGTGGTGTTCTCCTGTGCCTTTACATAGGACCGAGATGCCCTGGTAAACTACTTTTTACCATGGGTTTTCTGCCCATTGATATTTCTATTTGTTTCATTTCTGCATGAGACTATCTCTTTACCTCTTATGGGACATTGGAGAAGGCCGCTGAGTATCTCTCAGCTCACCAAGGGCGCCCTGTGAGAAATATACTCACTGCCACAACACATTCACTGTAGCAAGTCCATTTATCCAGGGTTTTCTTATTCAAATTCATTTTGTGCATGAACCGTGAATCTTAGAGGCCTAATCTAAGGGGGTCATATAAGGCTATATATGTGCCTCCTCTGATGGGTCTAGGAGCAGACAAGGGACTGTCCGGATCCCCCTTACAACTGTTCATGTCTCACTGTCCCAATCTTGCCGATTCATTTTCCTATGAGACCTTGAACATCAATGGTCAAGTGGCTGATACCTGGGTCCTGTTCAGGCTTATGAGGGGCGACATTATATGTCAAATGATCTGTGTTTCCGACGGACGCCCAAACGCTGCGTGTGTTTTGAGAACCGTGTCCTCGAAGTGCTGCCGAATCACTTTTCCGGGTGGTTTTGAACATGAAGGGTTCGGTATCCAGTACCCATGCCCAGTTCAGGCCCACGGATGTATTCTCCATGTGTTGAATAGCCCGTCAGCCCGACCGGACACTCAGGTCATCTTTGAATTTTGAGAACCGTGTCCCCGAAGTGCTACAGAATCACTTTTCCGGGTGGTTTTGAACATGAAGGGTTCGGTATCCAGTACCTATGCCCGGTTCAGGCCCATGGATGTATTCTCCATATGTTGAATAGCCCGTCAGCCCGATCGGACACTCAGGTCATCTCTGAATTTTGAGAACCGTGTCCCCGAAGTGCTGTCGAATCACTTTTCCGAGTGGTTTTGAACATGAAGGGTTCGGTATCCAATACCATGCCTGGTTTAGGCCCATGGATGTATTCTCCATATGTTGAATAGCTCGTCAGCCCGACCGGACACTCAGGTCATCTCTGAATTTTGAGAACCGTGTCCCCGAAGTGCTGCCGAATCACTTTTCCGGGTGGTTTTGAACATGAAGGGTTCGGTATCCAGTACCCATGCCCGGTTCAGGCCCATGGATGTATTCTCCATATGTTGAATAGCCCGTCAGCCTGACCGGACACTCAGGTCATCTCTGAATTTTGAGAACCGTGTCCCCGAAGTGCTGTCGAATCACTTTTCCGAGTGGTTTTGAACATGAAGGGTTCGGTATCCAATACCCATGCCTGGTTTAGGCCCATGGATGTATTCTCCATATGTTGAATAGCTCGTCAGCCCGACCGGACACTCAGGTCATCTCTGAATTTTGAGAACCGTGTCCCCGAAGTGCTGCCGAATCACTTTTCCGGGTGGTTTTGAACATGAAGGGTTCGGTATCCAGTACCCATGCCCGGTTCAGGCCCATGGATGTATTCTCCATATGTTGAATAGCCCGTCAGTCCGACCGGACACTCAGATCATCTCTGAATTTTGAGAACCGTGTCCCCGAAGTGCTGCCGAATCACTTTTCCGGGTGGTTTTGAACATGAAGGGTTCGGTATCCAGTACCCATACTCGGTTCAGGCCCATGGATGGATTCTCCATATGTTGAATAGCCCGTCAACCCGACCGGGCACTCAGGTCATCTCTGAATTTTGAGAACCGTGTCCCCGAAGTGCTGCCGAATCACTTTTCCGGGTGGTTTTGAACATGAAGGGTTCGGTATCCAGTGCCCATATCCGGTTCAGGCCTATGGATGTATTCCCCATATGTTGAATAGCCCGTCAGCCCGACCGGACACTCAGGTCATCTCTGAATTTTGAGAACCGCATCCCCGAAGTGTTGCCGGATCACTTTTCCGGGTGGTTTTGAACATGAAGGGTTCGGTATCCAGTGCCCATGCCCGGTTCAGGCCCATGGATGTATTCTCCATATGTTGAATAGCTCGTCAGCCCGACCGGACACTCAGGTCATCTCTGAATTTTGAGAACCGTGTCCCCGAAGTGCTGCCGAATCACTTTTCCGGATGGTTTTGAACATGAAGGGTTCGGTATCCAGTACCCATGCTCGGTTCAGGCCCATGGATGTATTCTCCATATGTTGAATATCCCGTCAGCCCGACCGAACACTCAGGTCATCTCTGAATTTTGAGAACCGTGTTCTCGAAGTGCTGCCGAATCATTTTTTCGGGTGGTTTTGAACATGAAGGGTTCGGTATCTAGTACCCATGCCCGGTTCAGGCCCATAGATGTATTCTCCATATGTCGAATAGCCCGTCAGCCCGATCGGACGCTCAAATTATCTCCGGATTTTGAGAACCGTGCCCCCGAAGTGCTGCCGAATCACTTTTTCAGCTAGCTTTGAACATGAAGGGTCGGATAGCCCATCCCCGTGCCCGATCCGAGCTCATAGATGGTGTCCATACATATTTGTGGGTGTTGCCATCCCGTCCGTCAGTTCTGGTTCCTCACGGATTTCAAGAACCGTGCATAAATAGGGCCGCAGAATCACTGCGATTTGATATTTTGGACAAAAGGGGCCGGATAACCTGATTCCCACGCCCCGTCCAGAATTGAACAGAGCCCTTTTCATGGTTTGGGTGCCATTCCCTCCTGACCCGGTCTTCGGATCCTCCGTTTCCCACGCGTTTTGTGCGTTGCAAGGGCTGCCGAATCATTTTGGCCTGTGAACAGTGCTGTCGATTCGCCCCTGCCGAATCACCTCTGCAGAATGGGTCTGGCTGCCGATTCGCTCCTGCTGATTCACCCTTACAGAATGGGTCTGGCTGCCGATTCGCCCCTGCTGATTCGCCCTTGCTGAATCGCTTTCGCAGAAGGGGTTTGGCTGCCGATTCGCCCTTGTCGAATCGCTCCCGCAGAATGGTTTTAGCCGCCGAATCGTTTTGCTTGCCGAATCAAATGGATTATGCATGACGATGTTTGGGCATATAAGGATCAAATGAGATTGAACCATGAAAAGAACAATGACAATCAAAGCATGTCAAAATCTCTTGCATTACCAAATAAAAGATTTTTGCATAATAGACAAAAGAGCAAATAAATAAACAAGTATGCAAATTGACCTTAAAAGATGAATGGCATACGCACACACATCAAAAATCTCTTGCAAATTTGACTGCAATCTTATAGTTTTATTTTGCGCCTTTTATCGGATGTCCCGACTTAGGCCATAAAACCTTCTATTCTGGCGATTAATCAAGGGTTTTCTCTTTCTAAAAGAGATGTAATTAACGTCGTTGCGTTCAGGCAACGGCGGGATCTTGATCTAGGACCTGACACTCATTTTCGTTTGACGAAGTCAAATGGTGCGCACAACTGACCTAAAGCCCTCCGACTCTCGGAGGCGGACCATTTATTGTCACCTCGGTGGCTGACACGCCCGCGCTGTGCGAATTGCCGATTCATCTCTCATCACCATTGCTCGTGTAGCATCCGACGGGATTTGGATTAGCAATACGCATTCATCCATGAGAACATGAGACAACATGATAAATAGATATTTTTAAATAGATTAAAAAATTCTATTTCCACATATACTTTTCAATTCTCTCTCTTTCTCTCTCTCTTAATTCATTCCTCACTATAAATAACCTGTCCATTCAGGTAATTTGGAACGCCAAAAGTGATTTTTTTTGTGGTGGTGGGGGGGGGGGGGGACGAATGCATACTTTGATTTAAGTGAACAAATAATTTTAAGAGATGTTTTTTACTTACAAAATGTTATTCCAATAAAATATTACAAATTTACCATTTTGTTAAAATATTGTCAAAAGTATTACAATATCATTCTGATTAACTTATGTTCTTTCTAAATGCTATTATTTCTGTTAATTGAATAAATTTTGACAAAAATACCCTTTTATTGCTCTCTTCCTTAAAGGGATGGGTATCTTGAGACCTATGGTTTTATTCACAGGTAATTTGTTAATTTTCTATTCATGAGTTATATTAATTAAGTATAGTTACCTAGATGTGTGGCGATGAGTGTTACTATCATAATATTTTATAATAATATGAAAATTTAAATTAGAGACGGACCTTATCTCTAAAGTCTGAAGTCCCGTAAGAGGGCTCCACAGCGGACGCCTATAAGAACGTCACGAAGCCATTAGCGTGGCCTCCTCGCTGCGTTGGCACGTGCGAGTGGTAGTTAACAAGCAATCACCGAGCAGGCCAGCCCCCGGCCATCGTTCCCACCATTGCCGCCGACGGGAGATTCGAAGGGCGAGAAGGATTTCGCGCGGCCAAATCCTTTGGGCCATGGCGTCGAAATCCTCTCCTGCGCCGCCGCCGCCAATCCTCTGCGCTTCCTTCAACCAGGATAACAGGTACATACGCGACTCTCCGCAAATCCCTCTGTGAGAAGTAGAGCTCTTCCTTGATTCCCGAATTCGATGAGGTCGGCGTGTTTTGCTCGCCGTCGTATTTGTTGATGCCGTTGTGCTTTTCGGGTGTCCTGTTGATCTGTCTTGCTTTCATCGTCTAGAAAAGCCTTATGTTGCGTTGATTTGCAGTTGTTTCGCGATTGGGACCAGGGATGGGGTCAGGGTATTCGACGCCCGGACAGGAAGATTGTTCTACGAGAGACGTGAGACCGGCCCGGAGCTCCTTTAGTAATCGTTTTCGACAAAATCGAACGTCTTGCATGTTTTACTTTGCAGTTCTGATGGGTCGTTTGATTCATGTGGCAGACATGGGTTCGTTCAGCATCGTGGAGATGCTGTTCAGCTCGAGCCTCCTCGCCATCGTCGGCGCGGGGGAACAGGTGATGTGAATTTAGAGCTTTTATTCTGCATTCCTTTAGAAATTTGAACTCATTCGTGATTGTTTTGATTTCGATGGGCAAGCGCAGCCTTCACTCTCCCCACGCCGGCTTTGCCTCTTTGATACTGTCACTGAAGCTACGCGGAGGGAACTGAACTTCCTGACTTCGATCCTGGCTGTTCGTCTGAACAGGAAGAGGTGAACCACGCTTGAATCGTGTGTAGAATTGTTTCATGTGGTGATATGTTGAATGGAGGAAAAGGAGGTTTCATGACAGTATGAATGTCCTTATAGAATCGGCGACCTTTCTTCAGCTTCATAATTTTCTTTCTTGATGTAACTGCATTGATTCTTATCCTTCATGTTCATTGTTTGCTCAATCTTACTGTTACCTGTCGGTTTACGAGAATGAATTGTGGGGAGGGAAAGTTGATAAAGTGTGGATATGTGCAGATAGACCTGCATAACAATTTTGAGGTTTAGGCCCTAGGAAAAACGAGAAGAAAACTTATTTGTTGCTTTAAGAGGAACTTTTTTTTTTACAGACTACAGAGAAAATCTGCAGGACATGTTTTAGAGACATACGGAGCTTAAATTTGAATAGAATGAATCATTAAACTGCTCATTTTTCATGGTGAATTTTTTTACCACATGCAGGCTTATTGTCGTATTACAGGACAAGACCTACATTTATGATTTAAACAGCGTTGCAATCCTGGATACAATTGATACAGTGCCAAACCCAAAAGGTGAGGCTGGAACTTTTTTCTTTAATATCATAGTTATGATATAAAATTTTAACATCCCTTTAAACTGATCTCTTTCTCCTGAAATGTTTTTATCTAGTTTTTATAGAGTTGTTGTTACTTCACGGATAGAAAAGTACATCATAGTTCAGGTTTGCTGTTTGCAGAAAGGTCAGGAAGGAGAGCCTTTATAATAGTTAGAAAGCAATTAACAAATATCATATTTCTGCAAAACCGCATCCCCTTTCAAGTTACTTTTCAGTTTTTAACATACATTTGTTTTTTTTAATGGACTAAGACATGCATTATTATCCCGGGTTTGACACATCCACATGGCTAGTCACCATCACCATCAGAGTCTTATCCCATTATTAGGGGTCGGCTATATGAATTCTGTTCCGCCAAAGATTTCTATCAAGTTCTATATTCATGTTTAAACCTAAAAAGCCAATGCCCTTCCTAATAACATCAGGTCATCTCATTTTAGGCCTTCTCCAATCTCTTTTACTAGCATCCACTAAGATTTAGTCACATATTTTAACCGACGTCGAGTTAGGGCGACGATGCACGTATTCAAACTAGCCGAGTCTATTTTCTCTCATTTTACTATCAATTGGAGCTATCTCTAAGTCCTCACAGAAGCGATCATTCCTAATCTTACCTTTCTTAGTCTCACCATACATCCATCTCAGCATTCTTTTCTCTACTACATACATTTTCTTAATATGTTCCTTTCATACTACCCAACACTCAGTACCATATAACAAAGTAGGTCTCACAACCGTTCTATAAAACTTCCCTTTAAGTTTCACGGGTATATGAGGATCACAAAGGATTCTTAACGCACTTCTCCATTTTAACTAGCGTGCCTTAGTTCTATGTGCAACATCATCATAGATGTCCCCATTCTCTTGAATGATAGACTCTAAGTACCAAAAGCTACTACTTTTAAGAATATTTTGTCTATTCATTAGAGCCATATCTTCCTGTAACATCCTCTCATTACTATAATTACCATGTATAAATTCTGGCTTGTTCCTACTGATTTAAAAACCTTTGGACTCCAAGACATGCCTCCAACTTTCTAACTTAACAGTTAAACCATCAATACTCTCATCAAATAAGACAATATCATCTGCAAATAGCATACACCAAGGGATATCATCGTGCAATTGTTACATCCACATGGCTAATATATTCCCAAACAAAAATCCATTCTCTTTCTTACCTTTTTTTATCATACAAAAGAAAATTTATTGTCCCCATTTCTTTATCTTCTGTTTTCTTTATTTCTCTTGGTTGTTATTATAAAAACCAAACTAAATTACCTATCTTTTAGCATATAATCAATTGTTTTTATATTTTGTAACCATCTTACCAACATTTGTTTCAGGACTTTGTGCGTTTTCTCCTAGTTCTGATGCTTGCTATTTGGCTCTTCCTGCAAGTAAAACCAAGGGATCTGTTCTGATCTACAACACTATAGAGATCTTTTCACTCTGTCAGGTCATTATAGATTGCACTAATTATCGTCATGCTCAAGTTCTTTTCTTTGATGAAATTCTTGACCATTTTCATAAGAGAAATGGTGTCTTGCGATAAAGCTGATGGAGAGAGAGAGAGAGAGAGAGAGAGAGAGAGAGAGAGAGAGAGAGAGAGAGAGAGAGAGAGAGAGAGAGAGAGAGAGAGAGAGAGAACAGTCTTGTCAGACTCTCAGCTAATAAAAATACTTCTCAAACAATTCACATCAGCTTTATTGCAAGATGTGCCTTGCAATAAGCATTTCTCTTTTCATAATTCATATCCACTTTCATCCACTGTCAGGTTAGGGCCATTTACCTATCAAAATTTATTGTCAGTTAGCATCTTCAAATGAAACGAAAATCTTCGTCCTTTTTACTTTGATCTTTCCTAACCATGTCAGATAAGAATGGTATATGGACCATGGTGCTCACATTATGCTCATTTTCATTTGAACCTTCGGTTTTATATTGTTATCTGTTTTTTTTTTAGAATCAGAGTATATCTTTCTTTTTAGCATCCAATAATTTCAAATTTCGTCAATTGCACCACTCTAGTTTTAGCTCTGGCTGTAGTTTTCAACTTTACAACACTCTGGTTTACGAATCATTAGCATCTCTTAGCCTGATTCTGATATATATAATATTATGAAGATAACATATCTGAGATACTTGAGAATTTTTAGATGTTAATGCCAAGGGTATTTAGTGTTTTTCATTTAGCAGTAGCTGGCTGACGAGTCTTTTGGCACTGACATCAATTACCTCCAGATGTAAATGGCCATGAAGATGTGTAAACACCAAATATATCAATGCAGAAATATAGTTAAAGGCTCATAGAATTCCTCATGTTTGCAAATTTTGTTATTCCTTGTTTTTTCAGTTATCTGCGTCCTTTAAGAGGTGCACCCCAATTTAACGTATCCATTTTCTCTGCTATTAGAGTGATCAATTTAAAAAAGCTGTTTTCAAGTTCAAACTTCTCAAAAGCATGCTTCTCTTTTTTGAAATGAGACTTAAAACCAAATTACCTATTGCAATACAGAAAGATAGAAGAGAACAAAGTTGTCTCAAGGCTTTCTTTTGAGATTATGAGATGATGCATCATTAACTCCATCTCTTGGATCTTATTTTGCAACATGACACAGAAAAGGGACAAGAAGGAGCAGCATTGAGGAGAAAGGACAACGGGATAGGGTTTAGGGTATCATGCATAGATCAGACCTCATTTCTCTTCTTATATATTCAGTACATTACAACAAAACTACATAGAGACTCTTATGTCATTAAAGCACAGGGAAAAGACAAAACTCAGCCACATTGGTGTTACCCAAATAACTCACTAACAAACCCATTAACTGGCCCATTTACAGAGCTAGTGACCTATTAGCCTTTGTTTCCTACTTATCTATATCAAGGTTTTCTTTTGCTTTTTATATGAATCAGACACTGATTGCTTTTACATTGTGAGGGCTTATGATTGTCTGTTGACTCGAGAATTTCTACAGATAGATGCACACCAGAGACCTTTAGCAGCTATTGCTTTTTCTTCCAGTGGCATGTATTTGGCCACTGCGTCTGAGCAGGGAACAATTATCAGGGTTCATCTTGTATCACAAGCAACAAAGGTATAAATTGCTATCACAGTTCAAAGGATTTGTCTCGAACTCTTTCTGCCTATGAAACTCATTTTCTGGTATTAGCAAAATTAGCTACTAGAATTGCCTTACTCTTTTAATCCAAGGTACTCTGCTGTGCTGCTTATATCTGTCTGTTCTTTCACTGAACAGTCATATAGCTTTCGGAGGGGGACATATCCATCAACTATATATTCCATTTCTTTTGCACCATCAATGGAACTCCCAGATGTCCTTGTCACGACAAGCTCATCAGGCTCTGTCCACATTTTCTCTCTTGAATCAATGGTAAATCAAAGGTTAGTTCTCAATTTTTTGACATATCACTCTGTCTCCTGTGAATTATTTATGATTTTCAATTTAGTAATAGGATCTATCGGTATGTATACGAAATTTCTGGAACTGAAATTTAAGTCCTTTTACATTAATTTTCTTTTCCCTAACTCCTAAACTTTTGTCTTGGACAACTGTCCACATCACATTTCTTAGGAGTAGTGTTCTTCTATTAGAAGTGCCTAGGGTCCCGAATTATATAATAGAAATCAGAATTGCTTGTTTGCCTTTTTATTGTTTTATTTGCATACGACATTCTTCATTTTCTTGAAAACACTTGGTCTTATCTATTCTTGTTTTTGCACTGAATCTTCAAATCATGACGGTCCAACGCAGATGGCTTCATGCCTTGTGAAACCCTCTGGGCTGATAAAAATTGCTAACACAGTTTAAACATTTAACAATCATGTATAATGTGATGAGGGACATTGTGCTTGTGCTCTCTTGCCGACCATTTGTGCCTGCTGCCTGCCACATCAAATGACTTGGTTCTCTGACTAAAGTTGGATCCATTATCAGGTTGCTTAAATATTAATATTTGCCTTTTAAAAAAAATAAAGTTGCAGATTCAGCGTCTAGCTGGCACCACCATCCTGGTCATTATATAAGTTTACATTCAGCATAAGTTATGGTTATACAAGAGAATCTAGTAGTAAATCATGTTGCTGTGATGCTTATTTACAATGCCTTTCATATTGTTATTTCGCTAGAGTCTAGTAATGGTATGAGATGACTGCTCATGTATATTTAGGTATAGACGAAATTATTGCATATAAGTTTGTCTTCGGTTTCAGAGGATCTTTTGTTTAACTTGCTTCTTAAACGTTCATTTCTTTCCTTCACTTGGACAATACTGATCCACAGTGATGGGTCTTGAATGACCCAATCTGATGAAAAAATAACGCAACAAAATTTCAAAGAACACTATCCAAGGAATCCAAGTGCAGTTAACTGATCATTCAGCAAATGTCATGAAGAGTTAGCAAATATCCTTACTTTCCAGTAAGAACTATAATTCAATACAGTGATGAGGTCACAATTAAAGATCACATTTTGACACACATAAATTGAACAACAGGCAGAATTGATCATTTCATCTTTTCAGCGATGAGCTCACAATTAAAAGTCCATGGCAGCCTGCCAAGCCTTTTACCTTAAACCAACCATCTTCTAAAATGTCAATTCTGTTCTTTGCTCCTGGGAATTAAGATTTTGTTTTCCTGTACCCAAGGATGGTTCTATTGTGTAATTGTTTTATTTATGTTTAAATATTTTAATTAGATTATTTAAATAAAAATATAAATAAAATTATATAGTTTTATAAATAATAATTTATATTTATTAATATATTTTATAATCAAACGCCGTGCATCGCATGGGTGTCCAACTAGTTCAGCATAAGCTATGGTTATACAAGAGAATCTAGTAGTAAATCATGTTGCTGTGATGCTTATTTACAATGCCTTTCATATTGTTATTTCGCTAGAGTCTAGTAATGGTATGAGATGACTGCTCATGTATATTTAGGTATAGACGAAATTATTGCATATAAGTTTGTCTTCGGTTTCAGAGGATCTTTTGTTTAACTTGCTTCTTAAACGTCCACTTTCTGGAGCCAATAGACCTTGTAGCATGCTTGGATCAATGATCCCGGACAAGATAAATGGTGCACTGGAATCTGCACATCATCATGTTCTTCACAATGCAGCCCCTCAGGGAATGAAAAGGTGATCGTTACTTTTTTCCTCTTTTCCATAATATTGTAAACCTTTTTCATCTGTTTTGGAGTTTTCCTTTTTTGGGGGTCTTATTCCGTCTTAATTGTTGAGTTTTGATTCTGCCACAGTTATGCAATTATTCACAGTGCAGATAAAGTTGGGAGCACAATGCAGATGTCCACATCTGCTATTAGGTACGTCTTGCAAAGCATGTCCTGACTCCTGAGAGCATCTTTTGATCTTCCACCCTTACCTCCTTTTCTCCACTTGTCTCATATGCAAGCACCATGTTTTTCCTTGTTTACCACTTATTTAACTGTAACACGCTATATGGCGTCTTTATGTGAAAACTTGATATGGCACATTCTCATGATTCAAAAGTGAATTTTTCTTTAGCAATATCAATTGAAGAGGATTTTCTCACATCATTTCTGGGAAAATGTGTCAATTAATATGAAGTAAAAGGTAAAATACAAAAATCAATTATTTTCAGGCACAATAACTATTTGTGGTACTTGACATTGTAGAGATCACATCAAAAGGGGCTGACAAATGTAATTAGCACATTGGTTGGATTTATGGGGAATGTAATTAGCTAGCTAGATCGTTTTGATGGCGAATACCTTTTCTGTATATACTACCCGGATTTTTTCTTCACAGTTCTATATCTTCTACTCTCCAACATTCAAGGCTACAAAATACCAAATTGTAGCAGTTGAACACCTGAATTGAAGCATTATTGCTAAAGTTACATTGGGCATGCATGAATTGCTTTAAAGCTATATTATTTCCAATCTTTTTCGTGAAAATAAAGCGTTGTTTGTGATCATATTCTCCATTCCCTTGTGGAAACAATGATGCCATTTGCCTGACTGCCATGCCAAGTTGATCCCTGGACCAAGGCACCGTCACAATTCTCCCCTGCATTGTATGAATGATGGTAGGTTGTATAAACTTCTTCATCCATGGCCGCTATATTGATGAAGTTTTGACCAATCTTGCTTGGACAGTATTTTCATTCTACTCCGGAATTCTCACCTCATGATTTGCTTGGACTTTTTTTTTTCTTAGGCTGAAAGTCTCATGAAGTTACACACTGCCATCCCATGTTACGTTTTAACTGCTCTCTCCCCAGCATTCCTTTCATCATGTCAGGAAGAATGGGGATGCTGTATGCAGGAATACCAGTGAATTTTGGAGTACTAGAATGTCCCACCCATTTTAGTGAAAGATCTGTCCACTTGGTTATGTCCAACCATCTGTCTCCTCCAATGTCCAGATGATGGTCAAAGCATGTGCCTGTATAGTGTATATTCATCCTCTCTCTAGATTGACACTTTTTATTATTATTAAGGCTCCACTTGTATGTGTGCACATATTTACTTTGAAAGGCATGAACACCACAGAGGGACAGATGGCAGAAGGGTGGTTAAAGAGAGGGGAAGGGAGGGAGGGCAGTAAGCACATGTATACGCACGCAACAGATGTAAATGCATGGATGTAGTTGCAGACACACAGATACAACATACACAGAGACAGACTGGGTGTGGGGGGAGCAGAAAGTGCATATTCACGCACACAACACATTCAAACACATGCATTGATGCATGCATGCACATGCAGGACCTGGGCGTTGTGCTCTTGAAAATGTGCCTCTGATAGCCACTGCGTTTTTAATTTGGAGATAATGAAAGCTATGGCTTGTGTAGGTTCACAGCATGTTGTGGTCCCATATTCTTGTATTTGAAACATTACTCGTCAGGTCTATGAATCCCATTCATCTCTGATCTTGTGTCCAGATCATTGTCGCAGCTAGCTTTTCATTTTTCAATCCTCTCATATGACTAGTTATATATTTGGCAATATTCATACATTTATGAATGTTTATGGAAAAATCACATCCACCGGAGAACAGAAATATGTTTTCCATTTTTTTGGAGAGCTTCCAATCCGCTTTCGTGCATTTAGTTATCTACTAAGGAACATAAAATGTTTTCCACTTGACTGTGGTCCTACCATCATTTTGAAACCAATGCATGAATAGATTTGTCAAACTTGGAAATCTTGAGTAATATGAAACGGCTGTGCACATCAACATTGGGCATTCCAAGAGTACTCACTGTCACACACAGATCTCTTTCATTGTGAGATGATCAAGATTTGCATGGTGGGTTGGGAATGATGACGCCCTTGCGTCTTGGTGGCGACATCTTACAACACTTACTTCTTCTGCTGGCCATCTAAATCACGGGAGAAACTTCTGAAAACTTATTTTACTTGGCAGGTTGTCTCTTTTCCTCATCGACCAAGGTGGGCATTTCCGTGAGTACACCCTAAACATTAGCCAGACGAAGGAGCTGACATGGAGATTGGAGCGACAAGTAAATTTGTTGCACATCAGCTCAAGTACCCTTCATTGATTCGATATTCGCAGACTTATTTCAAGGCCGTCTAACTCAAGAAGCTCTCGGATTTTGTGATTCCCATCCATGGACACATATTTCAGGCAGAAATTAAAGGAAAAGTTCATTTTTTTTTGCACAAGTGAAATCTCCTAATGTGGAGAGTCCCTCTGAAGAGCTTTTGGATTCACCATACATGGTGAAAACAATCTAACAGCAGTGGAACTTGAAACACCACTTGCTGAAGGAGCTATGATGTGAAAGTCCCGAGAGAACCAATGGAATCCTAGTTTCATCTGTACATGCATGTACATATGTGTATGGCAGAGATGAATATATATGCCATATCGGTTGCTCCGTAAAGCTTGGAAATGTATGAAATTGTACAGAGGTTGGTTCCATTTTGTGATTTTAATCATATCATTCTTACATCATTTACATTCATAGAATATAATTGTTTGAAATCAAATTGAGATTCTATCAGATTTTGACATTCATGGATTAGAAGAATGTAAATTTGAGTCGGTCACCTTCGTAAATGGTTACATATTATCTATTAAGTTAAATCTTGACCTTAACGTAAATGGATGAGTCAGAAAGCATTTTGCGAATTCTAGATAAGTATACATATAAATATTAAGATTACTTCAAGAGGAAAGGTTTAATGGTCCCTTCGTCAAGGTAGTCATTTGGTGTGTCATTAGCATGTTCAATGTTGTAACTAGCTGCCTGCAAAAGCTAAGGTTTGCTGCAACACACACAATTTAGATGCTAAACACACACACACACACACACAATTTAGACGCTCAACACACACACACACAATTTAGATGCTCAACACACACAATTTAGATGCTCATTTGTTACGGCCTCCTCTCTTAAAACTCCAGTTATGAGCCGGATGTATCACTCTATTTTTTAGTTTTATTTGCTGAAGTCTCACTAGTTGCAGTTTTATATATATATTATATATATATTTTTTTCAATTTTTTTATACCATGTAGGTTCTCATTTGACAAACATATTCATACAAATTAATCATCGACCAAAAGGCTAAAAAGATTAAAAAATAATTCTTAAGATCATGTTTGATATGGAGATAGATTGGAAATAGAATAAAAATATCTTTAAAATTTTAAAAATATCTTCAAAAATTTAAAATTATGATCAATTTATCAATTTATCCTCGTTCTATTTTAATGCCAACCATCCCCTAAGGAGATGAAAATAACAAACAGGTTGCACAATCTTTATTTATTTTTTAGGTTTTTAAACGCCCTATACAACAAGTAAAACTCTATTTTTTAATGTGTGTGTATAAATATATACGATTAATTAATTTGTTGAATATTAAAAATACCTGAAATATACAGGTGTCTTAGGAATAGAATAATAGGCTATATAATAGTGTACTAGTACTGTTTGCACCAGCCCGCAGCGAGGGGAAGCGGATCACGGGGAATGGGTGGGGGCCGGGCGGCCGCTCTGCTCTCGAGGTCTTCCTCCACCTCTTCCGCCCTCCACCCCGCCGTCCTCTCCCACCACCTCGGCTTCCGCCCGCTCCTCTCCCTCCGCCCCTTCCGCGGCAGAGCCGGCGCCTCCTCCGTCCGCATGGCCTCGGACGCCGCTCCCCAGAAGGACTCCGCCGCAGCAGCAGTATCGTCCGCCGGCGCACCGGGATCGTCCTCCGCCGCCTCCCCGTCCTCCACCTCGCCCTCCTCCGCCGTCGATTTCCTCACCCTCTGCCATCGCCTCAAGGTCCTCCCCGGGCCCTCTCCCTGCTCCCTCTGTCTCTCTGTGTGTGTCTCTCTCTCTGCGGAATGCTGACGGGAGTGCTTGCGGCAGACCACGAAGAGGGCGGGCTGGGTTCGCCACGGCATTCGGGAGCCCGAGTCGGTGGCGGACCACATGTACCGGATGGGCGTGATGGCGCTTATCTCCTCTGATCTGCCTGGCGTGGACCGGGAAAGGTTAGGTTTCTTTTGATCCATCGAGAACAAGAGGACCGACGCAAACTTCTGGGGATTTAATTTGACGTATTGCTGCTGCGGGAGGTTTTCTTTTTTCGTTTTTTGCCGATTTAACTGTCAGTTTGGTTCTCTTGCAGGTGTATTAAAATGGCCATTGTACATGACATCGCAGAAGGTGGGTTCGCGTTTCAGTATAGTTGCCACTGTTCTGCTGTTCATTGAGAACGCTTCTCGTGTCCTTTGTTTTCCTTTTTTTTGTTTGAACGGGTGTACATGCTTTCCGGATCAGGTATTTATAGGGCTGTTCAGAATTCGGTTCAAATCGAAAAACTGAACCAGACTGACCGGTTCGATGTGGGTTCCTAGGCAGTTCAGTTCGGTTTCAATTTTTTAAACCGAATATATATATAATATGTATAATAATTATACAAACGAAATGTAGCGCAGTTGGCTAGCGCATGGACTGTAAGCCTTTCTGCGGCGACGTGGGTTCAAAACTCCTCTCCTCCAATCGATTTTTTATGAAAGAGTGTTGAAACTAAGATTTTTTGTCAAAAAAACATGGGCGGAGCTGAGATTCGAACCTTAGACCCCCAGGTGGAAGCATCAGCGCCTTAGCCGCCAAGCCAAGTGCGTGCTTTTGATGGAAGAGGCATTAGACTTCAGTTTGATCTTGGGATTCGGTTTAGTTCGGGTTGGTCAAAAAATGAACCAACTCGAACCAAATCGACATGTGTTCACCCCTACTGTTATGGATCTTTCCCTCATCCCCAAAACTCGGGTGGTGAGGAGAGGAGGCCCTCACATATTAACCCTTCTTTTTCCTTTGTGAAATCCGATATGGGTCTATAGGCTCACACCCCATATACGTTACAATACTCTCCGTCTTATGAGGCCGATAGCTTCACTCTGGGCAGCTTTCACTCTGGGGGTAAGAGGAGAAGAAGAAACCCAGGTAGCCATTTCCACAGGTAGCCCTCTCCGCAGTGACGCCCATTCAGGCTCTCCTATTAGGAAGATGCCTTGCAACTACCACATGGATTCAACAGAGGGTGGACTCAGACACCATTTGTTATGGATCTTTCCCTCATCCCCAAAACCCGGGTGGTGAGGAGAGGAGACCCTCACATATTAACCCTTCTTTTTCCTTTGTGGAATCCGATATGGGACTATAGGTTCACACCCCATATACGTTACACCCACCCACACACATCTTCCCCCGTCCCCGCGACAAAACCATTCCTCCCTACCCCCCATCTTCTTCCCCTCCTCCGTGCGGCGAACTACCCCGACGAGAGCATCCTCAGGCTGTGTGGCTTGCTCCCTCTGCGGCTCGGCGCCAGCTACAGCAATGATGAAGATGGCACCGCCGACGGAGATGGCGCTACGGCTGCCCAAAGCCTCCCGCTCCAGGTCCCTCCGCCCCTCTCCCCCCTCAACTGCTTCACGGGACCGACTGTCCCAGGACTCGTCTTTTCCCTGGCACGGTTCGGTTCGCCCATGCCGCCGCGGTATGCCACGGCGAACCCTGCAAAGAACTACATTAAACAAATGCAAGGTTTGTTTAATCTGCATGGGTTTTTTTCTCAACTGTGCCATGGCTCGTCTTTTTCCTGGCACTGTCCGATACAACCATGCCGCCGCATACCGCGGCGGCACGACGAACCCAACAAAGAACTACATTAAATAAATGCAAAGTTTGTTTATTCTGCATGAGTTTTTTCCTCCAAGACTATATGATTGCTTGACATTTTATAATACATTTGAGCCACCTTGCATCAGTGCATTTGACTCCCATTTGACTTCTATCTTCTAGGATCAAGATCAACTTCCAAGAAGTGAGCCACTGCCAAAGAACATTGTCAGTTAGACATCGAACCTGGAAATTCAACCATTGTTTGGGCCTATTGTAGAAAAGAAGGTATGTAAAAGAAGTTCTTTTACATTAAAGAAAACTGTACCTAAGTCATATCCTCTAAAGTAATGGTTATTATGAACATCTTTTATCTATTCATTGTTTCATGAACATTTAATCAGATTATCTGCTATGGCATGTGCATTCTAGAAGGGCTTTGTCACAGGAGAGAAAGCGTGATGTTTTGATTATAATGCAATTTGTAGAATACAAAAATATAGAAGTCACGTTTCATGTTTAATTGTGTAATTAAACATAAGTCTGGACTCATGTTGGAGTTGAGATCCAAATTCATATTTGAGTTTTTCAATTACTAATTAAACATAAGTCTGGTTTCATGTCATTTTTTAGATATGTACCCCTCTAAACTTTCATATTTTCACATATACCATCATTTCCATGATTTGTCAACCATGCTCTTAGCATCTCCAAATTGTTGCATTTATGTATTTCCTATTTTTATGCCATTAAATATATTTCAAAAAATGAAAAATACTACTAGGACATGTGATCTCTTCACATCCTTATGAAAGTTAACTTGAGAGTAGATTCATAATTTCAACATGATATGGACATAATTATTAGTATTTAGAGATATGAGTATTATTTACAATTCAAATAAGAGGTCTATATGTAAATATAAAAGCTTGGAGGGGTACTTATACAAAAATTGTTAATTAATTGAATGCTATTTTATATACTTATCAATTACTTTTTTAATCATTTGATAGACATAGACTTGACATAATAATTTTTTTTTAATTTTATTTTTTGGCATTGGCACTGGTGCTAAAATTTTACTCATTATATTAATCGTGTGCATATTTCATTTACAATACTAATTCGCAACTAATATTTTTCTTTTTCACAAAAAGAATTGTGACATGTATCTAGATAATCTCAACATTGATTGGATAGTATAAAAAATAAAGATTGTATATTTTATAATAGGTTAAAATTGATAGACTTATTAGTTGAGGGTATAATTTTTAGTTTATTATTATTATTATTTTAATTTTTAAATCATTCAACAACGATCAAATTGTATAAATTCATGATAGGACATGTCCATGGTGCATTAGGTATTAACTTGTTATATTGCAATTGTGGACACTATTTATTATTTTTTATTGATAAACATAATATCAAATATTTGATAGATATGTCCATACATTCTAATCATGGATCGGGCATTGTAAAAAATTTAAAAATATTATACACTCTTTATTAGGACAAAAAGTATTGAAAGTGATAAATCTATTAAATAAGGTGTATCATTTTTATTATTTTGGTATTTTTTAGCATCTAATAGATAATTAGGCTATATGAATATTAGAATAAAATATATTTTTAATTTAAAATATGTTCTATCATAAATTGAATATTTGGACAATGTAATAATTATTTAGATTGTTCAAAGAATTAAAAAAATCTCAATTAATTGGCCTATTGTTTTGATCATTTTTGGCTCATCAAGAGTTGCATTTTCTTCTATTTTTTTATTTTTCTATATTCTTGGATGGTTGGCTTACAAGATAAATTTATTATATGTTTTAGTTTTTTAAATTTGTGCATCATGGATGGCGCACAAACACACCGCAATACGCACTTGTCCGTAGGCTTAGCACAAAATCAACTATAATATATATATACATATACACACAAATTGCACTCCCTTCATTTTAGAGGGAAAAAAAGGGCAAATCACGACAATTTTCCCTCTCTGTAGTGATGGCTTTAGTGCGTCTTCATTACCCGCTGCCTTCAGTCCTTCCCTCTCTTGGACTTGCTCCAGCAACTCGCCGGATAGTGCTCCAACGAATCCCCAATCTTCTGCGGTTGCAGCTTTGTCACTCTCGAGCCGTCATCTGCGCTATGGCACCTCTTCATCCAACCCCAGCATTGCCGGTGCCAAATCTTCTTCCAAGTACTTATTAAAACCCTCATTCCTTTGCTAATCAGTCCGCGCACGCCACTACGCCAGCATACTGCGGCATTTCTGGACGCCGACGCTGCACATCCCAAGCATCGGAAGCACTATTCTCCCTTGTTTGAGAAACCTTGAAATATCTTGGGTTGCGATGCAGAATAGAAGGTACTGGTTGAGTGCTTATAGATGAAGTTTTTTGCATTTAATTGAAATTTCTTCCTTTTTATGTTGAGGAATCTCTCCTCACCTCTTTTGATCATATTGCCTCTATTTTATTTTGATAAAAATTGGTAGTATAGTCTACCTTCTTTGAGTTTTAAGTAAAACGACAGAAAGAAGTGGTACAAAGAGTCGCATTGTAATATCCTTCTTTGAAAGTAATTTAAAAATATTGTCAGTGAGTATCTAGATCCGTATTGCGGTTAATCTTTTGTTCTATCTGCTAACAATGTCCTTTAGTACTTAAAAAATTATAATGAGTTTGTGCAAGCACTTCTTGTGGGCGTAAATGTTAAACACCTTGTTTTTTAATTAACTTTCACTCCTCAATAGTGGGGAATAACTAACACTCTTCTATCCATTCGACATTTATCGAAATTGTTTATTGTTCATCTGTTTTACAGAATCCTTGTCAACATTTTGTTCGATACTTCCACCAAGCCTTGTAGTTATGATGGCCATCGTGCAGGTAGAATTGATTTTTAATTAATTTTTAATTTTAATTTGTCTTACTCAGTTTATTTCTCTCACATGTATTTTCAGCTGTTCAGTGAATACTGGGGGAGGAAGAAATCTTTGGACATAGAAGAAAGTACATTGCAAGTTGAAGAACAGGGTTTCGAGTTCAAACTAACAGAAAACTATAATTTTTGTGATTTTCGAAAAAAGCTTTATGAGATTATCGATGTTGTTTGCTCACAGAAGTATCTGGTTTATGAGAAGATGGGGCTCTTCTTTTTAGTCTTCGTTGGAATCACTTTTTTATTATGCGGGCTGTACGAGATATTTCAGCCTTTTATGAATGGTTTGTTTCCTTAGAAGTTTTATTCTTAATCTTAACATATGTTTATTCTAATTTGTTATTTTACTTTGTAGTTGTAGTTAAGTATAAAGAATTTTCGATTCAATATGTGGCAATATTGTGGTGTTGTTCATAGACTTGAAAGTAAAGTCTGTAGTTTTGGTTAGAATTATGTGTATCTATTTAAAATTTTTAAGTACTAACTTTTGTCATTTTATTTTTGTGCCAGGGATATATTGGTACCTTCAAGAAAAAAGAAAGATTAAATTGGAAATTAGAAAGATGAAGTTAACCATCGAGAAAATTTTGCGTAAGGCGAAGCCCATGGAGGGTCAATGATGAGTCTTTTCACTTATGAAAAAGAGATGGAAGCTAGTCTTTTTTCTGTACATAATTTTTACAACAGTTTTTCTACATATAACAGACACGTCCAGTTGTTATTCGTGCTTTAAAGATGGTTAATGGAGCTGGTTAAATGCGATTGTTTTTGAATAATCTCCGGGTGTATTCTTATAGGTTTTTCTGGTGTACTTTTAACTTTGCATATCTTCTGTAAGAGATGCTTGCGCACCTACCAATCTAATTTGAGGGGAGTGGAGATTTGTTGTTTTTTTTGTTCTCTCCATCTCCGTCATAAATTTGAGTGGAGTTTCTCATTGGCGATTTTTCATTTTTGATCTTCTAGATTGAGTGAACTGTTCGGAGGTACAGTAGTTAATTTTACATTACAGTCTAGAAGATCAAAAATGAAAAATCGCCAATGAGAAACTCCAGTCAAATTTATGACGGAGATGGAGAGAACAAGAAAAACAACAAATCTCCACTCCCCTCAAATTAGATTGGTAGGTGCGCAAGTATCTCTTATAGAAGATATGCAAAGTTAAAAGTACACCATAAAAACCTATAAGAATACATCCGGAGATTATTCAGAAACAATCACATTTTACCAGTTCCATTAACCATCTTTAAAGCACGAATAACAACTGGACGTGTCTGTTATATGTAGAAAAACTATTGTAAAAATTATGTACAGAAAAAAGTATAGCTTCCATCTCTTTTTCATAAGTGAAAAGACTCATCATTGACCCCCCATAGGCTTCGCCTTACGCAAAATTTTCTCGATGGTTAACTTCATCTTTCTAATTTCCAATTTAATTCTTTTTTTTCTTAAAGGTACTCAATATATCCCTGGCACAAAAATAAAATGACAAAAATTAGTACTTAAAAATTTTAAATAGATGCACATAATTCTAACAAAAACTACAGACTTTACCTTCAAGCCTGTGAACAACACCACAATACTGCCACATATTGAATCGAAAAATTCTTTATACTTAATTACAACTGTAAAGTAAAATAACAAATTAGAATAACATATGTTAAGATTAAGAATAAAACTTCTTAAGGAAATAAACTATTCATAAAAGGATGAAATATCTCGTACAGCCCGCATAATAAAAAAGTGATTCCAATGAGGACTAAAAAGAAGGGCCCCATCTTCTCATAAACCAGATACTTCTGTGAGTAAACAACATCGACAATCTCATAAAGTTTTTTTCGAAAATCACAAAAAATATAGTTTTCTGTTGGTTTGAAGTCGAAGCCCTGTTCTTCAGCTTGCAGTGTACTTTCTTTTATGTCCAAAGTTTTCTTCCTCCCCCAGTATTCACTGAACAGCTGGAAATACATGTGAGAGAAATAAACTGAGTAAGACAAATTAAAATTAAAAATCAATTCTACCTGCACGATGGCCATCACAACTGCAAGGCTTGGTGGAAGTATCGAACAAAATGTCGACAAGGATCCTGTAAAACAGATGAACAATAAACAATTTCGATAAATGTCGAATGAATATAAGAGTCTTAGTTATTCTCCACTATTGAGGAGTGAACCTTAATTAAAAAACAAGGTGTTTAACATTTACGCCCACAAGAAGTGCTTGCACAAACTCATTATAAATTTTAAGTACTAAATGACATTATTAGCAGATAGAACAAAAGATTAACTGCAATTCGGATCTAGATACTCACTGACAATATTTTTAAATTACTTTCAAAGAAGGATGTTACAATGCAACTCTTTGTACCACTATTTTCTGCCGCTCTACTTAAAACTCAAAGAAGGTAGACTATACTACTATTTTTTATCAAAATAAAATAGAGGCAATATGATCAAAAGAGGTGAGGAGGGATTCCTCAACATAAAAAGGAAGAAACTTCAATTAAATGCAAGAAACTTCATCTATAAGCACTCAACCAGTACCTTCTATTCTGCATCGCAACCCAAGATATTTTAAGGTTTCTCAAACAAGGGAGAATAGTGCTTCCGATGCTTGGGATGTGCAGCGTCGGCGTCCAGAAATGCCGCAGTATGCTGGCGTAGTGGCGTGCGCGGACTGATTAGGGGAGGAATGAGGGGTTTTAATAAGTACTTGGATGAAGATTTGGCACCGGCAATGCTGGGGTTGGATGAAGAGGTGCCATAGCGCAGATGACGGCTCGAGAGTGACAAAGCTGCAACCGCAGAGGATTGGGGATTCGTTGGAGCACTATCCGGCGAGTTGCTGGAGCAAGTCCAAGAGAGGGAAGGACTGAAGGCAGCGGGTGATGAAGACGCACTAAAGCCATCACTACAGAGAGGGAAAATTGTCATGATTTGCCTTTTTTTCCCTCAAAAATGAAGGGAGTGCAATTTGTGTGTATATGTATATATATATATTATAGTTGGTTTTGTGCTAAGCCTACGGACAAGTGCGTATTGCGGTGTGTTTGTGCGCCATCCATGATGCACAAATTTAAAAAACTAAAACATCTAATAAATTTATCTTGTAAGCCAACCATCCAAAAATATAGAAAAAAAAAAAATAGAAGAAAATACAATTCTTGATGAGCCAAAAATGATCAAAACAATAGGTCAATTAATTGCGATTTTTTTAATTCTTTGAACTGTCTAAATAATTATTACATTGTCCAAATATTCAATTTATGATAGGACATATTTTAAATTAAAAATATATTTTATTCTAATATTCATATAGCTTAATTATCTGTTAGATGCTAAAAAATACTAAAATAATAAAGATGATACACCCTTATTTAATAGATTTATCACTTTCAATACTTTTCGTCCTAATAAAGAGTGTATAATATTTTTAATTTTTTTACAATGCCCGATCCATGATTAGAGTGTATGGACATATCTATCAAATATTTGATATTATGTTTATCAATAAAAAATAATAAAGTGTTCACAATTGTAATATAACAAGTTACACCTAATGCACTATAGGCATATCCTATCCTTAATTTATACAATTTGTTCGTCTGTTGAATGATCTAAAAATTAAAATAATAATAATAATAAAAAACTAAAAATTATATCCTCAACTAATAAGTCTATCAATTTTAACCTATTATAAAATATACAATCTTTATTTTTTATACTATCCAATCAATGTTGAAATTGTCTAGATACATGTCACAATTCTTTCTGTGAAAAAGAAAAATATTGGTTGCGAATTAGTATTGTAAATGAAATCTGCACACGATTAATATAATGAGTAAAATTTTAGCACTAGTGCCAATGCCAAAAAATATAATTAAAAAAATCATTATGTCAAGTCTATGTCTATTAAATGACTAAAAAAGTAATCGATAAGTACATAAAATGGCATTCCAATTAATTACCGATTTTTGTATAGGTACCCCTCCAAGTTTTTATATTTACATATAGACCTCTTATTTGAATTGTAAATAATACTCTCGTATCTCCAAATACTAGTAATTATGCCCATATCATGTTGAAATTATGAATATATTCTCAAGTTAACTTTCATAAGGATGTGAAGAGATCACATGTCCTATTAGTATTTTTCATTTTTTTGAAATATATTTAATGGCATAAAAATAGGAAGTACATAAATGCAACAATTTGGAGATGCCAATAGCATGGTTGACAAATCATGGAAATGAGGGTATATGTGAAAATATGAAAGTTTAGAGGGGTACATACCTAAAAAAATGACATGAAATCAGACTTATGTTTAATTAGTAATTGAAAAACTCAAATATGAATTTGAATCTCAACTCCAACATGAGTCCAGACTTATGTTTAATTACACGATTAAACATGAAACCTGACTTCTATATGTTTGTATTCTACAAATTGCATTGTAATTAAAACATCACGCTTTCTCTCCTGTGACAAAGCCCTTCTAGAATGCACATACCATAGCAGATAATCTGATTAAATGTTCATGAAACAATGAATAGATAAAAGATGTTCATAATAACCAGTACTTTAGAGGATATGACTTGGCTACAGTTTTCTTTAATGTAAAAGAACTTCCTTTACATATCTTTTTTTTCTACAATAGGCTCAAATAATGGTTGAATTTCCAGATTAGATGTCTGACTGACAATGTTCTTTGACAGTGGCTCACTTCCTGGAGGTTGATCTTTATCCTAGAAGATAGAAGAAGTCAAATGAGAGTCAAATGCACTAATACAAGGTGCTTCAAATGTACTATAAAATGCTAAGAAATCCTATAGTCTTGGAGAAAAAAATCCATGCAGAATAAACAAACCTTGCATTTATTTAATGTAGTTCTTTGTAGGGTTCGCCGTGCCGCCATATACTGTGGCGGCATGGGTGTACCGGACAGTGCCAGGGAAAAGATGAGCCATGGCACAATTGAGAAAAAAACCCATGCAGAATAAACAAACCTTGCATTTATTTAATGTAGTTCTTTGCAGGGTTCGCTGTGGCATACCGCAGTGGCATGGGCGTACCGAATCGTGCCAGGGAAAAGATGAGCCCTGACACAGTCGGTCCCGTGAGGCAGTTGAGGGGGGAGAGGGGCGGAGCTACCTGGAGTAGGAGGCTTTGGGCAGCCGCAACGCCATCTCCGTCGGCGGTGCCATCTTCATCATCGCTGTAGCTGGAGCCGGGCCGCAGAGGGAGCAAGCCACACAGTCTGAGGATGCTCTTGTCGGGGTAGTTCGCCGCACAGAGGAGGGGAAGAAGATGGGGGGTGGGGAGGAATGGTTTTGTCGCGGGGACGAGGAAAGATGTGTGTGGGTGGGTGTAACGTATATGGGGTGTGAATCTTATCGGATTCCACAAAGGAAAAAGAAGGGTTAATATGTGAGGGTCTCCTCTCCTCACCACCCGGGTGTTGGGGATGAGAGAAAGATCAATAACAAATGGTGTCTGAGCCCACCCTATGTTGAATCCATGTGGTAGTTGCAAGGCATCTTCCTAATAGGAGAGCATGAATGGGCGTTACTGCGGAGAGGGCTACCTGTGAAAAGGGCTACTGGGTTTCTTCTTCTCCTCTTACCCCCAAAGTGAAAGCCGCCCAGAGTGAAGCTATCGGCCTCGTAAGGCGGGGAGTATTGTAATGTATATGGGGTGTGAGCCTACAGGCCCATATCGGATTCCACAAAGGAAAAAGAAGGGTTAATATGTGAGGGTCTCCTCTCCTCACCACCCGGGTTTTGGGGATGAGGGAAAGATCGATAACAGTAGGGGTGAACACAGGTCGGTTCGGTTCGGGTTGGTTCATTTTTTGGTCAACCCGAACTGAACCGAATCTCAAGGTCAAACCGAAGTCTAATGCCTCTTCCATCAAAAGCACGCACTTGGCCTGGCGGCTAAGGCGCTAACGCTTCTTACATGGGGGTCTAAGGTTCTCTCAGCTCCGCCCAGGTTTTTTTGACAAAAATTCTTAGTTTCAACACTCTTTCACAAAAAATCTATTGGAGGAGAGGAGTTTTGAACCCACGCCGCCGCAGAAAGGCTTACAGTCCATGCGCTAGTCAACTGCGCTACATTTCGTTTGTGTAATTATTATACATATTATATATATATATATATGTATTCGTTTTCAGAAATTGAGACTGAACTGAACTGCGTAGGGGCCCAAACCGAACCGGTCGGTCTGGTTCAGTTTTTCGGTTTGAACCGAATTCTGAACAGCCCTAGGTATGTAGGACTTTGGAGCAAGGTTCGAGACATCGGGGAATCGGGGCGAATCGGGTTTTTCCTGATCTGCCACGATTCGCCTGAATCGGGCCGATTCGCATGGGGAATCAGATGGGAATCGGTCCGATTCGATGGGAATCGAGCGAATCGGGTTTCTCCTTATTCGATCCGATTCGGCCGAATTGGACCGATTCGATCCACCACGCTAAACCATGCTTTGGAGTTTTTTTACAGTTTTAGACAAAGTTGGTCCTGATAGAAATCGTTGGAGAAAAATGTTGGACGGTTGCTTGTTCTTGTAATGTGAATCTTGTGTGATTGAACCAACCCCGTTAGTATAACGTTTGAACTTAGTAAGGTGGTTTTTTCCCTAGATATTGTTTAATAACTTAGTTTTCCAGGTATTTATCTCTGTTCCTTCGCTTCATCTGCTGTGTTCTCATGCATTTGCTCATCCTTTTCACTCTCGTTTCTTTTATTCCAGTGTTTGCACTAGGTTTCAAGTTCTTTGGCTGTCTTCCCCCTCCATCTCTCAGGCTTTAGTGTCTACGAATAACAAATACTTTGTATTTCTCTCAGTTAACCAATTTCCGAAAGTTTTTGCATGCTATCTTTGCTCTTGCATATGCCATCTGTTTGTAGCTAGGAATTGAAACTTTCTTCAAAGAGCATTTTTGTCTCACATCTTATAGGCTACAGACATGTATATCCTAGATTCATGCTGTAAAAAAGTAGTGTCTGGTGTTAGCTATGCAGGTTAGCTGTCGATTAAAATTTTGCTCAAATCTTCGAGGAATTAGACCTCTACTCTCTAATCTATGCTACATTCATCAGCCATAATTTGATGGGAATAATTAGACCTTCACTTTCTATTCTGTTCCTCACTACTTATTCAATAAAGTACATATTTATCTTATCCTGTCAATTCAATAGGTGGATCAGGTTCCCTTTTTCCCTGATATGAACGTTACTCTAACTAATGGCTTTAACCTTCACGACAGGCCGACAAATATACTAACTCTTTTTTGGATTATCTTGATTCTGTTATAGCCATCGTTGGTGACATTACTCCTGCAGATGGTGTACCCAAATTGGAAAAGAGTCGACGTGAACAGGAAGCACTAGATCACATGTGCAGTTTGCTTGGTGGAGGATCAAGAGGTTAATTTATCTTTTGCTTTGGTGGTTTTGCATATTATAGGAATCACAATTAATCAAACAGAAATTTGAACCTTCTACTTGAATAAGGTAGAAAATTCCTGGTGGAACTGGGTTAAGGGTTGAACAATAAGTGTTTCACTCCGATCCTTTACTTGCCTTATTCTGCCTAAAGTAAATAGATGGGAACAAATAAAACATATTAAGATCTTGGGTTATCCTACCTGAGCCTACTATTACCACTTTATCCTACTCAATTATGAAAGAGACCTTTAAAGAATTTTTATATTGGGATCTTAATACAAGGCTTGACGCCTATTTCCATTTTTGTTGGCAGTTTGGAGAATGCAAAATTTCTGGTCATTTTGTCTATGAAAATGTCTAAAATATTGGCCATCCATGTAGGGTAAGCTGCTGTTTGGGAAGTGAAGAGACATGATTTAAGTGTGCCTCTCAAGAGGTATTGTCCCCATACTTGGGGTTTTGTCCTTTAAAAGGGCCCTCTTAGGAGAAGAGGTGAGGCTCTTGCTGATAAGCACACACTTGTTCTCACTATCTTTCAATGTGGGACTAAAGAATATCTCTACACAGCCCCCCAGTGAGCATAAGGGTGTGTGGGTCTCATGAAGATGAGATGCTCGGGTAGGGCGTATGACCTCTCGTTCGTTCCCACAGACGGCGCCAATGAAGAGACGTGATTTAAGTGTGCCTCCCAAGAGGTATTGTCCCCATGTTTGGGGTTTTGTCCTTTAAAAGGGCCTTCTTGGGAGAAGAGGTGAGGCTCTTGCTGATAAGCACACACTTGTTCTCACTATCTTTCAATGTGGGATTAAAGAATGCCTCTACACAGTCCCCCAGTGAGGATAAGGGTGTGCGGGTCTCATGAAGATGAGATGCTCGGATAGGGCACATGGCCTCTCGTTCGTTCCCACAGACGACGCCAATGAAGAGACGTGATTTAAGTGTGCCTCCCAAGAGATATTGTCCCCATGTTTGGGATTTTGTCCTTTAAAATAGCCCTCTTGGGAGAAGATGTGAGACTCTTGCTGATAAGCACACACTTGTTCTCACTATCTTTCAATGTGAGACTAAAGAATACCTCTACACAGCCCCCCAGTGAGGATAAGGGTGTGTGGGTCTCATGAAGATGAGATGCTCGGGTAGGGCGCATGACCTCTCGTTCGTTTCCACAGACGGCGCCAAACGTGTGAAGGCCTTTTCCTTGTTGGGCCGAAGCGGATTAGGCCTACACTGGTGTAGGGGAAATGACGGTCGCCGGAGACGGACGAAGATCTTGCAATCACCAGAAAAAGGCGTCAAGGGGGGCCCGGTTGAAGAATCGGGGAGAACCCTCCGATGCCTAAGTCAGAAGATGACTGGAGAAGATGGGGATTCTCGTGTGTGAAGGCGTGTTCACGAGAGAGAGAATGTACCTCTGCATGGACCTGTACCTGTGTATTTTATAGGCATGGACGCTGAGGTGGACGTGTATAATGTCACTGGATCGTGTCTGGAAGGGCGCCTTGATTGGCGTGCATAACGGGAGGAGTTACGTGTCCAGATGCCCGTTGGGACGCCAAGCAGTTACCACGCCTCTTGATAGTGGGGCGCATGGCCTGCGGCGGTTACAACCGCCGTGAGGATGCGGAGGGCTGCTTGGAAGACTTCGACGGAAGTTACCGAGCAGGTGCCTCGTGAGAGAGAGGTTGAGACTGCTGCTCGGTAACACCCATGGCTGTTTAGTGCATTAGGATCGTCGCTCTGTTCAGCAGGCGAATGCCCTTTATGAGCCAGAGTGGAGCTGTCCGGAGACATGCTGTTGGGGAGCTTAGCGAAGTCCGATCACGGGGGCTATGCCCCGAAGACCTCTGTACGGCCCCTATAAGGACGTGGTACCCTGAGAAAGGGCAACGCCTGCTGACGTGACCTGAGAGAGCCATAACGGGCCATGATGGACCTAATGGGCCGTGATGGACCTAGGTGGCCAGATTTGGCCACCACAGGAAGGATGCCATTGTTTTTGTGGCAGGAGTGTGGAAGTTGGTACTAATCTGATTATTAAATTTTTATTCATTTTTGGGATATGGTTTTTGGAAGTCATTCTTTGGTAGCAGATGCTGTCACTGCATCAACACTTATAGATGCCATATTGGGCATAAATATATTTTATCAATAGGATAGTGTCACAGAAATATAAGATGTTATGCATTATTTTATATGTCAGTCATTCTAATTAATGATTAATGGTTTCTGTTAAGTGTTAAAGTGATAAGCTCTTTTTCTGGTGGCCTTAAATCTATTAGATAAGGTAATAGTGTGAGATAATCTTTTTTGTTAATTAAATTAGGCATGTTTTGCCGTTTTGCCATCTGTAAATTTTGGGGTACACTCCTTTCTTTACCTTTCCGAGCAGTGCAAAGCCTTGATTAATTGGGTTATGACTTCCAAGGCAGGTTGAGAACTCCTTGGACACTTACTAACCAGGGTGAAGTACAGGTACATTGCCCTGTGAAACACTTGTTCATGACCATGATATGTGGGATTAACTGATCTTGGACTGTGGATTAGCTGATTTAGATTGGCTCAAGCCTCGCTGATTGATTTGAGTTCAAGGAAGAAACATGATATATGGGATAACAGATCTTGACTCTGGATTGGCTGATTTAAATTAGTCTCAAGCCTGGCTGGGTTCATTTTGAGGGTAAAAACTGATTCCCACATTTAATGGAACAAAATATGAAAAAAAGATCAACATATATTCCCTGGGTGAACAGTCTGGACCATGGTTTGTCATGGCGGGGCGAATCGGCCCGATTCCCCCGAATCGGAGCGGATCAGGGGCGGGCCGAGTTGTGATCCGCATGGATCCGCCGCCTGGCCGCGAATCGAGTGGATCCGATGCGATCCGATCCGATTCGCAGATCCGCCACGATCCGATCCCTGATTCGCCCGATTCGTCTGATACCTCTTCAGGCAAGGTTGTCACTTGTCAGGAGTTAGGGCTCATGATCCTCTTCAGGCAGGGTTGTCAGGATCCCCTTATTTACCTGAATCATGGTTTGACGTATCGCCGATTCGGGGCGAATCGATCGCCCTGATGCGATCCGATTCGCCCAGAATCGAGGCGAATCGGGTCCGATTCGCATGATTATTATTTATATATATTATGATATTTATGTATGTGTGTCAGCAGGGTTGTGAGGAGTCAGGATCCTCTTCAGGCAGGGTTGTCAGGATCCCCTTATTTACCTGAATATCATTTAAGTAAATGTTATAATTTGTTGTTCATTTACTTAAGATATTACATGTAAATAAGGAAGTACCCCCCATTTGAATCCAATAAAAATATCAAAAAAATCATATCTCTTACCAATAAAAAGTCAACTCTCCCACTGAAGAAGAAAATCGCGATTTTGATGATTTTAGCGAAATGCCAACTTTTTAATCTCTCATAATTTGGTCTATCTAAAATTTGATAATTCAAATAAACATATGGAACACTAAAAATCCAAGTCCGGTAAAAAAAGTCAAACGTGCATGTGACTTCTCCAAGGGAGCTACTCTCCTACTGACAGCACTTAGTCTGCTTGAGGCATCTTAGGATTTGGTCAAACTTAGCTATCATCACCTAAACACCTAAACTCATGAGTTTTTCACTTTCTATTGTGAGAAACTAGAAAGTGACAATTCTCATGAGTTTGAATGATGATAGTTTAGGTTTGACCAAATCTTAAGAGGTCTCAAACAGACTGAGTATGTCAGTAGGAGAGCGGTTCCCTTGGAGAAGTCACATGCACATTTGACTTTTTTTACCGGACTTTGGATTTTTAGTATTCTATATGGTTTATTTGAATTATCAAATTTTTAGATAGACCAAATTATGAGAGATTAAAAAGTTAGCATTTCGCTAAAATCATCAAATCGCGATTTCTTCTTCGGTGGGAGAGTTGACTTTTTATTGGTAAGAGATATGATTTTTTGATATTTTTATTGGATTCAAATGGGGGGTACTTCCTTATTTACATGTCATATCTTAAGAAATGAAACAACAAATTATAACATTTACTTAAATGATATCAGGTAAATAAGAGGATCCTGACAACCCTGCTTGAAGAGGATCCTGACTCCTCACAACCCTGCCTGACACACATACATAATATCATATATATATATATATATATATATATATATATATAATAATCATGCGAATCGGACCCGATTCGCCTCGATTCTGGCGATCAGGGATCAGGGATCGCATCGTGGCGGATCGGGGAATCGGATCGGATCGCATCGGATCCATTCGATTCGCGGCCGGGTGGCGGATCCATGCGGATCACAACTCGGCCCGCCCCTGATCCGCTCCGATTCGGGGAATCGGGCCGATTCGCCCCGCCATGACAAACCATGATATGTACATAAAAATAACATGTAAATTAATGTATATAATCATACATATACATATAAATTTGATGTATGTATAATACATAAATAATGTATTAATTAATACAATCATATATTTTAACATACAATATGTATACACGTGCAAAATCATATGTAATCAATATATAATTTACATACTCATATAAATACGTATATATGTATAAATATTTATGTAATCATACATATATATATATGTATGTATGTATGTACATATACATATATAGTCATATACGTATCTATATACATATATACACATATATATATATATATATGAATATGTAATTATATAGATATGTATATCAAATATGATATATAACATATATATATATATGTGTGTGTGTGTGTGTTGTGTGTGTGTACATATATACATATATTGATATATGCAAATTAATGTACATAATCATATGTATACATATTAATTTATGTAGATATATACATATGTATTGATTTATACATGTGAACTGACAGTTTAATGCATATATGTCATTATGTTGACATATGTATGTTTATATGTAAGGAATTAATGTGATGAGTGCCCATGCAAAAAAAAAATGTTTGGCAGGATCAGCTGGATCGGCTGATACAGACCGAATCTTTGGCCGGAAGTTGGATGATCCAAGGGCCTACCACTATGGAATTGGATCATCCTAGGGCGATCTGGCCAGGGGTCAAGATCGGTTGATTCTGCACACTATGCTTTATCTTGCCAAGTGGGAGTGCCGGTCAAGTGCCAGGATTGGGAAGGTTGAACCAGATGGTCGGATCAGTCTAAAAACAGCCTTAAATCATGAACTCTAGACTAGTCCAGACCATATTTGTGTGTGTGCGCCGATTCGGGGCGAATCGGATTCGCCCTGATGCGATCCGATTCGCCCTGAATCTGGCGAATCGGGTCGATTCGCAATATTGATATAATATTATATTTATGTATGTGTGTCAGGCAGGGTTGTCAGGAGTCAGGGCTCAGGATCCTCTTCAGGCAGGGTTGTCAAGATCCCCTTATTTACCTGAATATCATTTAAGTAAGTACTTAAGATATTACATGTAAATAAGGAAGTACCCCCTATTTGAATCCAATAAAAATATCAAAAAAATCATATCTCTTACCAATAAAAGTCAACTCTCCCACTGAAGAAGAAAATCGCGATTTCGATGATTTTAGCGAAATGTTAACTTTTTTATCTCTCATAATTTAGTCTATCTAAAATTTGATAATTCAAATAAACCATATGGAACACTAAAAATCCAAAGTCCGGTAAAAAAAGTCAAATGTGCCTGTGACTTCTCCGAGGGAGCCGCTCTCCTACTGACAGTACTTAGTCTGTTTGAGACCTCTTAAAATTTGGTCAAACCTAAACTATCATCACTTAAACTCATGAGAATTGTCACTTTCTAGTTTCTTTTCAAGAAAGTGAAAAATCTCATGAGTTTAGGTGATGATAGCTTAAGTTGACCAAATCTTAAGTTGCCCCGATCAGACTAAATGCTGTCAGTAGGAGAGCGGCTCCCTTGGAGAAGTCACAAGCACGTTTGACTTTTTTTACCGGACTTTTAAATTTTAGTGTTCCATATGGTTTATTTGAATTATCAAATTTTTAGATAGACCAAATTATGAGAGATTAAAAAGTTAGCATTTCACTAAAATCATCGAAATCGCGATTTCTTCTTCGGTGGGAGAGTTGACTTTTTATTGAAGAGATATGATTTTTTGATATTTTTATGGATTCAAATGGGGGGTACTTCCTTATTTACATGTAATATCTTAAGTAAATGAAACAACAAATTATAAAATTTACTTACTTAAATGATATTAGGTCATGGTTTGTCATGGCGGGGCGAATCGGCCCGATTCCCCGAATCGAAGCGGACGGATCAGGGCGGGCCGAGTTGTGATCCGCATGGATCCGCCACCCAGGCCGCGAATCGAATGGATCCGATGCGATCCGATCCGATTCCCCGATCCGCCACGATGCGATCCCTGATTCGCCCAGAATCGAGGCGAATCGGGTCCGATTCGCATGATTATTATATATATATTATATATATATATATATATGATATATTATGTATGTGTGTCAGGCAGGGTTGTGAGGAGTCAGGATCCTCTTCAAGCAGGGTTGTCAGGATCCTCTTATTTACCTGAATATCATTTAAGTAAATGTTATAATTGTTGTTTCATTTACTTAAGATATTACATGTAAATAAGGAAGTACCCCCCATTTGAATCTAAAAAAATATCAAAAAAATCATATCTCTTACCAATAAAAAGTCAACTCTCCCACCGAAGAAGAACATCGCGATTTTGATGATTTTAGCGAAATGCTAACTTTTTAATCTCTCATAATTTGGTCTATCTAAAAAATTGATAATTCAAAAAACCATATAGAATACTAAAAATCCAAAGTCCGGTAAAAAAAGTCAAATGTGCATGTGATTCTCCAAGGGAACCGCTCTCCTACTGACAGTACTCAGTCTGTTGAGACCTCTTAAGATTTGGTCAAACCTAAACTATCATCATTCAAACTCATGAGAATTGTCACTTTCTAGTTTCTCACAATTAGAAAGTGAAAAATCTCATGAGTTTAGGTGATGATAGCTTAAGTTTGACAAATCCTAAGATGCCTCAAGCAGACTAAGTGTGTCAGTAGGAGAGTAGCTCCCTTGGAGAAGTCACATGCACGTTGACTTTTTTTACCGGACTTTGGATTTTAGTGTTCCATATGGTTTATTTGAATTATCAAATTTTAGATAGACCAAATTATGAGAGATTAAAAAGTTAGCATTTCGCTAAAATCATCAAATCGCGATTTCTTCTTCAGTGGGAGAGTTGACTTTTTATTGTAAGAGATATGATTGTATTTTTTTGATATTTTTATTGGATTCAAATGGGGGGTACTTCCTATTTACATGTAATATCTAAGTAAATGAAACAACAAATATAACATTTACTTAAATGATATTCAGGTAAATAAGAGATCCTGACAACCCTGCCTGAAGAGGATCCTGACTCCTCACAACCCTGCCTGACACACATACATAATATATTATATATATATAATAATAATAATCATGCGAATCGGACCCGATTCGCCTCGATTCTGGGCGAATCGGATCGCATCAGGGCGGATCCGATTCGCCCCGAATCGGCGATACGTCAAACCATGGTACATATATATGATTTATCTTCTTATATGTAATTATGTATATACATTAAGATTTAATGTGCAAACATTTTTCTCATCTCTAATCATATTCTCTGACATATTATGTATATATTTCATGTTTTATGCAACTTCTTCATGGTTCTAGCAATTTCCTGATTTTTTCTTATTTTCCTGTATTTTTGCAAAAAAAAGTAAAATTTTAATCAGGATCAGCCAGACTTCCGGTTGATCAGCCAATCTGATCTGGATCAGGATCGAGATCGGCCCCGGTTGATCCCCCTGGGCCGATCTGATTCAGAATTCCATAGGATAAAGGAAAGAAGGAAAAGAACTTCCATTCAAAAAGGGACCCAGCAAAGAAGAGCTTTGCTGTTTGACTGACTCTAATGAAGGAAGAAGAAAGAAAGAAGGCAGAAACTCCTGCTGCACCATATCTGCCATTGCTATGGCTGCCTCTGTTGTTTGCCACTGCCACCGTGGACATTTGCTGCTATTGCCAATGCCCTTTTCTTTTTTGGGTAGGTTGTAACCAATGCCATTTCCTCTTACGAACTGCTGCTGCAGCAGAAGCAAGGATGAAGGGATCAGGGGTTTGGGAAGGGGGGCAAATAAATGGGAAGAAAAAATTGGAAACCTCTCTCCTTGTTGATAATCACACTAAATATACTTTGTTCTCAAGTTATTCATGTTTATGTTTGTATAAATATTCTCTTAGGGCTAGGGACTTCCCTTGGATGCACTCAATCCTGATCTGATCTGCCAATCACCTGTCCCAACTTGTTTTCTGCATTCTTCGTATCACACACTAGGTCACGGTGGATGGGATTTGAAAACAGAGTTTTTTTTTTAAGGTGGGTAGTACCGTGTATGTATTAAAAGAAAGAGAGAATGTACATATGGTGGGCCAAAACCCAAAAAGGATGCCCCCCCCACCCAATACCCAAAAAGAGGAGATATAGATGAATTCACATTCGAAAGAGTGCTTGCCCATTCCTTTACCCTAGCCTATACAAAATCTAGAAGAGCATCCTCAGCGTGTGATTCCCTTCTAAAGATATGGTTGTTCCGTTCACCCCACAGTGCCCATAAAGTGGCATGATTTGCTTCCAATAGTTTTGATATGCCAAGTGAGCCAGTGGCCCAGTTCACAAATGTGCTATACGGTTTTCAAGTTTATAATGCTTTTGATTATTTGTCAACACTTCACATTTACATATTTTTCTTTTTTACAGCAAAGGAAATCCATGATTTGTGGATGGAATATGAAGATAATTCTTCCTTAGAAGCAAAGCTTGTCAAAGACTTTGACAAGGTATAGTTACTGTCTATGTGTTTCACTTTCATCAACTGAGACTTTTTCAGTTATCATGTTGGGCATCAACTTATGCAATTTTTCTTCTTGTATTTTGTATTTATTCCCTCCTTTCTGAAACTTATTTACTTGTCAAACTACTGTTCGTATTGGTTAAATGCTGAGATCTCCTTATTAGGCTTTCCACATTTTTAGACTAAGAAGATCTCAGTCAAAGTATAGATAATATGTGAAAAAGGAATGGTGAGTATTCCATTACATACCTTTTGATGAAAGCCAAAACCAAAATGAATATCACCAAAGGGTTCTATATGCGGTACCTCTTGTTTGAAAGAAACAGAACTTCTCATAAAGTGAAGAGGAGAGTGTACCCATTCATACAGAGTAAATGAACAGCACAGAGAAAAATGTCAAGAAATGACTTCTGCATGCCAAGGTCACATATGGGTCTCTATATACTCTTTTTACTCCCCTCTACAAATTTTGGCAGCAATGTTATCCAAGTATTTGCAGTGTACTTCTACCAATTACTGTTGCATTCCAAACTCGTGCAAACTCACACCATGACACATTTATTCTGAGATGTCTTATTTCTTACTCAACTATGTACATTTCTTTTTAGGACCCTCCCTGTTATTTCTCTCAGATGTTGCCACTTGTTCTTTGCTGATTGTATATTGTTTCTTTTCAATCAAATTATTGTGAACTCCTAAATATTTTCACTTGATATTTGCTGAAAAATTTTACTTTCATCAGGTATTCTTCATTCATCACTCTCATTAGGTTATTCTTTTTTGAGAAATATATCTACATGCAGTCACCACATGTTATAGCTCCCTAAATCCTGTTGCATTCATTATATGAACGTCATTCACAAGAAATGTCCAAAAAGATGCCATCTTCCTTTTTCTTCCTACTTTCACATGAGCTGAATCACTTCGTCCATCTTAATTAAGCTTTTAAGAGTTATCCATGAAATGTAATATTCCTATCCTTGCCCTGTAATCCCATTTCCTGATAGAGCTGATCCTTTCTATTTTAGCCTCACAATGTTCCACATATGTACTCTTATGTGTTCAATTCGTCCCATGAGTTCTCATTCTTGAAGTGGTTTTCTCCCTTTAATAGTTCTCTAACACTCCAGGTTTGCAATATCCTTGGAGATGGACATATTACTTATGTCAGTTTCTCCTTACAGCAATGTGTTATTGATATCTCCTTGAACCTGTTTTTTCTTTCCAGGTGGAGATGATACTTCAAGCATTGGAGTATGAAACTGGTATAATCATGTTTTTGTTAATATTTACCTTTTATATGCATCACATGTAACCTTTCGAGCTCTCTAACCTATGCCTAGTTGTCTACACTAGATTTTATCATTCAGCAATTGAAGTTGCAAGACTAGTAAACAGATTGTTGTAGCTCAGATACTGTGGTTCTATTTTGTGTTTTTTTAAGTCTCTCTCTCTTTTTCCTTTGGTGGGAGGGGGTCGGTGCATAGTGCCATGTATGCTGTTAAACCAGGGCAGCAATGACCCTCCACCAATGTTGAAACCCAAAACTCAACTATGTATGCCCACCAACAACTCAGTGCCTAGCGGCCCTAGCCTTCCTCTGGGTCTACCCCTGGACCTTCCACATGGACAGAGATACGCACAGAAAAAAGAGCTCCTTCCAGACTTCCGACTTTGCTCTAGGAACATCAATTCTTAATGAACTCAGTGTGGCAACCTTGGATGTGAACCCAGTTTGCATGCTCTGCCCCTTAACTAGGGATCAATGCCTAGTCAGTAAGGAGCCAAGACATCAAATTATCTTTGACTTAAGATCCTTCTTAAACTCCTCATATAGCCAAGCAAAGGAAGATTCCATATACCCATGTCCACTGAAACCTGGTAAATCTGATTCCCATTCTAGCAGCATGATGTCTCAGTATTTGAAGACTGTTACCTAGGTTGCTGCCACATCCACCCAGGCACCAAAAGAGAGGGTTGCTAGGGAGGTGAGTTGGGAGTAGTTTTCTGCTTCACTTGGTCCTTGGAGTTGGATGAGGCCTAGACGGGAAGGAACTCTTTAATGCAAGCATCAGCTATAACAATTTGTATGACTGACCTGTTGTACAGCTGATAGTTGCATCAAGGTTGTTCCTGTGACCTTCCCATTTCTATCTGTGATAGAGGCTTCTGGAATAAGTTTTTGCTGAAGGTAAAAACCCCCTGAGTGGGCACTGCAGTCAGAGGAAACTGCTGCTGCTGCAGACCCAATGTCAGTTCCAGAAGCTCATGAAACCACTGGCTAGTCACAGCATCCAGCTGTTTACGGCGTTACGCATCTCAAGTGACAGTAGTAATACCTATACATTTTTTTTTATCCTTACAGCATAATTACTATGTTGTGGAAGTCCTCACATTATAGCCTGAATGGGAAGTTTCTTATTTAAGTATGTTTTACTATCTTCTTGATGCTACTTTTCTTACACAAACCTTTCAACAGCAAAATGGTAGAGATATAAATCAAGTGGAGGCTATTCATTAGTCTCAAGCTCTCTGGAAATTAATTGTGAGAATACTTTGTGTAGTTTTTTAATTTTTTGTAAGACTTGGCCGTGGCGTTCTATTTTTTTTTTTAGTATTACTTGATGTTATAGTTTTTTTTTTTAAGTGGACTTGATGTCATGGATATTAATCCAGGTATTCAGGCTTCAGTTCAGTTGCTGGTGTTCTCAAGATTTCCTGGGAATTAATTGTGAAGAACAGTGTACCTTTGCAATTTTAGTGTCGCATGGTTGATTTTTCTATTTAATATCTGTGTTTCTTAAGATCAATGATTCAAAAACCAAAACCTCAAATGTTCAAGATGCACTTTGCCTCACTAATAGCAATAGTACTCGAAAACTGAAACCTCATAAAGAATACTATGCACTTCGCCTCTCAACTGAAAATTCTCATAATATTCTTTTTCTTGCTAAAAGCTCTGCTAATACTTATGTTACTTTAGAGGTCTTTCTACTAATTGCTGTGCATCTGATCCTCCAGAACAGGGAATGGACTTGGATGAATTCTTTCAGTCTACTGCAGGTATGATTTTACTTCAGTCTTTACACAACTGTCCTGCTGGTCCTTTGTTGTTAATTGCTATCCTATTTTTTGCCAAGTCAAATTCCTAATAACAAATCTTGGATGCTCAAGGCACTTTGAGTTTCTGAGTGGGGATAATTAGACATGTCTTTGGTAATTGGTGTTATTATTGGTAATACCTCATCTGGGCAACTTAACCACAAGTAGGAGCATTCTCTTTTTTTGGCATTTAGAATGCAATACTCCATCTGGGCAACTTAACAGCTTTTGCTGTCATAAGAGAGCCAGTTTGTGTAACCATTCCTTTTGTTTCTCTCAATAATCGAAGAGAAATATGACTTGTATTATAATGTCTCTGCGACAAAGGTAATGCAGAGCAGTACACCAAGGAGTGGCTTAATTCTTACCCTCCATGTACACTAGGACGAGGTTGCAGGTTCAAATCCCATGGGGAGCAGGTTTATACAGAATTTTGAAGGACACTGTAATAGGCTAGTTTTCCAACCAAAAGAAAAAGGTAATGCAGAGCAGAGACATGGCAAAAATTGTTTATGTGCGACCACATAGATGAATACCTGAAGGAGTATGGGGAGGAAGATGATCCCTGTTGAAGCAGTTGGGTCAAATGGGCCTCAGAGGGACTGACTCAAGGAGAAAGGAGTAGGTCTGTCTTGAAGGAACAAATGGATTAGTTGCAACCTAATTTCTATTTAAATCTAGACCCAACGAAGTCCGAGTTCATTGGGGATATTATGCCTACCTGCTTTAGGCTCATTGGCTCAGAGGAGGTATGAGTAGGCTCTGAGCAGGCCTTGGAAGGTCCAGATCAGATTGGACATTAGGGTATCAGAACGGGCCTTACCATCTGCTTGTAATGACTGCTTTAGAAGGTTGTGCTCAGAACATGGTGGTACTTTCTTTTAGGGAGAACAGTGTTGTCTGCCGCATGTAGAATTGAAGCCGTAAGAGTGAGCTTGGATGTTGCATTTTCTGAAGGACCTAGGGAGGACAAGGCGATGGGTGCAACTGCATCCATGGAGCGATCAGATTTTGTCCCTGGCAGGCTTCTTTACCGGCACAAAGCCTGCTGGAGGTCTCTCCAAGATGGAGGTGTCAAGCCTTGCTGGGTTGACCACCCTTAGGATGGGGACCTTGATGCAGTTGTAATCCACTCACTGAATATAACAATTTGACTGGCGATGATGATCACTCTACAGCAAATACATTGAGAGGAGCAGTTTGGTGGCAGTATTCCCTACAAGCAGTTTGGTTCTGGTGAGATGCTCATGATTGATGGTGGATCTCCTACCACTCCTTGCAAGAGAAACTGGAGTTGACAGGCTTCTCGGAGACGGACCTTTATTCCACCTTAAGGCTTGCTCAGATCAAGAGATTGGCGAAAATGAAGGTTTCTGTGCATTGGTGAAGCTTCTTAGGAGGAGGTTTGAGATGTCAAGGAGGAACTCAACATAAGGTATGTTTGTTAAAGGATTCTGGAGTTGACAGCTTATGGTGGTATTTTGTCTGAAGGGTCCGGAGAGAGGGAATTCTTTACCGTATTAACAATGTTAATAAGGGAAATAAAGAAATTCATTGCTAACTCAAAGATGAATGGAGAAGCCAGAAGTTTTTGGGTCTCTGACCCATTTTACAGGGGAGATGAAGGAATTCATTGCTGACTCAAAGACAATGAAGTAGGCAGAAGTTGATCTGTCCCCATTTTACAAGGATTCTGAAGTTTGTCGCTGGAACAACTGGATTTTCTATTGGTCCTGTTCAGTGTTTGATTTGCTGTAAAAGTAGGCAAATGAAACAGGACAATGAAGTATAAATGTAGAGGCTAAAGGAATTGGGAGTGCAACTAAGGTTGCACTTGAAACCAAATTTAAATTATGGGATAATGCAAGTGTATGATATGGATGAAGGACCAAACTTTATAATATTTTGTATCCAAAACAGATTTTAAAATTGTTGTCATTACATTTTGACATTTTACATTCCTTTAACCCGCACATGAGTGGTGTACAACATGTAGAGGCTATTTCCTACATCCATTCCAAACTCTCTCATCTTCGCTTTTTCAAAAATAGCAAGAAAATCATCACATTTTCCTGTTATCATTTTGTTTAACTCGGTGGTTTTGAAATAATTCCCTCGTCATCACACATAGTCTAATGCATTTATGATTTCCTTTTCTCCTAATTTTATAGAAATGTGGTACCATCCTTCTTGAAAGAAACAATTTCTACTCTATCTTAAGTTTTTTACCAAGAATTGCGTTGTCATGCCATTCATGGATGGAGACGAGAGAATGATGGAAGCTCAGAGATACAAACGTGAAAAATCGGAGCAACATGGGCTGGTGTGTGCAGCTGTTTCCATAGGTTACATCTTCACTCCTCAAGTAATCAAATACGAGTACTCCATTCTTGAAGTTCATCTTTCATCTGCTCGTACATTCCCCTTCTTCTACACGTGTGTATCTCCTTTTTCCTTTATAGCAGTGGTACTGTCCACTTCTGGGGGGGGGGGGAGGTTTTTTCATCTGCTTGACATTTTTTTTGGTTGGTTGGTTGGAAAGTGGTCTATTACATTCTTCCTTTTGTATATATTCCTCATAAACCTGATCCCAATGGGATTTGAACCTGAGACCTCACAATCTTAATGTACATCGAGGGCTTGACCACTGATTGAGTACTTTGATCTATTTGACATGATGTCAGCCACATGAAAGCACCATCGTTTAACCTTGGTATACTCGGCATTGTTGTTACTCTTCTCTTCTCCAGTCCTTCCCTGCATCAAGAGGGCATAATCTCGCTGCTGCTGAAACTTATACAGTTATACCCCACAATTTTCTACAGGCAAGTTCCAGACCGATGTTGGAAAAGCATGGGCGTCAGAGATTGTCTCCAGAAGAAAAAAGAAAGCAGAGTAGCAGATGGATGCTGTCGCTAAACTTATATCTGCTTCTGACACTTCACATTGCCAGTGTTACCCCTCGGCGGCCGTAGCCCTAAATTTTTACTCTCATGTTGCTTCCAGCAGCTGATCGGAAGGACCGACCCTCGCCGCCTTCAACAGTGCACTTGCACAACAGTTCTTTTGCTAAAATCTCAGTTCGCAGATTTCTGTATGCGAATGGATCCTTAACGTCTTCATAAGTTTCATCTTATCAATTTGAGATCGCATGGTCTCTATTAAGTTTCGAAGATTTAGTGGACTTCTATGGTCTTCTTGTTTACTTCGATCATTGGCAGAGTCTGGGTGGTATTAATTTCGTCGGACACTTTTAAGATAGCAGGGTCTTTAGTTACCATCTATCGCAAACTCTCAGTGTTATCCATATAGTTGGGTGTTATGCAAGGTCGGTAGTCTTTAAAGTCATGTTTGGTATTGAAATAGATCGAAAATAGAGTGAATTTTGAAGATGTTTTTAATTTATCTTTGATCTATTTTAATGTCAAACAACTCATAAGCTGTGGACTAAGGAATCTAGCTGACGAGGAAAGGAACAAAATTTGATGTGACGACTCATGATTTTATCTGAACGTCAGGTTTCATATGATGTTTCCATTTTTAAGTTTACTCATTTTTTTTTCTATAATTCTTTGTAGAAGATCACTGATCTCGAACAGGTGGAGGGTTTTTTTTTTCGACGTCAAGCACAAATATCAAACTTTGGCCAACTCACTGTTTAATTTTTGTATTAAAAAAGATGATAGATGACAAAGAATTCAGAAGTGAATGTGGGTGATGAAACCCTGCATGCAGGAGAATTAATGCACCGTGAAAGGTGAAAAACATGTAACATCGAGGTTCAATTTTCACTGGGGAGGCAAAAGATTGATAATTTGCATTTTATTTTTGAAAAAATGCCCTTGGAGATCTCTATGTTGCATGTGTTTTATACAAATACAATCTTACTTGAATTGTTTGAAACTTAACGATCCCCTGGTATGAGTAGGATATTTTACATATAGCCTCCTATAATCTAACGAATCTCAATATTTAGAAATAATCCCTATAATCTGCTTGGATTGAAAATAATTCTTGAAGTTAGTTGTCATAAAAAAAAAGAGAATCTTCTTTCTGAAACTCCATTAGTAAATTGTAAGACAAAAGCCCTTTAACGTATATGTTAGGATGCAAAAAGTTATAAAATATTATTAAATTTTATTATAATTATAGGAGTAAAATGTAAATTTCTTTTAAAATGTAAAATTTCTTCTTCTTTTTTTTTCTCTCCCCCCTCATGGGTGGGTGGTAGGGCTCCCCAACACCGGTGGGGGTGTCTTCATGGGGTGGGACTACTAGAGATGGGGCCAGGTGGGGTGCCTCTGAGCAGTGCGTGGCCAGTTGGGGGAGGAAGGGATGCATGAGCAAAATTGACTTTTTATAAGTATTGTTAGTGTTAAGTCTGGTTAAGACGGAGGTCTCCAACAGGACGGTAGGGGACTATTTTTCAACCCAAGCAGATTACAAAGGGCTATTTTTTCAATAATGAGATTCTAGAGGTTGTTTGAAATATCAATATATTATTGGGGATACATATATAAAAAATCCAAAGTAATGTTACTTGCTAAGGTTATTTCCTTGAGAAATAATTTTCATCTAGTTGTCGAGTAAAAAGTATGCGTTGACTTGCTCGACTGTCGCATTTGGCTGAACTCCACACACCAGTAAGATGTGAGATCCGGTATCCGACCAATCAAATGTGACGCTGAACAAGTGGCCTATTTCTACCCGGCGATCCAGTAAAAAAACCTTTCTCTTATTCCCTTGCTCATTGGGTGGGGAAGCTACCACATTTATTGGTGTTGTTGCAAATCCTTTGTCGCAAGTAAACATGTTTGAGAAGAGAAATACTTATTGGAAGGAAAAATAGTTTTCTAACATCTATTGTTGACACAGTATTTAACATTAAGGGTGTAAACAATCTGAGTCGAGTCGAATAATACTCTACTCAAATTCGGACTCATTTATTTTTATTAAGTACTTGGACTCATTTATTTTTATTAAACTCGAACTTGACTCGATACTCGTTAAATATTTATATGAACATTTGAACTCGGCTCAATTAACTTTTATTGTGTTCAAATGCAGCTTGACAAACTACTTGTTTACTAAAATGAGTCCGAGCTCAAACGAGTCTGAGCTCGAGCTCTAAATTGAGCACTTAAATGAGCCCTAAAAGAGCTCAAATCTACACTCGACTCGATTAAATGAGTTAAATTTTTTATTTTGAATTAGTTTGTTAGATTCAAACTCAGCTCGTTTGAGCTCAAAGTCGTCGCCGACTTTAAGTTCCAGAATCAACGCTTGTTAATGCCTAAGAGTGGAGGCTATGGAGTCTTTTTTTATAAAGACTATACTCCACCCACAAAGTCCCATATCCGATATGGGACTATGGGATGGGTATGTCTGGGGGATGCACGAGGATGGAACTGTGGAGGGGGTGGTGTGGGATGGGTGGCGCCGACAAGGGAGGTGGGGCGGCTAGAACCCCACCGTAGTCGGTATTTCGGCACCCACGAGACCGCCACACGAGTGTTCGGAGTTAGGGGTGTCAATGGGCTGGGTTAGTTTGAAGCCCAATGGGTAGTCCACTGCAGATTCAATTTGGGTTGGACTTGGGTTAGCCCATGGATCTCTTTTGAAGCCCATTTGTCAAACCCATCACTTGATGGGTTGGACTCGGGTTAGCCCATTGGGCTAAGAAACATCAATAACCACCGTACCTAACAATAACCACCATACCTACACATGCATTAAAAACATGTTTAAATAAAAAAATCGGTTTCCACCACACTAATAGTTCTCTCTAAATTAAAACATGCTTAAATTAAAATAGTGAATCTATTTACATATTAGTTTGATGGGCTGAAACGGATCCCAATGGGCTAGCATGGGTTTGTTTTACTTTGATCCATTAAATTTGGGTTGGGTTTGGGTTGGGTTATTTTAGTGTTGGGTTGAACTGGGTTTGAATTGGGCCAGCCCAAGCCCACCCATTGACACCCCTATTCGGAGTGTCGGGGCGACGCCGCAAGCCACTGGGACCGCCACGTTGGGAGGCCGCAGCGCCGGAGGGGAGTGATGGGGCAGCCGCCACCATGATCGGAAGCTCCGTTAGGCATTGGCGGAGGATCCGCCGTGGTCGCCGGACACTCTGATGGCCGACGAAGGCGCCCCTTGACTGTGCCAGACTGTGCTCGGTCGAGCAAAAATTCAAGGCCATTGCGATGAAGAAGATAGCTTGCGGTGCCTAGAGACCTTGGAAAATCAGATTTTGTATATGTACCCTTTTTAATGATTTGATTAAAATCAGATTTTTTTTATATGCCATGTGGCTTATTTGCCTGATTTGTGCATATACCCCTAGTATTTAGCATTTTTACATTTAAGTCCAGATAAACAGTTTACATTTTAATAATAATTCTATAAAAACCTTGGAACATTAGATTTTGGTATATACCCTATGTATATTATTTGATTAAAACTAGAATTTATATATATACTCATATTTACATGATTTGTATGTATACATCCTGGCATTTAATCTTTTACACCTAAGGTCTCATAAGTATTTCCTACTTCAATAATAATTCTATAAAATAAATAAATAAAATTATATTTTCATACTTATTATAAAAATTTGAATACATTAACGAGCACGGGGAGGAAGAAGATGGGTGGCGGTGCACAGGAACCTTGAAAAATGAGATTTTATGCTCATATTCCTATATAGATGATTTAATTAAAACTAAAATTTGTGTATATACTCTTACCTATATGATTTGTGTATATACGCTTTAATATTTAATCTTTTACATGTAACTCCTCATAAATATTTTAATAATAATTCTATAAAAATAAATATATTTATATCTTCACATTTATTATAAGAAATTTGAGTATGTTAACAAGTATTAAATCGAGTATATTAACGAGTATATTATTGAATATCTTAACAAACTACTCGCAAGCATAATCGAGTCAAGTATATCTCTACTCAAGTTCAGCTCGTTTATGAACCGAGCCTATTTTTTGGTTCAAACTTGACTCGTTAGTTTAATAAATTGCGAGTCAAGTTTTTATCAAGCAGAGTTACGAATTGCTCATCGAGTATATTAGTTCGTTTGCAACCTTATTTAGTATACTCTTTTTTTTTTTAGCATACTCATAAACATGAACAACAACCCTTGCTTTATGTGATGCCTTTTACTATTTTAGACCTTACAACCTAGTGTACATGAAGGGCTAACCAATTGACTACTCCTTGAGTACAGCTGAAGTAAGACATTTTCGGATCAACCTTGGGTATAATATATATATATATATATATATATATATTAACATATATACATATCAATTATGACTGAATGTACGTTTTTAATACAAGAAATGCCTACTTCCCATTCTAAGACTGCGTGTCTAAGATGAGATTGGCATGTGCGTGCGATGCAGGAGCTCTTTAGGACAAATAGGCTCAACTTTATTACCACGCTTGAAACTATTTATCTCCTTAGCCACTAAAGATGAGAAGAGAAAGATTTAGTGTACTTTTTTATTGTACTTAAGTGTAATATGATTAAGTACTAAGTCCATGTGACACTGCTCATATGATAAGTGATAAAATGACAACTTAATTATTAAATGCCGCATAAATTTAATATCTAATCATATTACACTTAAGTATAATAAAAAATACACTAATAAATCTTTCTCAAGATCAGAAATAACTAAGAGTGGCAAGAGAAATGCTAATCTCGGATAGCAAAAGCTACGCTTCCTGTAGCTGATTGGTCAACCTTCCTGAAAAGGGCTACTCGTTTTGGTGGGGGTGTGCACCAAACTACACCCCCCAATTGGGGGTGGGTACAACCCTAAGGGTTGGCCCACCCCTAATGACCACAACCCCCTCAATGGGGGCTGAGTTTGGACTTTCCCTATAAAGTATCCTGCTGGGCCCCACACAGGAAGGCCGACCATCACCTGCTCTACCCGTCCAGCCTAGAGGTTAATATTTCTCGAGTGGCAAATACAATTTATATAGGAAATAGATCTAGGGATACTTACGTATACACTCTTAAAATACATCATATTCGAATGTGCACCCCTAAAATCTATATATTATTAATTATGTATTCCATATCTTTCATCACATATGCCCCTAACACTTGATTCTATCAATTTAACCCAACCACATTTGAATTAAGAGGGTAAAAAGATTAATTTGTCTTCCACAACTCTTTCAAAAAAAATATTTTTTTACAACTCTCTCTCTCTCTCCCCCCAATGAGGAAATTTAATACTTGTACCCCTTAATTAATAGTTATGTTCACATGTTAACAAAATATTCCTCCTATTTTGACCGATTGTTAACCACAAGAATGTAACTCATGACTTTTTTTTTTCAATTTTGGTGGTATAGGATTTAATATGAAGATTTCTATGATATATACTCAAATATGATAGATTTTACTGGTATATATATATATATATATATATATATATATATATAATTTTCCTAATAGATATGTCTGGGAAGAAGTGTGAAAAAAAGGTGGCGGGTGTGTGGGCCAAATCCCGTCTGGGTAATTTTTCTAACCATCCACGATAAGGCGTAACCATGTCTCTTTTAATATTTGACTACAAAAGAATCGATCTGAAGCATGCTCCGTCTCAATTTAGGGCTGGAAACCCAAAGCCCGGGCTTGAAATTTTTTTGGCGTTTACCAACTCAAACCTGTCAAGATCTGATACCCATTCATAATATTCTTTTCTTTCTCAAAACTCTCACATTTTCATTACTGGATTATTTGTTGTCTTATGTTTTCATGATGCCGTCTCACTTGCTATAACATTGTTCTCTCTTCTTTATCCGTCTGCATTATTCATTCAAGATGTCACTTCTTTCCTCTAACATGTACAACTCCCTCCCAATGCCATACTGACATCCATTCTCAGAGACAGAGTTGCATGCTATTATCCTACAACAATGTTTGATAACATGTGAGAGTAATTCCAATGACTGAACTTCCACACATCCATTTCCAAATAGAAATACTGAACTTCCCATCTTGAAGGATAGTAAAAAATACTCGTCCAAAATCTATTTATCACCCTTACATTTTTACTATACCCATCCAGATAAGAAGTAAGCATTTCTCATTTCCAAATGTTCCAAAATCTCATTGGTTTCCTGTGGCCCCCTAAAGTCTGACAAAGTGAGCCATTCTCTCTCGTGATTCTACCCCAAAAGCAACAAAATATGAGCTTTCTGAGAGGGAGAAAAAGGGGGTTCGACTCCAATCATCAACTTTGTATGCCCTTCAAGTCTCTCATGGGCTTCTTGGTAAAAGGATTCACTTCACAAATCACTTTAGTTAAAACTTTCCAAAATGAGGCTCCACGTTCTAAGCTGTCTGCCAAAATCTATACTACCAAACAATATTGCCAGAGATTTGACTACAGTAAAAGTAGATCCTCTCTCACAGCATTGCCAGACGCTGCCCGAGTCATAAAGATGCCCAGACGTAAACCATGTCTATCCTCCTCTCCAAACCTCCCTACTTCTGATGAGCACAAGAATATTACTCTGACAAAGCTTGTGAGGGGTATCCCTTCCACATGCTGCAGATCAGGAGAATTTGATCTAAAGGCTATCACTTGATGCAAGAAATCCAATGCTACTAAGTCGCAGGTTCTCAACTAATAATGAGATGTTTTGCATCTGGACTGTAGTATGCTTGAAATGAATATATAACATGCCCCTCGTCTCTTCACTTGTCAATTCTTTCTAAAATTGATGGCATGCAAATCATGAGTCTGTTATGTGGAAAGAAATAAGCAAATTCCAGGGAGTTCCGGATGTGCACTCATGTATTCTTCCACTATCTAAAAATCAGGCCAGGACATAGCTTTAGTTAGTTAGAATTGGACTAAGGACTAAGGCATGCTCGTACATCAACATTGTTAAAAACCCGAACTCAAAATCTAAGTGTTGAATTGGGGGAATCCTTCCACAGATACAGAGGGAAGACACCCATGGATATCTGATATGAGACTAAACCCAACAGATATTATCACCGGCAAGAAGACAATAAAATATGATGGTAACAAATTATTGTTCATCTTACACATGCTTCTCACTTTGGAATCACTTACACATTACAGAACAAAAAATCCAAAAAGAAATAATGGAATTGCACGAATTCTCCCCTAATGGACTATTTTCAGTTCTCAAGATCTGGAAGGACGTGCCCAGTGACAAATATTTGACCGCATGAAGCAGATTTTGCCACCCCAGATTTCACTTATTTCTGTTCCTGATAATTTAATTGCATTTTCTAAGGACAACATTTTACAACTGCTTCCATTTGTTCACAAAATTAATATACATGTGATCTTTATCACTCCAGGCACCTGCAGATTGGCCTGGAAAAAGAATAACTAGGGCCTTTCAAGGCCATGGAAACAACTACAATTCTACAGATTAGATTATTGACAGAAATTGAATCGGGGACCTTGGACTTGTAATTGCCATGGTTGTTAGCTAGGAAGGCCGAGTGAATAAGAGTATTTACACCGTACTTGCAGTAATATGTTGGAGATGCAGGCTTGGACTAACTGCAGATTGCTTTAACCAGAAGACATCATGACTTTCTGGTTTTCAGCCTCTGTATTTCATCTTGGGCACAAACAAGCCTGCAGAAGCAAACCAGACATAGGCATCAACAGTTTTCCTATAGAAATTAACCATTAGCCTGCAGTAGGGTGGCTACCTCCATTGCAGATCAGTGATCTCTTGCAGCAATTCTTTCTCCCTTTCATGTGCCAACTCCAACTACAACGAGGAGAAAAATTTTATCACTAGATGAACAGGTACATTATGGCAACTCAAAGCACAAAGAGGAGATAAATTTTATCACAATATGGACAGATAAATTAGAGAATGAGTTCTGCTTGCAGATTATACTCCTCCAGCTATGGATAATGAAAATAATATTGCACCTGGTCTCAAGTTTCCCTACTGCATATTTGTAAACAACATGGAACACAGGATTTTGTGGATGGCATGATGTTCAACTTCAATTTTCAGAACAAGCCAGTGATGGTAATATGTGCCATTAAGCAACAATTTGGGAATCTCATGAAGGGATTTCTGGGTTACTACTACTACTACCCCCTTAAGTTATGGTAGGTGAAAAAGTTCCATGTGATTTGCTTCAACCAATTCAAAACTTTTGCAGACTTCAAACTTCAAACAATTGAACGAGCTACAAGACCTGTTTTTCCTTTCTTGATGAGAGTGCAGTTGGCAATTCCTTTCTGATAGAGGGGCCGGTAGATGGAGCTTCCGGGGGGGGGTGGGGGGGGGGGGGGGGGCGGACGTGGAAGCGGAGTGGCTGGTGGTAGTTGGCAAAGTGGCTGGGGGACACCGGACAAAGGGGGTGCTTGTACAGGGGAGGAGGGCAGACAGCCAAGGGGAAGCCGAGGTGTGGTTGGGGGAGGGCCAATGCAAGAATGTCAGAGGTTGGGGTATTTTTGTCACAAAATCTTTAACTTAAGGTTAGTAAAATCAATGAAGAGTTGTTGTGCCGAGGTTGGGGTATTTTTGTCACAAAATCTTTAACTTAAAGGTTAGTAAAATCAATGAAGAGTTGTTGTGCCGGATTTTATTGTCCGACTCTATAGAAGAAGAAGAAAAAGGAGAACAGATAAACAAAGAAAATGCATAAATAAAAGAGAAGGGGGGGAGGGATCTCACCCACGTTCCCAGCCACTGCTTGACACACCCGCTGCAGGAAGAGGAAGGAGGGACGAAGGAGAAGGAGCCGCCGTCTCCTTACCCCCCTAACCAGCAGCAGCCTTCGCTCTGGTTTGCAGGGGAGGAGAGGCCGCCGACTCCCCTGCGTGGGGTAGCCACTGCCGGCCCCCTTGCAGCCGCCGCCGATGGCTCCACCCCTGCGCGCTGCCGCTGCTTGCTCCCGCCGCTGCTGCTGCTTACACGCCGCCGCCGCCCTGGCTGCTCTGCCGCCGCGCCACCGCTTGGCTGCCCTGCCGCCGCGCCACCCCTGCTGCACCGCCGCCTTGCTGCACCTTCGCCGTGCCACCCCTGTCGCGCCGCCGGCAGGAAGAGAGGAGGAGGAGGGAGATCGCGAGGCCCTCCTCTTCCCTGCTCTGCTTCGCGCAGAGCCAACCCGGGAAGGGGCCGAACAAAAAACGGAAAGAGAAAAAACAGAAAGAAGGAAAAAAATAGGGATTAAAGTGCAAATTCATGACCCAAAAATTGCATAAAACCCCCTGGGAAGAATGCAAGACCTCCGGCCGGGGTGCTTCCTTCCTTCCACTATAAAAAGGAGGGAGCGCCCAAGGCCAAAGGGGTGGATTTTTGAAGTTCTGAAACCAGAGCAAGGCTCTGAGAAGAGACTGCAAGACAGTCTGGGAAAAGGGTCTGCAAGGCAGCCCTAAAGAATATCGTGCAAGGCACGATTTAATTTTCTCAGGTCTTAAACAAGGTCCATTGGACTTACTTTATTATGCCAAACTTCTTATTGGGCCAAATTCTTATTGGGCCACGAATTGCTTATTGGGCCAGACTTGTAATTTCCATGCTATGATGAATTAAATGATCACGTTGCTTGATGTTTAATGGGCCCAATGATGGTTAATGGGCCGGTCTTTGATATATCTCCATCCGCGATGTTTAATGGGCCCATTGGGCTATTTTTAATTGTTTAATCGCTCATTATACGAATAATCACACGTAGTGTCACGTTTATTTTAAACACTTCGCTATTTGGTTTCTTAACTAAAACTAACCAATTTTTCAACCAACCCTAATAAAATATTTCACAAACATTGTCATCTAATTTTCAATAATATAAAATCAACAAACAAGTCATGTCTCACATCATTTTTGATCCACCTTAAGTTAATTCCCATTTAAATCAACTAAACAAATGAAAATATTAATTTAATCCATATAATCCTAATTTAAATAAATAAATAACGAAAATGTTTAAATAAATGGAATCAATAATTCTAAAATACCAAAAAATGATAAAATGAATTTAAAAATCAATAAAAATGAAATAAATATCAGAAAATTCCAAAAAAATGAACTGCATGTTTACAACTGTGTTTCTTTCCATGTATAATTCATTTCATTCAAATGTGAGTCATGTTCTTTTATTTCAACGGGTTTGTCTGATGGCTAATCAAGGGTATTCAGCTTTTGTGCTGATATAATTAACACTAATCGCAGTTAGTGGGGGATGTCAAATGAATTAAATAAGACCATGTCCATGTAAATAAATAAAAAGCCAAATAAATCAAACCTAAAGATAAATTTAAAATTTTTAAAGTGTTAAAAAATATTCTCACAAGAGTATTCCCTTTTCTCTAAAAGAAGTTAACCTCAGTGGTAAATATGCAATATTTTGCTTTATGTTTTTAAAGATGGCAAATTTGCCATTTTACTTGTAAGAACGGTTTTTGAGCAAAACTCCCTCCAAAACTCTTCTTGACTAGCTTGGAGCCTTGGAGGTTTGTGAGATGGGCATGGCTAAAGATGCCTTTTCTCTCCTATTTCATATTGAATCAAGATCTGCTAGAAGAAACTCATTCATATTGGTATTCAATATACTGTATATTTATTTTTTGGGGGTTTACTTGCATCGTCAAAAGAATATTTCATGTCAAAGTTGCAATAGCATTATCAAACTCACAGTTGGCCATGTCGTACCATGCCAGAGACTTTCACGTCCCCGACACGGTTTGGCACAAACAATGTTTATTTATTTTTTATAATGGAAAGTTAGAGTTTTTTACACTGGATCGGACCAGAATGGTACACCCAGTACCATACCGTCCCATGCAAAACTCAGTTCAGTCTGGTATATGTGGAACGCAGAAGATGATTTTGATTTCATTTATTTTTTTTCTTTTGGGTGATACATGCCGAAATTTATCCGTTTGTATGGGAAAAATATGTGCGTGCATGTATATCTTATGCATGGGCGTGCCAGACTGTTTAAAATAAATAGACAAAAAGATTTGATGTTTATGAGGTGTAGCGGGTATAAACCCTGAGCCCTCGAATATTTTGTATTTTTATTCCGCGCGTGTCCGTTTTATCAGGCGATTAGGGTGGTCGTGTACTGGACCATTCCCCACTGACCGGAGTCAGTGTTTCATTTACATCGGGTGAAAACCCGAATACCTTTGATACGATACGTTTATTAAAAGACCTTGCCGAATTTAGAAAAGTTTAGATGACATTTAGAATTCCACAAATATCCTCAAACATATTTATATTTATGACATTTGCATATGCATCCTCAATGGGGTGTATGTGCCTCCATTGGACGTTTACATGAGCGTGCCTTCACATGCGTGTTATTTTAAAACACGGAATGACTTAATTACAAAATTCGGATCATATATATATGGACCTGCGGTGTCTTCTTCCTCCAACGTCTCAGAATACGGACAGGGTACGAAGATAGAGCACGAGCAGATGATGAGAATTCGGAGAGGTATTCCCCCCCCCCCCCCCAAGAACTCTCCCAAACACCAACTCTTTAAGGCCTTCTCCCTTTTCCGGAAATTTCTTCAAGGGTTCAGATTTTTTTCTCTCCAAGAAAGCCCTCTTCTTCAAGCCCCCTACCCCCTTTTTATAGGGGTTTGAGGGGGGTGTTTGTTTCATTATTTCTTTCGAATCCGTTTATCTCAGGTGTTCGAAGTTAGTAAACCCCGAGACTATTCACGGGGCTTTACGGTCATTTCTCGACCTCCCGGGGATTTTCGATCGTATCTTGACCTCCCGAGGCTTTCGGCCATATCGACATGTACAAAGGTCCCTACCGTTATTTGACAATCCCAAGACTTGGAGTGGTCTGCCGTAAGCCGGGCCCAAGAGAGCGCACGTCGTTTCATAAAAGCGGCATGGGTCCCGCTCCACCGGGCCCGGCAAGCGGCATGAGCCAGACCTCTCGGTCATTTCTTGACTTTTCCGAGTGGTTCCGGGTATTTCCGTCATTGATTGACTTTTCCAGATACTCCTGCCATTTATCGGCTTGCTTGGATTTCTCCGCCATTCGTTGACATTTTCCGAGAATTCCCGATGTGTTCGGCTTTAAGTCACCCAGGAGAGCGCACGCCACTTCATGGAAGTGACGTGGGTCCCGCTCCACCACGTTGGACAAAAGGCACGAACCATTGGGCTATCTTTGCCATTTTCCCCGCCACAGGGACGTGTAGGCAAATTTTCTGGACAGCAGGACGTATCTGCAATTTTCGGGGACAGCAAGGTATTTCTGCAATTTTCCGGGCAGCAGGGTATTTCTGCAATTTTCCAGACAGCAGGGGTATTTCTGCAATTTTCCATGGATGGGGCATATGTGTAATTTAATACACATACACAAACTTTATATCCCCAGGGGGCTTGTGTAATTTTACACAAACTTGGGCCCATATAGGAGTCTTCATATGGAGAACAAACATCTCCCCCCCCCCCCCCGACTTCATCATCCAGCCAAAAGTCTTCTTTCAGCCCAAAACCCAGCAAGAAAAGGTTCTGCAGAAAAGGTCCCTTCTTCATGGCCCTTAGCCCTCTATTTATAGAGGTGCCAAGGAGGCAAAAGGGGCAGAACACCCTGCTGGGGGTGTCCTGCGCAGAAACACCCCGTGGGGGGGTGTTCTGCGCAGGAACACCCCCGCTGGGGGTGTCCTGGCGGCAGAACCACCCCGCAGGGGGTGGCCCTGCGCAGGAACACCCCCACTGGGGGTGGCCCTGTGCAGGAACACCCCCGCTGGAGGTGTCCTGGCTGCAGAAACCCCCAGCAGGGGGGTGTTTTGCGCAGGGCTCCTTCTGGGAGGTATTTTTCCAGGGGATTTTTCTTTGTTAATTTTTTGTGTCAACAGTATATCAATTCATCCAACCTTGATCAAACTGACTTACCTAACCACATTGTTTCCTATGTTTGCACAAAATGAAATATCCTCCTAGCAAAATGTTCTCGAGAACCAAAGATGATTAGTGTTGAAATGGAGGACCTGCAAGTGGAAAAAACCACCTTGGAGAGCATCTGAAATGATGGATATTCTGTGAACAGTAAACACTTTAAATCTGTTTATCTATATCTCATAAAAAGGGCAGCAACTTCCTTGAGGTTCTTGCCACTGTAAGTCTTGTGAAGGTTCAACTCTACCTGTATGCAGCCCTGTAATATTTTTTTCAGTTAGTGGCCCAGTGGCTAAAGCCACTGGAAGAAGAACACCCCCCACCCACCCCCCCAAAAAGAAGCCCTATCCACCCAGACATTCACTCCGCCAAAGGCAGGGGCATGCAGCTTTGTAGCGCTTCTTTAAAGAAACCATTTCCAGTCTTGAAACATATGATCTCCTCATGAGAGTGCAACAACTTATAGGGTGTTTGGGAGCAATTTTTTTTAAAAAGTGATTTCTATCTAAAAAATTATACTATGTTCTCTTTTAATTTAAATTTTAAAATTAAGAAAAACAGTTCTTTACTGTTTGGCCGGAACTATTTTAAATATGGAAGAGGAGGGGGGCCGGTGCGCAGGGGCGAGGGAGAGGGGGGGCCGGGCCCGGGGGGGAAGGGGGGTGCGCAGGGGTGAGGGCGCCGGGGCTGGAGGGGAAGGGGGGGAGGGGTGCGCAGGGGCGAGGGAGGAGGAGGGGTGCCGGCGCTGGGGGGGGAGGGGTGCGCGCAGGAGTGGGGGGGGGGGGGGCGGGGCGAGGGAGGGAGGAGGGGCGCCGGCTCTGTGGGGGGGGGGGGGGGGTTGCGCGCAGGAGCGGGGGGCGGGGCGAGGGAGGGAGGAGGGGCGCCGGCGCTGGGTGGGGGGGAGGGGGGCGCGCAGGAGCGGGGAGGGGGGGCGCAGGGGCGAGGGAGGGAGGAGGGGCGCGGCGCTGGGGGGGGGGGGGGTGGGGGGGGGAGCGGGGTGCGCGCAGGAGCGGGGGCGGGGTGCAGGGGCGAGGGAGGGAGGAGGGGCGTAGGAGGGGGGGGGGGGGGGGGGGGGGTGCGCGCAGGAGTGGGGGGGGGGGGGGCGGGGCGGGGCGAGGGAGGGAGGAGGGGCGCCGGCTCTGTGGGGGGGGGGGGGGGGTTGCGCGCAGGAGCGGGTGGGGGCGGGGCGGGGAGGGAGAGGGCGCCGGCGCTGGGTGGGGGGGAGGGGTGCGCGCAGGAGCGGGGAGGGGGGGCGCAGGGGCGGGAGGGGAGGGGCGCCGGCCTGGGTGGGGGGGGGGGGGGGGGGGGGGGGGGTGAGGGGTGGGGGGGGGGGGTGCGCGCGGAGCGGGGGGCGGGGTGCAGGGGCGAGGGAGGGAGGAGGGGCGTAGGAGAGGGGGGGGGGGGGGGGGGGGGCGGGGTGCAGGGGCGAGGGAGGGGGGGCGCCGGTGCTGGGGGGGAGGGGTGCGCGCAGGAGCGGGGGGTGGGGGGCGCAGGGGCGAGGGAGGGGGGGGCCGGGGGGGAAAGGGGGGTGCCCAAGGGCGCCGGAGTGGGGGGAGGAGGGCAGAGGGGGAGGGGTGCGCAGAGTGGCGGGGGGGGGGGGGGGGGGGGCGCCGGAGTGGGGGGAGGAGGGCAGAGGGCCGCCGGCGGGGGGGTGCCCAGGGAGGCGGGGAGGGCGCAAAGGGGGGGGGGAGGGGGGAGGCAGCACGAGTGTTTTGAAAAAAAAAACAGGTGAAGAGTGTTTTTTTTAGAGAGAGTTTTACACAGGTAAAATTTCTTTCTAAAAAAAAATTATGTTACCAAACATGTATTAGTGAGCATCTTCTTTTGTTTTTAAATTTTAGAGAATAAAGAGGTAAAAAATTACAACCAAACACCCTATTAGCATTTTCACTAAGACTTCCAGTCCTAGAAACTCTTTAAAACATACTCTTCTTTTACATGAAAGGAAATTGATCCAATTTTAATATCCTTTTACTTTCTTGATGACTTCACTCAGCATCAAGCAGTATTGCCTATTGAGTATAGACCAAGGCATGTACAGGTGGCACCATCAAAGAATAATAGCATCAGCTTAACAAGTTATGATCAAAATAAAGGGGTTTGGACTTTAGAGTACGAAAGGTATCCATAACTGGCAATGGAATACTATCAAAATAAAATGTCCAGTGCTATATTCTTATAAGAAACACAAACCTACCCACCATTGACTTTTCTGTTGTGTTTGAAGATATTGGAGTTGGAGTGCCCGCTCCATCAGTGATTCGGTTAGCTGAGGCTGGCAAAATAATATTAAGGTGAATCAATGTTTTACAATAATAAGAAAGCCAAAGGTTGAAAAAAGCCAAGTAATAAAAAAAGTAGTGATTACCTGACACGTCACCCGTATTCACTTGTTTCATTAAATTCAAGATATAATCCTGTTGACAAAACAAACATTTGAAAGAGATGCTAGAAGAAATACAAATAAAGGATCAAGAATGGTCCATACTCTCTGGAGGACATTAGTCTGCAAAATAGAAAGCAAGTGTTGATGAAGTGAACAGCCAAAACTATTTGACATAGCCTCAGAAGGTGAAGGCAGACATCCAGCAGGAATCTGAGTGATCACCTGATATAAAAAGAGGAGACATGAGCCGCTTCTCTTTTCAGGAAAACTTACTATAAAGAAGTACAAAAGGCAAAATGCAAAAGGCAAATTGTGAACACATGGATATTTTTGTTGTTAGGAATAGGATATCCTTTTTCAGCTATTTAGAATGGTTTCACAAATTATATTCCATGTTTCTTCTATCAAAGATCATAAAATTAACCAAGTTATATGCTACCATGTCTGCTTTTACTATGCCGCACATATTATTTGCAGGATTCAAGTTGCCCTTTACATTGAAAGCAACTCTTTAATATTCACTATATGGAAAACCAGTACTGTTGCTCTTCCCTTAGCGAACAAAATGTGATCGTCTATACTACAGTAATACAGTTTTCATCCCAAGTTAAAAAAAAATGTTAATATAGAGTAACATCTAGATGATAAACTGATATTGTTGGAAATATAAGGTCACCTCCAAAACCTAGGCATTGAGGGGACAAGGGCAACACTATATAAGGACAATCTCATTCTTAAATTCGCCAATATGGGGCAATTCTCACATGCCCCCACACGCAAGGTTTGATGCATCGGCGATTCGGACCGAATCGGGTTTCCCTCGATTCGGTTCGATTAGCTCGAATCAGACCGATTCGGTCCGATTTGCATGGATGCAGCCAAAAACCTAGTTTCTGGCCCATTTCTTGGCCGATTCTCTTGAATCTGGCCTTTTTTTTACCGATTCTCTGGTTTAGGGCTCTTGTGAATATGTTTCATCATATTCGATGATATTTATGTCATGTGTTGCTATACAAACATTTATTTTCAATAAAAAAAAATCATTAGAAGAGTGAAAATAATTGAAACTCATTAATAGAAAGATATTTACATTGCACAAACTAAATACAAAGATCAAACTCTAAATTCAAATACAGAATATAATGACTCACTCTAATATCTCCAATGCCCCTGCTGATATGGATCATATGCATTCCATTGGGACTGGCTAGACACTGACTCTGACTCATCTGACTCTGAAGGTAGCTCTCTAATAATGTGATAACCTTTTCTTTCAAACATAAAATTACGATACTCATCCCATGTCATCATGGTATGGTATCTCTGTCGAAACAGCCTAAGATAATGATCCCACATTTGGCAGCCAAGACGGACTACGTTTAGTAGTGCCATTTGTACATCCTCCAAAGAAGCAAAAACTTGAACTGGAACAGAAAATGCTGCATGAGGATATATATATGGACCATCAAGGTAGCCTATGGCAGTGTACCCACAATAGCCACTAGAGTACTCTGTGCCAGTGGATTCGGGGCGATAGCTATGGCCGCCATAGGATCCAACAGACTCTTGTGTAGTAGTGTGTACTCATCCTCTTGAAGTCTGATATCATAGTGTCATAGCTATTGGACTGTTGAACCTCCTGCATGACCGCCACGACTAAACTTCTGCCTTCTGTTATACTGCAATGGGGAACCATGATTAGTATCTTGGGTTGCACCCCGATAAAATTGCTCCTCCGTGAATGCTATCCCACCACCTCCTCCTCCCTGACCACTGTCACCACCTCCTCCTCCCTGACCATTGTCGCCACCTCCACGTCCCTGACCACTGTCGCCACCTCCACCATCTGAAGAAGAACCACCTACAAATGCAATATGATAGGTTAGCACAAATACATCTGAGGTAATGCGCAATACAAAATGATGACCTACCAGTAGTTATCGAATCATGGGAGGCACTATTAGGCAACCGGGGTGAATCCAATGGAGAAGGTGTGTCATCCTCTGCATTTGGATCCAAAGTCTCTGCATCTGCAATGTTAAGGGGATCTTCAACAAGGGTAGGCACCTTTCTTGCCTTTCTTAGATCCCCAACTAGATAACCAACCCTTCTTTTTCTGTACTGGGGGAGGTGGCTCTCATATAACAATTCCTTTAGTGGGGCGGGACTCCATTGCACCAGATTTTTTTGTGTGGGATTCTTGAGCTATCTACTTCCCTTTTACCAGTTGAGATGATGTGGGAGGCCTTCTAAATTGTGAGGGAGCAGCAACATGGGAAGATGACTCTGTCCTTCTAGACTGTGAGGGTGTTTCCCTCAAAGATCGTGTCCAGGGGAGGCCTTCCATTAACCTCTCAAAATCATCATCATCATGACCATGTCCTCCACCTGCAAAACCCCCAACATGATACATTAGCACAAATGCAATTGACAAAATATGTAAAATAAAACGAAAAGATTACTCTCCGACCTTTAGTACTTTGCAACCATCTATCACTCCTGAACATGCGTTTCAATCCATCCTTGTGCTTCAATAGGCTTTGTAATGCGACAAAGTTTGTTGCAAAGCGGGTGACAGGCGGCTTCAACAACTCTCCACCTGTGGACTCTCTCATCCACACCAAGACAACATGATGATTGTAGATGAACCTTGTAATCTTCTGCCCCGCATCCACCACCATCTTGACGGGTTGCAGGGTCCCAATCTCTTTCAGCATCAAATCAACACAGTGGGCTGCACATGGGGTCCAACAAAGATGAGGATAAATCTTCATCAACTCCTCTTCTGCTTTTTTGTAGGCAGAGCCATTATCAATCACCACCTGCACAATGTATTGCTCACCAATCTCCTCAACAACGTCCCACATCAAACTCAAGATGTATTTGTAGTTGTATACTCTATCTGATGCATCAACAGATTTGTGATAGAAGACTTGTCTATCACAATACACGAGGAAGTTGATGAAGGGGCTGCTCCTGGTGGTGCCCGACCAACCATCACATATCAATGTGACACCATACTTCTTTCATTTCTTATTAAAGCTGTCAACATAGGACTTAATCTCATCAACTTCTTCCTGAAGATGTCTCCCAGCCAAGTCCCTAGCTGTAGGAGGTTGCATATGTAGCCCTGCACGTTGAACCTCCTGTATTGCGGTTTTGTAATAAGGACTATTCGTTGCATTGAATGGTAACCCTGCATGGTGCCACAACTTTGCAACTGCTCGACCCACCTTGTATTTCGGCCCCTGCTGGTTGTATGCATCCTTAATCCTAGTATGTTTGCCATGCTCCCTAGGATACACATAAGGGTCCACCTCCTCTATTTGCACACCTATGGGTCTCTTATTTTGCCTTCCATGCTCTTGTGTGACAGGGGGCCGAGTGAAATAATCCCCCACATTAGAAAACTGATGGGATTGACTTCCGCTGGCGCCCCCTACCCCTGAGCCACTGCCACTGCCAACCTCCTGCTGAGCTCCTTGAAAATTGACTATGTAGGTTGCCCTTTGGTCAGCTTCGCATGCCTCAGCCCTGCTCTGTGTTTTGGCCCGCCTTTCCTGCACATCAGGATCAGGCACATATTTTGCATACATTTCTACTTCATCCTCAATGTCTTCATCTCGTTCCCTTCTTGATATGATCCTCTCCTGCATCTCCTTATCCGCCCTCTTTCTTGCAGTCTCCGCTCAAACATGTCTAAGGTGTTCGATCATAAGTTTTTTAACTTCACTTGGTACCATTTTACAATCCTGCACGTCATGGTAGCCTGCTAGCCGGCCACCTGTAAGGTGCTTCTTCAACCGGGAGACGCCACCTCCTTGTCTCATAAAGCTACAATAATTGCACTTAAAGTTGTGTCTACTGCCCAACATGGTGCCATGCTACCACCCAATATCATCACTAGAGCCTTTCCTCGGTGCCATCTGGAGGGATAAATAGAAATTAAATATATTAACACAAAATTAATTTGAAATCCAAAATTCGGACACTAAAAGAAAATGTTCTCATATGGTGGAGATAATTTTTTCCATGGACATCATACAACTCCATTCACACCTCTGTAGAGAGTTTGTGAATTTTCATGTTTTATTTTTTTATTTTAAAACATTTATTAAGCATATGGGAACACAAATTAATATTAGCTCCGATTCGTATGGAATCAATTTCTAACCATGATTTAGAAGTTATACAGAATATTGCTATCAAATTTTGGTTCTTCAATTTTTTTATATATTTTTAAAAAATTTATTCATAAATTTGAAATTTAGGAAAAATCTTCAAATCTACATGAAAAACTTGTAGATCTTGATGAGAAATAGTTGCAAGTGTACACCAATCACTTGCAACATCATGTCCCATGAAGATCTAAGTCATACACCAAGAAAAAAATCAGAAAAATGAAGGAATATGGTGGCTTACCTTCAAACCCCTGTAGAAACTCCAAAAAAACTTGAAGAACAAGGCTTGAATGCCTCCAAATCCACGTCCAAATGAGTTGAAACTCATGTAGGAACCCTCCCCAAGTGTTTTGGCATGGAGATCTAGGGTTTTTTTCAGAGAGAGTGAAAACAAGGGTGAGAAAGAGGGCTCCGGAGTCCGGCCTGCTGCGCTGCGAATCGGGACTGTACAGTCCCTTTCGCAGCGCATCGGCCGACACCCTTAAGGGTTAAGGGTGTCGGGAGAATCGAGTCCGATTCACACAATATCGGATCGTGCGAATTAGTTCTGATTCGCCTAAAGGGCCGGATCCGGGCGAATCGATGGGGAATCGCGCATAGGGAAAGCTGTGATTCGCATCGATTTGCCCGAATCGGGCCGATTCGCTCCGATGCGCCAAACCATGCCCACACGTGCCGGCCCCAAATAGGGCAAAGGCCACATGGATCTTAATGGGATGATGTGGGGTCCACAACCGGTAGAATGAGACCCGCTCTAATACCATGTTGGAAATGTAAAGTCACCTCCAAAACCTAGGCACTGAAGGGGACAAGGGAACACTATATAAGGACAAGTTCATTCTTAAATTAGCTGATATGGGATGGGACAACTCTCACAGATACCAAATACCATTTGTAGAAGTAAAAAAACAAAAAACATGATGATTTTACTACCCAATGTGCACTGATCTCAGTTTGACAACAGTCATCAGCTATTGGAAATCTCAGCATGATAAATAAAGTAAGCATCTGATGCACAAAACAAGATGAAAGAGCAAGAACAAGAAATGAATGAGAGAATGATAATTTTTTTTGCTGCACAAAACAAACTCCTTTAGGACAGGAATCAGCGAATTTCATTTGGTTCAATATAAGCCGATAAACTTCCCCAAGGTCATTCAAAAGGCACACTTTGTGGATTAAGCTTATGATTGTACCTAGAACTCGGAATGTATTCTCCAAGTTCGCCAATGTCCCAGGATCATCTAAAAAACGTGTGCTCCATCATCTAACTTAAAAGTGTCAAATTTGTATATTCATTGCCATGACTAAAATATCCAAGCATATAGAAGATTGTGGGAAAATTTTACATTAATCTGAAACATCACTAAATAACAAGATTATTGAGGCAATTTAGCTATGAAATTGGAGAATCAGAAAGACACTTCCTGCACTGCAAGTAAGAGTAAGTATTTAGTAAAGGAAATTCTGTACAGAGTGCATATTGGATACTTAGGATAGAATTCAAGCAGTCCAGGTAGCCAGAGATAATTCAGCAATTTGGGAATATATCTAACTTAGAAGGAGATTGAAATTCCTTTAAAACTGTACTGTGAATCATATGCGGTACATTACTCATTCCATTTCTACTATGCTTAAGACTCTTCTTTGAAGGATATTATACCAAACTGATTAAAATGACATTCATGTGGTTTATTCAATCTTAGAACACATGATAAAGACATAAGCTGGTATTATTGAAGCTAAACCTCACTTTTACATATGATGTACAAAGGGCTGCTACTCAAGCATTGATCGTGTTATGAAATAATGCCAATTTGATCCACCAAATGACCAAATGCTGCCATATCAATTCTACAAAAATATAAAATACAATTGCCCACCTGCATACTATGACTCTTTTGTAGAACAAGAGGAGGAAGGGCCTGAAAATAACATATAAATTACATTAGATGTAAACTTGTTAACATTACCAGTCTGACACTGATAAAGAGTTTAGCCTATCCATATTTACATTTTCAGATGTGACTTTAAAACGGCCCTTCTGCTGGACCACTGCCCCCTTTGATTTCTCATCAGGGTCATCAGCATTTGCTGCTAAAATAAAAATAAATAAATGAAAAGTAAAAAAAAACACAAGTATACATTAACAATTAATCATGAATCTTATTGAAAAACAAAGAAAAATTATAGAATAGCAAGGAAAAAAAGGAAGGATTGTGCATGCCTGTAGGCTTGGATCCTTTAGGTGTCATTTCAGAAGGTTTACAGTTTGTCATCTGAGGGATCACACCATTCCGTCTTCCAATGCTTGGTAGTTGACTCAGTTGCTTCACCCTGAAACATTTAATACAAGTGAGGAGGTGGACAATAAGAATTAAGAAAGGATAAATTAGATGGATGGATCATGGTTGTATGTTTTAACGTATCTACAAGGCTACAAGCATGGGGTTGGGCTTTCAAAATAACTAGAGGCCAAAATTCATGTGCAATGCATGAAGTTTTAATCCTGCAAATATGTCTAAAGTCCATGAAAAACAGCATATGAGGTTTTCCTTTGCAGTGTCCAACAATGATCTTCTTTGATCTGGCTCCACTACCGCAATTGCCCACATCACTATTGTGTGAGAATAATATCTGCACTCTAAGAGACGGAAACAAGGCAGAGATAGAGAGCCTTTTCCTCGTTCTCCATTCTCTATTTCATTATTTCCTTTATATTAAACAATGAGCTAAAGGATAAGCCAAACCAATGGACACCAAACTTTAGACAAGTAGTTTCTTGAAGCATGCTGGGAAAGAAACTCCACTGTGTAACATGCATAATGGGCATATCTATGTCCTACAAAATACAAATCATAGGATATTTTTCATATCACATTTCAGTATATCATATTAGGAGAACAATGGATTGGGTTGCAAAGGCCAAGGCGGATACTCATACAAGACCAACCAGCATCTAGGAAGTCGAGCCTGATGCAAGCCTATACCCTTGACAAATTGAGATTAGGGACTGTAGAACCAGGTTATCCGGATGGATTGGCCTTGACAATCCCTCATCTCTATTGGATTAGATTGCAAAATTTGCTAATCAGGGGGAAAGAAACCAGCTGATCGCATGAAAGGGAAAAAATATATAAAGCGAAACACAGTTCTCCATTTTCCTCTTTGTCTTCTTCTTTTACATCTTAGATATGAAGGTTTTTTCTTCCTTTTCTTTTTGTGATTGGATGGTTTGTACTTTGTACTGCTACATAATTTTTTCTATTGCATCCAAATCCAATATTTGGCAGCTACATGGGTGCTACTGCTGATACCTCTTTAGATGATGTCAGAGAGGGAGAAACCATCAGATTGGAAGAACAAGGTGGGTTGACCTCTACACTCTCCTCCCCTCTGTAGTCTGTTCATGCTAGTTGAAAAGCAGTTGAAGGTTAGTAAAATAATCATTGCCTGACCACTTTCAAAGAGGTATTGGGCACGAAATGAGAAGTGCAAAATAGTCAGTATGCACATGATGTCCTGGCTAATGGTCGGTCAAGAGTAAGGGTTTTGTTCAAATAGTTGAATTTTGAAGGTATTTTTGTTTTTGTTCTTATTTTGTGCTTAGGGTATAATTTATTTGTACCCAAGAATTTAACACTTTGATGGGTCTCTCCAAAGACACAAGGAGTTCTCAGCATCTGACACTTCTTTTCAGTGGAACTATCGGCTTGGACATCCATCTCTTTCTAGGCTGCATGATATTGTTCTAGTTTCTTCTTCAGTGAATAAACTCTTGCGTGAAGGTTGTGAGCTTGGGAAACATCATAAGGTCTCTTTTCCTAGTAGCGATAAGGAAAGGAGCACTGCTCCCTTTCATCTTGTTCACTCCCACATCTAGGGACCATCTCTAGTCATCTCCAGACTCAGATTTCATTACTTTGTTACCTTCACTGATGATTTTTCTTGGATGACTTGGCCATTTCTTTTGAAATCTCGTTCAAATGTATTTGATGTATTCAAGTCTTTTTATTCGGAATTAAAAATCAGTTCTCTACTTCCATCAAAATTCTGCGTACAGACAATGCCAAAGAGTATGTTCAGTCATCCTTTGCTGCCTTTTGCTCGCTGCATGAAATTCTTCATCAAACATCTTGCTTATGCACCTCTCAACAAAATGGTGTTACTGAGAGGAAGAATTGGCATTTATTTGATGTTGATCGTACTCTCATGTTTCGCATGCACATTCTAAAATACTACTAAGGTGATGTTGTTCTTACCTCTTGCCATCTTATTAATCATGTTCCTAGCAAGATGCTTGATGCCAAGAGCCCTTTTTTCTGCTTATATCCAAATGACCATCCCTTTCCTCTTACTCTTTGAGACTTTGGATGTAAGTGATTTGTTCGTACTCTTGGACCAGGACATGATAAGTTGTTTCCTGAGTTTAATTCTTGCAACTTCCTGGGATACTCTCATACCCAAAAATGGTATCATTGCTTTGATACTCGGTCCAAAAAAAATCCTATGTGGTTGCTAATGTGAGCTTTGTTGAGCCTGTGCCTTTTTACACATCTTCCTCTCCTACACAGACTTCATCTTCCCTTGCTTTTCCTAACCTTCTTTCTCTAGATGTGCTTGCTGCTGACTTTGATGGTTGTGTAGCACCTCTAGCAGAAGATCACAGGTTTGGATAGGTTCATCCATGCGGTCACCTAGTACACTGCCAAGTGCCAACTACACTGTCTCCATCATGTTTTGTGGGTGAGACTTCTTTCCCTTCTTCTGATCTGGATCTTGATATTGCCCCATTTCAAAGGAAAATGCTCTCGTACTCAGCATCATATTGCAGACTTTGTTTCCTATGATTCTTTGTCTCCCTCTTTTTGTCATTTTGCCTTGTCTATTTTTACTATTCATATTCCCTGTTCTGTCTCTAAATCACTGTCCAAACCTGAGTGGAAGGCTGATATGGATGAAGAAATATCTACCTTATTTTCTCATGGTGCATGGACCAGTGTACCTCAGCCTATTGGTGTTACCCTGGTTTCTTGTCAGTAGGTGTTCATTGAGTACACTCTGGAAGGCTCTGTTGACAAATATAAAGCTAGACTTGTGGTCAAGAGCTTCATTCAAACTACTGGGGTTGATTAGTTGTTGAACCCCGAAATTTTACAATGGGCATTCTATAGGAATGCCAGAAAGTATTCATATTGATCCAATGTTTACTTATGTAATATTGGATCTTGGTCTTTTATTAAGTCAAGAGAAAGACTTATTACGAAGGCCAATGTCAAATTCTTCGACAGTGCGAGGTCGATAAGATCGATATTTCGAGGAAGAATACAACTCCTACTTCGCCTGCAAGAGGAAGCACCAAGCACTTGCAAAAGACAATATTATACAACTCTTCGTCTTCGTCGGAAGGACGCTGTTGGCACACAAAAAAAACCAAAACTCCTTAACCGGGGGGACCTCCCCCCGGTTAGCTCTCTCTCTCTTCATAACTGGGGGGACCTCCCCCCGGTTGTGTCTCTCTCATCATAACGGGGGGACCTCCCCCCCGTTATGCCCCTCTCTCTTCATAACCGGGGGGACCCTCCCCCCAGTTATGTCTCCTCTAACCGGGGGACCTCCCCCCGATTATGTCTCTCTCCTCAATGTAAAGGGGAAAAACCCCTATAAATATGACATGTAGCCCGATGGCAATAGAGGGGCCCTTTTGAAAAGGAGACTCTCTTTTGAAAGGGGATCGGATTTTGAAAAGAAAAAACCTGCTTGTTGGGGAAGCCTCCGCTCGGCATGAAAGTACTCGCCCCCGGCAAGCCAAGGTCGTCCCCCTCTGACTACGAAATCTTTATAAATTCCCCCCATGTCGAGTTAGTCTTCATGGGGGGGTTTTTAAATTTCAAATGCATATTTATATCTCCACATTGAGTTAGTCTCTATGGAGATAAAATTGTTAAATGTTCGTGTTCATGTGTTTTATTGTTTAAATATTTTCCATGTCGAGTTAGTCTCCATGAATATAAAATATTTAAACATATTCATGTGTTCCGTTATTTAAATATCTTCCATGTCGAGTTAGTCTCCCTGGGCATAAGATATTTAAATATCAAATGTTCTTGTGTTCAAATGTTTCCATGTCGAGTTAGTCTCCATGGGTATAAACATTTAAACACATCTATGTTATTTCCCTCGCGTTGAGTTAGTCTCCATAAGGGTAAATCGTTTGTGTTCATATGCGTATGTCTTTATAAGGAGACTCTGCCCAAGTGGAGACTCTACCTAAAACCATATTTGTATGTTCACAAAATATGTGTTCATATGTACATATTTTGTGGGGAGACTTTGTCCATACGGAGACTCTACCCCAAAATAATACGACCATATGTTCATCAAATATATGTTCGTGTGTTTGCGCGGAAACTCTGTCCATGCGGAAGTTCTGCTCAAATACACAACATATTCAAACATCAAAATAAATCCTCGGGTTTATACTCATTTGTCCCTTAAATTGCATGTCAAACTCACAAATAGAGTCCATGCTCTTTTTAAAACAAAATCTATTTCATCCGATAAAAGCAAAACATTGTGTTATTATTTTCTAGAAAAATGTAAACCTCGACTCTACCATCAAGGGTATTCGGGTTAAAATTGATGTAAATCAACAACAAAGGCTTTTAATTCGATGTAAATTAACATCGATTCTGATCAATAGAGAAGGGGTCCAATACATGTAACCCTAATCGCCTGATAAAATAAAATATGCAGAACAAATGTTTTGAAATAAAACAAAAAGGCACACTTGTCCAATGGACATAAAATTTTCTCTTCCGCACCGTGAGGATTTCAACTTCTATCTGACAGATAGACTGGCACGCCTCGCAAGGCTAAATAAAAATCAAATCCCATAAAATTATTCCTCATTCCACAGACGCCAAGCAATGAAGCCTAAGTCCTCTCGTCACAAGGAGTGCGAAGATCAACAACCCTTGGCGAAATGCCAGAGGTTGTATTTATAGAAGAACTAAGGAGGAGTCCATCCTAGTCATGGATGGTAAAATCGGCCGACTCAGAGCGGAATCGGCCTATGGCGACCTGATTTAGGGGGAGGGGGGGGGGAGGGGGGAACAACCACCCATCGACAGTAAAAGGTGGAATCGGGGTGGATCGTTCGAAATCGGGTAAAGTCGGGCCGACTCAGCCCGACTCTGAGCGCTCCACCCCGATTCCATCTGATGTAGGCCGATTCCCTCAGCTTACCTTAACTACATTTGAACTCCTCCACTTACCCTATTTACCTGAACATCATTTAAGCAAATGTCATTTACTTAAATGATGTTCAGGTAAATAAGGAAGTACCCTCAATTTGAATCCAAAAAAAATATCAAAAAAATCATATCTCTTACAAATAAAAAGTCAACTCTCACATCAAGAAAAAAATCGCGATTTCAGTGGTTCCATCAAAATAGCGACATTCTAATCTTTCATAATTTGACATATCTAAAAATTTCATAATTCAAATAAACTAAATAGAATACTAAAAATCTAAAGTCCGGTAAAAAAAGTCAAACGTGCATATGACTTCTCCAAGATAGCCAATCTCCTACTGACAACACTCAGTCTGCTTGAGACTTCTCAGGATTTGGTCAAACCTAAGCTATCATCACATAAACTCATGAGAATTTTCACTTTTTAATTGAAAAGAAACTAGAAAGTGACAATTCTCATGAGTTTGAGTGATGATATTTAAGTTTAACCAAATCCTGAGAGGTCTCAAGCAGACTAAGTGTTGTCAGTAGGAGAGTGGCTCCCTTGGAGAAGTCATATGCACGTTTAACTTTTTTTACCGAATTTTAAATTTTTTATATTTTATTGGATTTATTTGAATTATGAAATTTTTAGATATGTCAAATTATGAAAGATTAGAAAGTCGCTATTTTGATGGAACCATCGAAATCGCAATTTTCTTCTTGGATGGGAGAGTTGACTTTTTATTTGTAAGAGATGATTTTTTTGATATTTTTATTGGATTCAAATGTGGGGTACTTCCTTATTTACATATAATATCTTAAGTAAATGAAACTACAAATATAACATTTAATGATGTTCAGGTAAATAAGGTATCATAATTATCGTTGCAAATTCTAATATCAACATGTGTGCAACTAGACTATGGATCTACCCAAAATGTGCAATTTTTATATGTTTTAAAGAATTTTCTATGATTTTTCCTACTTTTTTCCTTCATTTTCACAATTTTTCTTCAATTGTAATCTGGCCGATCTTGGATCGGCCAGATTCCCATGGAGTCGGGCGGATCCTCCGACCCGACCCGACTCGACTCGGATCGGGGTCAGCTGGGTCCAACCTAGCACCCCGATCCAACCCAGCACCCCGATCCGACTATGCCATCTATGATCCTAGTAGAGGGGAATTTCCCCTACCCATTACGAAGGCCAATGTCAAATTCTTCGATAGTCGAGGTCAATAAGATCGATACTTCGAGGAAGAATACAACCCCTACTTCGCTTGCAAGAGGAAGCACCAAGCACTTGCAAAAGACAATACAATACAACTCTTCGTCTTCGTCGGAAGGACGCCAAGCAATGAAGCCTAAGTCCTCTCGTTACAAGGAGTGCAAAGATCAACAACCCTTGGCGAACTGCTAGAGGTTGTATTTATAGAAGAACCAAGGAGGAGTCCATCCTAGTAGAGGGGAATTTCCCCTACCCGGATGGACAGTCCATCCAAGTAGGGGAGATCCCCTACTCAAATGGACACTTCATCCGAGAAGGGGGTCTACCCAGATGGACATCCATCTAGGTATCTCTCTCTCATCACACCCTTCGAAACTATATATATACCCCTCCGAACAACAGAAATGGAGAGGATGGATGGTGGTCATCTTGGTTGATGGTCGTTTTGATCGTCATCGAGGAAAAAAAGCTCGTGTGAAGTGTTCGTGCTCGACGTGAAGTGTTCGCGCTCGGCAAGTCAAGGTCAACCTAAAAAATGTGAAATCTTGTGTATATTTCCCCCTCTGTTGAGCAGGACTCCTTGGGGGATGAAATCTAATTTCATATGTTTAAATATCTCCTGTTGAGCGGGACTCCTTGGAGATAAAAATTTCATATAATCTTGTGTTTGAACATTTCCATGTTGAGCGGGACTCCGTGGAAATGAAAATGCTATATGTTCATGTGTTTAAGTATTTTCCATGTTGAGCGGGACTCCATGGAGATAAAATACTTAAACATTCACATGTTCATTCCCCTCATGTCGAGCCGGACTCCATGGGGAATGAAATGTTTGTATGTTCATATGTGCGTACCTCCATAGGGAGACTCTGCCCAAGGTACAGTCATATGTTCTTATGTGCATACCTCCATGGGGAGACTTTGCCTAAGCAGAGGCTCTGCCCGAGGCACGACCATATGTTCATAAAAAATGTTCATGTGTGTTTTTATGCGGAAACTCCGTTCATACGAAAACTCTGCCCGACACACAACTCGTTCAAATGTTAATAAATTGTCGGGTCTTTACCCATTTGTTCTAAAAAGAATATGTTAAAATATGAAAGGAGCATACGCTCCCCCAAAATCGTGTTGTCCTTTCCTTCGTAAAACACAAATCTTGACCTATCTATCAAAGGTGTTCGGATTCAATTCCGATGTAAATAAACACCAGGTGTTTACACCTGTGGTTGTGGAGACAAAGTCCAGCATACGATACCCAAATCGCCTGATAAAATAAACACGCGGAACAAATATATTAAACAAAGGTGCAACCATCCAATAAATGGACACACACATACACCTAAAAAATCTGACATCTAGCGAGTCTTATATTATGTATGTTTGACAAATTGGCACGCCCCGCAACAAAAATGAAAAATCATCCAAATCTCTATATCACTCCAAATCTCCATTTTCTCTTCCCTCCATGTCCAACATTAGTTTAAGACATTGTCTCCTATTGCTCAGCCTAACTCTATTCAATTTTTTTTCTCTTGCCATCAATTAGGGCTGGCATGTGCTTCAGATAGATGTCAACAATGCCGATGGTCTTAAAGAAGAGGTGTATATGGAGCAACCTTCTGGGTATGTTGCTCAGGAGGAGAGTGTGCAGGTTGTAGAAGGCAATTTATGGCTTGAAATAGAATCCCCAGGCAAGCTTGATAAATTCAGCTAGATTGCTTTAGGAATTGGATTGAAGAGGATTCAAGCCAATTATTCTATGTTTGTTTGGCATGCAACTGCCGGTGTGGTGATTTTTGTTGTGTATGCTGATGATATGCTTCTCACTGGAAGTAATGCAGATAGTGTTCAGGAGGTTCAAAATTATTTATAGAGTCATTTTGTTACTAAAAGTTTGGGGAGAGTGCTCTATTTTCTTGGGATTGAAGTTGCATATGGTAATGATGGTGTTTCCTTGTCTTAAAGGAAATATGCTTTGGACTTGTTACAAAAGATGAGAATGCCAGGGTGTAGGCCTATTGATACACCCATTGTTTCTCAGTCTTATCGTGAAGTGGAGGATAGTGCAGAGTTCAGTGATGTTACTCACTATAGGCGGCTCTTTGGTAAGCTGATATATCTGACAGTGACTTGCTGGATATTGCTTTTGCTGTATCAGTTGTCAGTCAGTTTATGCAGAAGTGAAGTGTCACTGGGAACCGGCTTTAAAGATCCTGTGTTATGTTAAAGAAGCTCTTGGAAGACATCTTCTGTTTAAGAAAAGAGGTCAACTATCTATTAAGATTTTTCAGATGCAGATTATGTAGGGTCCCGGTTGGAGGCTTGGAGCGGCGATCTACCTCAGGTTTCTGCACCTACGTTGGTGGAATCCTTGTCACTTGGATAAGCAAGAAATAGAATGTTGTTGCTAGATCTAGTACTAAATCTGGGTATAGAACAATGGCTCAAACAGCTAGTGAAGTGACGTTGCTGAAATTTTTTATGGAAGACTTTGAAGTCACCTATCATGATCCTATGGTGATGATGTGTGACGATCAGGCTGCCATTCATATTGCAAAGAATCCACTGGTTCATGAGCGCACAAACATATAGAGGTCAATTGTCATTTTGTTCGGGATGCAGTTATGTCTCAGAAGATTAGTTCTCCTTTCACCCCTACTAAGGACCAACTTGTAGATCTCTTCGCAAAATCACTTGGGGTTGGTTGGTTTGACGTTGTGTAGCAAGCTGGGCATGAATGATATATACCCTCCAGTTTGAAGGGGACTGTGTACCCAGGAATATAACACATGTACTTTCACTCTGATTATGAGAATGACAATTTTCTGCCCTCATTACAGGTCTAAAGTCAATCTTCTTTTAGCTTTATATTGTGACAGGTTTTTCCTTCTAGAATTGGAATAGACATGGCTTATTTCAATCCAAACTGGCTGATCTGCAAACCATGGTTGAATGAGCACAAGCCCACCTCGTCAAGTTCAAGTTTGGCTTGTCTTTGACAAGTCTCTGCAAATTATTCAGTCATCACTCTTTCACCATTAAACATCAAATCCAAGCTCCAGTGGTGGCCCCTACAGAACCATGGCAGAGGATTGTATGTGATAATACTGTTGTCTCCAGTATTTCCCCATATTATTCAGGTTCATCTGGAAAAAAAAAAGTGAGCATGGAGCAGGCTCCCTTTTTAGCCCAAGAATTGCATGTTAGGCCCCGTAAAAACAAGCTTGAAAGTTGAATCCTAGGGCAGCCTAATACAGGGAGGCTGCAGGCAGAGTGCTGCTTGTTGGACAGGGCTCTAGGTCAGCCATGGAGTACCTCAGATCTTGAAAGCAGGCTTAGTGGGGTCTGGATGATGGGGAACGAAGACTGGGGAGGAAGGGAAGGAGGAGGAAGAGGGGAAGACGCGGGAAGGAGTGGGGGGGGGGGGGGGGGGGGGGGGGGGAAGGAGACAGGAACTGGCACCGCCGAATACGTCTTTTCTTCTTTCTTTTCAAATCTTTTCTCCCCTCCATCCGTAGGGAGATGGCCGGATACATATAGGGAGGGATGGGCTCACATAATTACCAAAATGCCCATTTCCTCAAATGCTCAATAAAAGCCAAAAGAAAATACATAAAATAGGAAAATGCTAAATGGCACCTAAAGGGGCCGTACAAAATATCTCGGCCTGCCATAAAAATATGCTAAGGCCTCAAAAGTCTGGTAGAACGCCGTCGTCCAACCAAAGTGACGTCGGCTCTGCTCGACGACGTCGGTACACCCGCGACGGGTCAAAACGAGCAAGTCCTCGGGTGTCCGCACCACTGGAGCTATGCAAGATGTAGGAATGGACTTGTTTAAGCCTGATCCCAGGAGGCAAAGCCTTCTTGAATAGGTGCTCCTTTTGAGGCACCATGTCTTTCAGTCAAACTTGGTGAACGGTAGCAGTTAATAATAGGTGCCTTGTCCAATGGTGGCTAGAAGATGGTGGGCAGTAGTGTGGCAAGGTTTGGCAAGAAAATGACACATGGGTTGTTCCTCAATGCTCATGGCCCAGCAGGGAGCAGCATCGGTGAGGAGGAGGCAGCTAACCAATGTGAAGGCTTGGGATAGAGGAGTTTGAGTTAACTAGGGTGACAGATTTTCACTTCTTCAGATTCAACATCATGCCTCCTATGCTTCATGCCATACATCAGTACTACATATAGGTTATTTATTTTGAAGAAAGAGTCTCCCATGTGTAGTGAGAGGGAGGAAAGTTTCTTGAAAGATTTCCTCATGTTTAAGTCATGTGATCCATGCTAGATTCATGTGTTCAATTATGGATTTCGTTTGGAAATTGTTGTTCACATGAAGGGCTTCAGATTTGGGGAGCATTTTCCTTAGGTTTCTTGCATATAAAAGTTGTTAGCAGAATGAGCTGAAAACCCTAAGAATGCATCCCCACTAGGAAATGAATATTAAAAGGCATCTCCATTGGGGATGCAAAGAGCAGAACAGATGACCAATTGAGGTGTGGTGCTTTTTGTTTGTTTTTATTTGAGAATTATGTCCAGGGAACCAGACACATTACTGTCGGGATTACACCTTGGGGGACATGAATCCAACTGAGACTGGGTCATCTTCAATTTTGTAAGGTCATTCATTGATTTTTCATGTATGCCATTGCATAAGCTGATGGTACACCTATGTTTGGTATAACATGTTAATCAACGTACCTTCGGAGCATGCAATATTATATTAACATAAGTGGTCCTTTCCTTACCTTGAGACTTGCATACAATCCCACCCCAGAAGATGTATGGTAAGGGATCCTTGTGCTACAGCGTGATTCATTTGCAGCTGGTATCCTAGGTCCTGTTGGCATGAGAAATTGTCCACATCCCCTCCTTTCCCAAAAATCCCAAAAGTACCCCTATAAGGGGGCAAAATAGGCCATCCTCCCCCCCATTTCAAAACAACCCTTAGGTCTAAGGGGAATGGGGGGAAGAGAGGGCGGTTGGAGGGGAGCCCCCCCTTCCAACTTCTGAAACATGAAACCGGTTGGGGGGGGGGGGGGGGGGGGCTCCCCCTCCAACCGGTTTCATATAAAAACAGGTTGGAGGGGACCCCCTCCAACCTGTTTAAAGTAAAACCGGTTGGGGGGTGCTCCCCCTCCAACCGGTTTCATATAAAAAAGAAAAAAAAAAACAAAAACAGGTTGGAGGGGACCCCCTCCAACCTGTTTAAGGTAAAACCGGTTGGGGGGTGCTCCCCCTCCAACCAGTTTTACATGAAAACAGGTTGGAGGGGAACCCCCCCAACCTGTTTTATATAAAACAGGTTGGGGGTGTGGGCCCCCAACCTGTTTTATATAAAACAGGTTGGAGGGGAACTCCCCCCAACCTGTTTAATATTAAACAGGTTGGGGGGGTGTTCACACCCCCAACCTGTTTAATGTTAAACAGGTTGGGGGTGCTCCCCCCAACCGAAATGGGGGTTCTCCCCCCCTCCTTCTCCTGTTTATGCAGGGAGGGGAGGAGAAGCCAACCCCTATAAAAGGGGAGGCACCCCCTTCATCTGAAATGGAGGAGAAACCCCCATAAACCCCCATAGAGAGGCCGGCCAAGCTCCATAAGCCCCCAAATCCCTGCTGTTTTGCAGTCCCATAGGTGCAGAAAAAACCACCAGAAAACCCCCAAATCCTTGTAAACCAGTCCCCCAAAAAAATCCCTGCTGGTTGGCAATCCCCCAAGCCTTGTAAACCAGTCCCCAAGTTTTGTAAAATCCCTCTTGTTCTGAAAGCAAAGTTCAGAAATATTGCAAATCTTCTTGTTCTTCCAATCCCCTTCCATCCGTTCTTCCAATTCTTTGGTTTGGCGTGAAGGTATTGGCTTATTCCTTGTTCAATATGGAGTGAGGAGTGCCCGATAACGTGGAAAAGAGCGGGAGATCGCCATTGTATACGGCTCCGACATCTCCCTCGCGCCACATCCCCACATCGAGCAAGTCTCTGTGGGGATCCAGGGGTTTAAATACCGTCCATATCGAGCAAGTCTCTATGGACATGGTATTTAAACACCCTTTGTTCTCTCTCTTGGTATATTATACCCCACATCGAGCAAGTCTCTGTGGGGGATTCAGGAGTTTAAATACTGTCCATATCGAGCAAGTCTCTATGGACATATGGTATTTAAACACCCTTTGTTCTCTCTCTCTTGGTATATTATACCCCACATCGAGCAAGTCTCTGTGGGAGATTCAGGGGTTTAAATACTGTCCATATCGAGCAAGTCTCTATGGACATATGGTATTTAAACACCCTTTGTTCTCTCTCTCTTGGTATATTTATACCCCACATCGAGCAAGTCTCTGTGGGGGATTCAAGGGTTAAATACTGTCCATATCGAGCAAGTCTCTATGGACATATGGTATTTGAACATCCTTTGTTCTCTCTCTCTTGGTATATTATACCCCACATCGAGCAAGTCTCTGTGGGGATCCAGGGGTTTAAATACTGTCCATATCGAGCAAGTCTCTATGGACATATGGTATTTAAACACCCTTTGTATCTCTCTCTCTTGGTATTTTATACCCTACACCGAGCTAGTCTCTGTGGTTTAAATACCCTTATATGTTTGTGCTCTAAATGCCTCCATATCGAGCAAGACTCTATGGGTACGGACATTTAGATGCCTTGTACTCATATGTATATGTTCCTTCGAGGAGACTCTGCTCAAGCAGAGATTCTGCTCAAGAGCATATCTGTATAATCATAATCTCATGCTTATATGCATATGTTTTCTTGAGGAAACTCTGTCTAAACAGAAATTCTCCTCAAATACATACTCATATAATTGTGAGTCTATGTTCATACGGATATGAATCCTGAGTTGAACTCTGCCTGTGCAGGGGTTCTACCCGAGAACATATCCATATAAGTGCAATCATATGTATATATTTCCTCAAGGACACTCTGTCAAAATGGAAATTCCGTCCTAAAGATTACTCGTATGTTCACAACTATGTGTTTATATGCATACGTTTCAACTAAGATCTTGTCCTCAGAGACGAGTATATACTCAAAAGATAATTTTGCTAACACGGGCATGTTCCTGCCCATGGCAAGCTACATGACAAGTTCCACAAAGGAAACTCATACTCTTTTCAAAAAAAAAACAACCCTATTTTTCAAACTTGGACTCATTCTGTTCAAAATAAACAAAGCAAAAATGTTGTCTCGAAATTTCTTACAGATGCATATATTCTCGCCCACGCTATGAAATGGTATTCGGGTTGAAACAGGTGTTAATACGACATCTAAAGCTTTTAACTCGATGTAAATGTAACATCGGTTCCGATCGATGGAGACAGAGGTCCAGCACACGCCACCCCAATCGCCTGATGATTAAAAGGCACGGAATCAAAGAAGTTCAGATCAAAACACGGCGCACCCATCCGTTTCACGGATATATAAAAAATTCTTTCTCTGCATTACGCAGACCCTTACTTCTGCCTGGCAGGCAGGCTGGCACGCCCCGCAACACAAAGTCAAAAGATAAATGAACAAACATCCTTCAAATGAAGGAGAGAAAAAATCCCGTGTCCACAGGTCCCTATGGTGTTTTGCCGAATCTGGGCTTAGGGAAGACTGGTTGAGTAGAATAGTGGAGTCCATTTGTGTGCACACTTGACTAGGGGTGCAGCTGTGATAAGGAGATCATGGGCCTTAGCTAATCCTATTCTCACTGGTAATAGTTCTACAGGGTTTGGTCTCTCTCTCTCTCTCTCTCTCTCTCTCTCTCTCTCTCTCTCTCACACACACACACACACACACACTCTCTCTCTCTCTCTCCCTATCTCTCACACACGCACACAGAGATACATAGGCACGCTCTTGCCATCTAGGCAGAAAGAGCTTAGGTGCCACCTTGATGACTATGCAAATCAAGGGCAACCAAATAACTAAATAAACCCAATTGAGAATGGCACTAAAAGGCGAAAGTGATTAAATATCAAGTATGCATACGAACTAACATAAAAAAAACTGCTTCAATTAAATTCTCCATTTTATCTCTGTCCTAACAAATAAAAAACTTTTGGAGACAGATTAACTAAACTAGTAGAAAAAAAAATCTCGTGGCTTTTATCTTGTACATGTTAAATATATGTTCTACAGGCCACTTAATAGCAACAGAGAATTCATGTCTGGATTAACACACATGTCAGGCATAAGAAATGTCAAGGAAGAACCGGCAGATATTACCATTTGGCCATTAACGAACGGCTTGAGCAGACACCAAAATCATAAACAAAACAATTTTTCCTACACCATGGTCAACACAATGCCATTGACAACAGAGTATAAGATTAAACATCACAGTATCAGACCTCTCCCCTCTGGATGAAGGCTGAACAATATCGGATGGGCTGGAGCTAGCAGAAGCCTTCCTTTCATGAGAATGTTGAACAGGTGCACCATCTGGAAGCTTCTCATTGATCTCAGATTCACAATTTTCACCCAAAAGGTTTTCTATCTCACTGCTGCCATGGGATTGGCGCTCACTATGCACCAAATTCTGATTGCTTGGAACAGTAATCATAAATTCATCATCGGATCCAATGGATTTCATGCTGGAGAAAGATGTAAAGTTGCTATAAATGCCACTCCATAGGAATCTCAAAAAAGTAAATGTTACCATAAAAAAGGTCAAGTAAATGACTGCGATTTTAATGACTAAATACATAAAACTGAAGCATATTTTTTTGTTTCCATTGCCAGCACTAAGCAGGAAAGAAAACTGAATATACGGTATTTTTAAAAATGAATGAGTCATGTAGGGGGTATGACATAAGTGGAATGATGAAAACACGCATTACCTTAGACTAAGCGTAGTTTCTTCTGGAGATGAAAGGACTGGCTTATCCGGCGTTACCTCATCATTTTCCTGAAAATTTACCATTCAATCAGAAAAAAAAAAAAAAACTAAACACTCTCCTAATTTCACTCCAGAGACTTTACCGTAAAATGTAAGCTTACATCTTTTGAGGAACAACTTGCAATAGATGACACACTACATGATGCTTTCTCTTGCAAGCCCTCAATTTCAAACAACGAATTTGTAGGTTCTTTATCTTGGGCCTTCTCATCGACATCCTGGATCTAACAGACATATGGGGCCAGACTTACTTGAAAGAACTTCAGAAAAATAATGTAAAATCTGAAAATTGGAAGAATAAAAGGTCACCACACCAAAGCAGCTTGTGCCTTCATGTCATCAATATTGAAGTTCCAGCCACTTATGCCTCTCTTGTACTCACTCTGTGCATGATGTCAGAAGAGGCTTTAGAAAGCATATTGTTTTATGAATTAGAAACTACAGCATGTAAACAGGTCCAAACCTTGCAATAATAGAATAGAAATGACAAATGATTATTGCTTATCTTCCATTAAATAACAAAAACTGATTGCAAAGGTAGCCACCTGCGTTTGTGATATTTTCTTAAAATTTAGAGAATAGTAGTGGTCATTAATGACCGATATCCATCTTGAGTAGAAGAAAAATCCTTTAGTGAGATGATAATTAAAACCAAGAATGAAATAAACATTTTGTCTAATACAAGGACTAGACTAAACTATGATGAGTACCCAACACTTTACAAGGATGGGATAAACATTTCATTCATGTAGTATTATATGTACATTGGACACGAATATAAAGGTTGGCAAATCTGACATGATAATTACATAAGAAAATTTATATAAAGGTAAATGCTGCAGGCTTGTATTTATATAGACAAGATAAATGAAGCATAGAGCAAAGATTAATCAACTTGATCCAAATGCGAAGAAGGAAATTCATGAAGGGCTATTTGATGGGAGTTGCTAATTAGATTGACAATTAACTCTAATGACAATTCCCAGTATCTTAGTTTGGCTGCAAAATATGACATCACCACAACCTCAAAACATTTTAAAGAAAAAGTATGTCTAGAAGCATAAAACAACTTAGGGCTGGTTTATAGAAAATAGGGCCTGGTACGGAATGACATGGGCATTAATTGAACATTAATAAGGAAGCACTGGAGAACGTAAGGCAGGTTATGTGCTTCATGGTTAAGGAATTATATGGCTTTTGTTATCAAGGCTATATGTACTCAAAAGCAGGTGATCTGTAAGAATATGAGTCACAGAAAGTAGGCATTTGATTTAACCTTGGCTGGAGAAAGTTTTGAGCTAGAGATATATTGTGGTTAATGTATCCTCCTGAGGAATTTGGAGTGCTAATTTCCTTTGGTTCAAGAAAAGGATATGAACATTATAGCTGCAAGTGGGTGAATGACAATCTCAAAAGAAAAAACTCATAACTTTTAAGGAGAGGTTCCATATATCCAAACTGCGTATTTAGCTAATTTAATAATTGGCTTCGCTGTCACACTTTTGGAAGGCAGCCAATTCTGGTTCACAATTCACATGGTTACCATCAATATTTATATAGATATAAACTTCTGTCACTCTATGTTCTTCATGACTTCTTACCAATGGCCTTCACAGTTGACAGTATCTGCTATGATGAAATCTAATATGAAATGATTTCTCCTCTTCAGATGTCATATGTGCCAAAGAATGTCTAGGAATGACTCTGTAAAGTGATTCATATTTAGATTTAACCCCTGCAATATGAGACTATGTATTTTTAACCCCATCACTCCATTTGTTGCGTGGCATCTTCAATTTAACATATCATATTGCTAAGCATCAATAGGATAATGGTTAAGTTCATCAGTCAGGGGTAGGGGTGGACTATTTTACCTTAAACCACTGCTACCTAGAAGAGACAAAGGAGAGAGGAAGATGGAGATCCTTTTTGAATTTATAATATTTGAGGAAAGATAAAGAGAACAAGAGGAAGAGGCATGCGCAAGTTTCTGGAGAGAAGCAGATCACCAGTAATCCTGGCAGATCCCTAATCAATCAATATATAGGGGGGTTAAACCAACAAGTTAATACAAGTATACCATTAGGACATGATGCCTTAACTACCCTTACACTGTACACAATGTAACAAAAAAACTAGTGGACCAAAAAGCCCTGTACACAGCCATGGTTATCGCCTACACTCCCCCTCAGCTGAGCATAGATATCTTTAATGTTCAGCTTAGACAAGATAGAAGAAAATAGAACTCGAGACAACCCTTAGTAAAGACATCTGACAATCGACCGAACATACAACAAGCAAATTTCGCTCATGTCCAACTTTTCACGAATAAAGTGACAATCAATCTCAATATGCTTGGTACGATCATGTTGGACAGGGTTATTAGCAATGTTAATTGCTGCCTTATTATTGCAGTAGAGATTCATCGGAACATGGACCTGAACACCAAATAAGCTAACAAGCCATAACATTTGCCTTCATAGCTTCAGTGTACGGTTGACATTGATAAGAGAATGCGTCCTTGGCTTGTACTTAATAGTTGGGCCAAATGGCTCGGTACTCAGCTTCTGCACTTGACCGCCCGCACAGTTTGTTTCTTGCTTCGCCAAGTAACCATATTACCTCAACATACAATATCCCGTAGTAGACCGTCTATCATCCCGAGAACCGGCCCAATCCACATTAATATAACCCTCAACACTGAGATGTGTTGTCTTAGAATACAATAGTCCTTGACTTGGGACTTGGGCAGGACTTAATGTACCTCAATATCCTCTCAATGGCCTGCATATGAAAAGTGCAAGGGGCATGCATAAACTGGCTAACAATGCTGATCGCACAAGTGATGTCCGGCCTTGTAAGAGACAAATACAACAACTTGCCCACCAGATGCTGATACATCCCCTTTCGATGATCAGATAACACATCACCTGAAGTCTCACACAACCCTTGGTTATATTCAATAGGAATATGTGCTGGTTTGCACCCCAATTTACCTGTCTCTTTGACTGGATCAAGTGCATACTTCCTCTGGCATACATACAGCCCTCATTTGGATTTGGCAACCTCAATGCCTAAAAAATACTTCAGCTCACCAAGATCCTTGATTTCAAATTCCTCCGCCAGGCCTTTCTTTAGCTTGTTAATTTCAGAAACATGATTACCCATAATAATCATATCAACATAGACAAGAAGTACGACAACTTTGCCATCCTGCCACTTAGTGAATAAGGTGTGATCTGAGTTACCTTGTGAGTACCCAAAGCGTACCATAGCCGCACAGAACCATTCAAACCATGCACAAGGAGACTTTATCAATCCATATAGTGCCTTCCTCAGGCAACACACTCTCCCCCTTGCAGGGAGCCCAAAGGTCAGCTGCATATAGACCTCCTCATAAAGATCACCATTAAGGAAGGCATTCTTAACATCAAGTTGGTGAAGCTCCCAAGAAAACTGGACAGCCAGAGAGAAGAGAACACACACAAATTTAAGCTTAGTAACTAGAGCAAAAATATCAAGATAGTCAACACCATAAGTTTGTGCGAAACTGCGAGCAATGAGACGTGTCTTATATCGCTGAACAGTCCCATCAGAATTATACTTGATAGTATGGACCCAACAAGAGCCACACTCTTCCCGGTAGGAAGCTCCACCAAGTCTCAGGTATGATTCTGCTGGAGGGCACTCATCTCCTCATTCATGGCAGTGATCCACTTATGATCCTTCACCACTTCAGAGAAAGAATTAGGAACATGGTATGTAGAAATTGCAAATAGGAAAGAATAATATGACGGTGACAAAAGACAATAAGAGACAAAATTAGAAATAGAATGACAAGTACAAGACTAAACTCCTTTGCGGACAGTAATAGGAAGATCCAAGTCAGGAGGAGAGGCACTTACAGGAGAGGAAGAAGTGCCTGGACCCTAAGACAACAGGTTCCTGAGAAGGACGATCTATGGTAGGTCCCTGTTTATGCCAATTATGCCGGGAATATGTGAGGACATCACGGCAGGCACATCAATCAAAACTCTAGAGGGAGAAGACTCAGACAATGCAAATCAAGAGCAAACACAGGAACCAGAATAGACAAAGGAAAAATCAGCTCCCCTGACTCAAAGACAGAGAAGAGAAATAAGAGTTGTGCTTAAAGACGGTGACATCTTTCAAGACATATCTCTGATTAGTTTTGGGGTCAAACATTTGTACCCCTTTTGGGTCGGAGAGTAGCCAAGAAAAATGCCCTGAACAGCACGAGGATCAAACTTTGTTGACCCAGGAGATCAACAATGAACAAAAAAGAGACACCCAAAGACACAGAGCAGCAGGGAAAATAACGGATGGTTAGGCACTAGAATCCGAAGAGGAGTGCATTGTCCAAGTGTGCAAGATGGTATGCGATTAATAAGGTATGCAAAGGACTAGCAGTTAATACAACATCTACCCAGAATTTCTTAGGCAAGTCATGTTGTAGAAGCAGTGCCAGAGCAATTTCTAGAAGATGGCAGTTCAACAATGCCATCTTGTTGTGGCATGTGGGCACAAGAGGATTCATGAAGAATGCTATGGTTTTCTAGGAAAATGTTCAGAGACCTCTCAAAAAATTCTTTTGCATTATTGGACTGGAACACCTTGACTCGCCACCCAAATTGAGTTTAAACCATCCAACAAAATACCTGGACAATCCGAGGAACCTCCTCCCAAGATTTAAGAAGATAGATCCAACAACAATGAGAATAATCATCAATAAAACTAAGGAAATAATGATGACCATCCATAGAAGAAACCAGGGATGGCCACCACACATCAGAATGCACGAGCTGAAAAGGAGCAGTACTTTTATTGATTGAATAAGGAAATGTAGTACAACACTGCTTGGAAGTTTGACAAACTTGACACTGTAATGACTCAATGCTTATTTTCTTGAACAAATGCAAAAACAAGATTTTCAGATACCTAAAAGACAAGTGGCCTAAACGATGATGCCAAGCAAGAACATCGTTAACTGAAGAGCTAGAGTCCTCTAAAGCATTGGACTCAAATGCAGCCCTAACCCCGGGCTCAAAATGGTAGAGACCACCCACTTTACGACTAGTCCCAATCACCTGCTTTGTATGTAGGTTTTCAAACACAATGAGTAAGAAGAAAGGTAACTAAATAGTTCATAGATTTTGTAAGACTACTAATGGAAAGTAAATTTATGGGTAGAGCAGGAACATGAAGAACTAAGGACAGAAGCAAGGTGTCAGTCAGTGCGATGACACCTTGCCAGCAACTATAGCACGTGTGCATCAATGACTGTAACCTTGTCCTGTCCAGATCTCAAGGAATAGAATTGAAAGTAAGTGGATATACTCGTCTTATGATCCGTGGCCCCTGAATCAATAACCTATGGAGCACGGGGAACAATGGGAGTGACACTCAGAGTAGTCCTCAAAGTACCTGTAGGCATGGAAGTTGAAGCTGTGAACCCCAATTGTGACAAAATGTGCTGAAGGTAACTAATATCAACTGAGGAGAGAGCAGCTATATGAGATGAGGTAGAGCCACTGTCTGGAGCTAAGTGAGGAAAGCTCTCCCAAGGCTGAGCAATCGCTACATTTCCTTTGGCAGCTGGAGCGCCCTTATTAGTACAATATTTATGCAGCCTCTTATCTGGATAGAGATCCCAGCAATGTTCGACATTATGAGTATCCTTCCCACAATGTGTGCAATGATGATTTACTCTAGATTTATCTTTGCCAAAACATCCACCAGACTTCACAAGCTTAGAAGATGTAGTCACAAGTGCAGATGGTTCATAAACATCCCGAGTACCAATAGAACCATAACCATTGGCCATTGTTTTCTTGCGCCCATGCTGATGCGGGACAACTAACACACGTGAACTCGAATTAACCCAAAAGTTATTTCAGCAATGAACAACTTCAGATTATGATTCTCACATGCTTATCCACAGGATTAACAAGAAGGTAAATACGTAAAATAACAAGAAACTAGCAGTACGAGTCGTCCCTCGCAGCAAAGAAGAGCTACAGATCGATGGTAGTGAGAACTACCGATAGTCTAGGACATTAGCCATACGTTTCAATTCTCACAAAATGATAGCACAGGTGGGTCCTCACTTCACACAACCAGCAATGTTTATAAAAATTTTAAACTGGCTAGTTAACCTATTCTCACATGCACGGGAACAGATGGATCAAATACTAAACCGCAGGGGAGGAATGGGACTATACCCGCTGAAGAGCGGGGACACATATCTGAAATGACCGAAGGCGACACAGGACGACGTACGCTAACCTCGAACGTCTCCAACGTCGAACCAGCGAACTCAGAGACCACCGGATCCACAGAACGTGTACGAGGGGGCGAAACAGCAGGCCTTCGCTGATGTTGGCGTGGAGGTGTTCTGGGTCTCCGTGGCTGGTTGAACTGGTGCAGGAGAAATGGCGGATAGAGGTGCAATTGTTCCGCCTCGTTGACGTTCGTTGCTCCCAGTTGGTTCATTTATCACTGAGCGACGCTGGCAGAGGAAGTCCGGCGCAGGAGGAGTGGTACGCTGCTGACGTGGGGACGAAGCATGCAGAGGTGGGAGCAACGAGCTGGGGCCCGGTGCGTGGGCGAGGAGCAGCGTGGAGGCGGCGACGGCGTGCTGGCAGCCGACGCGTCCAGCAGGGCGCGCAGCTGCGCATGACGGGGCGGGACCCTGTTCCCGCGCGCGATGGGGCGCAGGTGGGGCTCGGCGGACTCGCAGAGCGAACTCGGCGGAAAAGGGGGGGGGGGGGTGGCCGGCTGAGGCTTCGCGACGGAGGCGTGTTGCTGGTGGGCTGATGGCGATCCGTGGGCAGAGGGACCGTGCCGGGGTGCTCGTGGACAGGGGTGGCGGAGGCGGTTCGCGGACAGGGGAGACCGCGCAGGCTGCTCGCGGACAGGGGCGGCGGTCACCCCGGGGCGGCGCGTGGTCGCGACTGGGAGCGGGAGCGGCGGCGTGAGGGGGCCGGGGAGACCAGCCCATTGCGCCCAAAGACCAATGGTGGCGGCCTGTTCCCGCGCGCGCGAGGGCCGGCTGGGGCTTCACGACGGAGGTTCTCCAGCGATCTTGGGAGGGCGCACAGTGCACTGAGAGGTACATTACAGGAGAGAGAGGTATGCGATGGGGAGAGAGGGAGTTCAGAGTGCGGGAGAGGGGGGGGAGTTCTGGGAGGAAGAGGAGGAAAAACAGGGGCTGAGAGAGAAGGAAGAACAGTGCGACAGAGAGGAAAGAGAGAGGAACAGGGATTGAGAAAGAGAAGAGGGGAAGAACAGGGGCGGTGGGGCTTCTCACGCTCCCTTCACCGGATCCCCATGCACACAAACGCACAGAGCACTGCAACGTTTCCCATTCTCTTAGGCAACCGTTCATTCTTCGTGAATTCATCATCTCCCAAAGGTGGGGGAGCAGTTTACATATATAGGCCATTTCGAAAGGCCAAGAGACAGCCAAAAGGAAAAGACCAAAATAATCCTATTAATCAGAAATTACAAAAAATTCGTGCTGAAAATTAACAAAAAAAAAAGACTGCATAATGGGCCCTAAATGGGCCAGTCCACTAACAAATAGGTACTATGAGGCCTCAAAAATCCACCACAGTCTCATCGAGCCACAACGACACCGGTTGAGCAGTCTGACGACGACGATAAATCAATGTTGGGTCGAACCGATCTCGCGCACGTGTGTCCCCACCACTTCCTCCTTGAGAATCTTGAAATAGACTTGCTTGAGGGAAGGAAGAGGATCAACACTAAGAATCTGACCTCGCAGAACATTGAACTCGAGATTAAGGCCAACAAGGAATTGGAATATTCGGGTCAACTTAACATGCTCAAGATACTACTTCTGATCTTCAGTGCAATGCCACCGGTACATATAGTACTAGTCTATTTCTTCCCATTTGCTCTTTAAGAGACCAAAATAGGTAGTCATTAGGGTTGTAAACGAATCAATATGTTTGACGAGTAGGTCGAAGCTCAGCTCAATAAAAGCTCAACTCGGCTCATTTTATTAGACTAATGAGCCGAGTTTGAACAAAAAAATAAACTTGGTTCATAAACAAGCTGAGTTTGAATAGAGGTACGCTTGACTCGAATATGTTCACAAGGAGCTCGATAAAATATTTGATAATGTGCTCATTAAGATACTCGATAAGCTACTCGTTGATATACTCAAAATGATACTCATTAATGTACTCGAATTTCTTATAATAAATATGAGAATACAAATATATTTATTTATTTTTATAGAATTATTATTGAAGTATCAAACATTTATGAGGATTCAGATGTAAAAGGTTAAATGTCAGGATGTGTATACATAAATCATGCAATAGGGGTATATATACAAAATCTGATTTTTAACTAAATCATACAAATAGGGTATATGTAGGTAGGGGTGTTCACGGTTTGGTTCGGTTTTCTCCATTTTTGGAGAAAACTGAACCGAACCGAAGTCATTGTTTGAACCGAACCGAACCGGTTCGGTTCGGTTCAAACCGAATTCTGGCATTTTTGGGTATTTTTTCTGGTTTTTCTGGCATTTCTGGCAATGACCAGCAAAAACCATGTAAAAAGGGGCATTTTGTGATGGTCGCGAGTATCGAACTCGCGACCACCACGCGCGCGGAGGGCGCGCGACGCCGCCCTCCGTTGCGCTGCCTTTTTTTGTATATTTCTATTATTTATATAATTATATATAGCTATTCGGTTCATTTCGGTTCCCAGCCTGAAACCGAACCGAACCGCCCAGCCCATGAAACCGAACCGAACCGGTCGGTTCAGTTCGGTTTTTCGGTTTGGACCATATTCTGTACAGCCCTATATGTAGGGCTGTTCATGGTTCGGTTCGGTCCGGTTTGGACCTTTTTTTGTTCAAACCGGACTGAACTGAAATTATGTTCAAACCGAACCGAACCGAATCGGTTCGGTTTGAACTGAAAAAAAAATAATAAATAAAAAAAACATAGAGAAAGGGCGGATGGGCGGTCCTGGGAATCAAACCCAGGACCACCCAATGGAACAGAAGGTGCTAGCCCACTGGGCTAGGCTTTCTTTGATGATATTATTTATTATTTAAATATAGTTAATATATATTTCGATTCATTCGGTTTCCCTGTGCAAAACCGAACTGAACTGTGACATTGTTCAACCCGAACCGAATCGAACCGGTCGGTTCGGTTCGATTTTTCGGGTTGAACCGAAAAATGAACACCCCTAGGTATATGCATAAAATCATGTTTGACAAGGTCCCTAGGCATTTTAGCTCGGCACAGCGGAGGGGGGTTGTGGTCGGCCATTGAAGTCTCTGGTGACCACCACGGACCCCTCACCGGTGCCGAACAGAGCTGTCTGAGGCGAGGGGTTGGTTCTGGGGTTGTTGGATGAAGCTCCTTGTTCCGGGGTTGCCGCCGCCCACTCGTCGCTGGTGCACCCACCCTAACCTGTCACCCACCTGTCCCAGTCCCGATTCCATGGTTGCCGCCGCCAACCAGTCTCGGTGCACCCACCGCCCATCTGTCGTCGCCCACACCCTGCCCTCGTTGCCCCACCCCCCACACCTGCTGCAGTTTGTATCCCATATCAGATATGACAAAATTTTAATGGTCTTAGCCTTTATAAAATGGAGTCTCTAGCCCAATACCAAGTGCATATCTTCCTCAACCTTTTGGCTTATGCAAGCTCGAGCTCATTTAAATGCTTGGATCAAGCTCAGTTTCAAGCTCGAGCTTGTTTATGTAAATGAGTAGTTCATCGAGCCAAGTTCGAGTACTTTAAAAATGAATCGAGCCGAGTACGAACGAAAAGTAAATACTCAATGCGTATCGAGCCAAGTTCAAACTCGATTTTAATTGAACAAGACGACTTCGAGCAGACTACTACTCAACTCGGATCGGATCGTTTACACCCCCTAATAGTCACGCCAGAACTTCCTTGCTTGAGAGCCTAGATTTCTGTGGTGACCTGGTAGATACGGGAGACATCTTGACATTGACCATACATTTGCTCTAAGATATCCCACATATCCTTTGCAATTATCTTTCGCACTGAAGAAGATCTGCACAGAAACCGACCATAAGTGGTAACTTGTCTCTGTCAATTTGACAGATGCCATTTGCAAGGACGTATTGTCTGTTGCCACCTAGAGCCACCATCTTCGCTACCGATGAGGCATCTCTGGACCTTTTGGAGGAATCATCTAGGCGCTTGCAGTCGAAGACATGTTGTTGCAGCATTAAGGTGGAAGAAACGAGTGCGTAGGAGACAACACATAGAGAACAAGCAACCGTGTAGGAGACTCCTTACACGCTATCGAGAACCAAGGCTTTACTGCACCCTAGAATAGGGGAGCTGCAAACCAAGAGAAAAACCCATCCCAAAACAAGGGGCTGGTTAGAAGAGAAGGTTGCAGGAGAGAGAAGCCTCGACCATCTTCTTCTTCACAGGATCCACATTCCCCCCAGCTAGCAATAGGGCTGCGCTACAAGACTTGCGCTATAGTTATCGCAGTGCTACAATGCCACAGTACAATAGCCGTGAAAGAGGAAGGTATGCAACCTGAAGAGGGGAAAGGAGAATCGATTTTGATACAATGAAAAAAGATGAAGAGAAGAAGAGGAAGAGGCATGCACAGGTTTCTGGGGAGAAAAGCAGATCACCAGCAATCTTGGCAGAATCCTAATCAATCAATATAGGGGGGTGTTAAAACCACAAGAAATTACAAGTATACCATTAAGACATGATGCTTTAACTACTACCTTCACACTATACACAATATAACAAAAAAAAGACTAGACCAAACAGCCCAGGGTTATCGCCTACAATATTAATAAAAGAGGCCATTTGGGTCATTTATTTGAAATGTTAACTAAAAACTTTTCAAAGATATTTAAA
>CM024761.1:152956131-153271047 GCA_014218235.1 Colocasia esculenta
ACTTTGGCAGGAGATATATATGGGGTTACAGAGGGGCACGGATGAGGTTAGGGAGGAATGACAGTTTGGTGGTAGGGGTTGCTTAACTCGAGAATTTTGGAGGTAAAAGGGGGTAAAGGTGGGATTAAGATAAGGTACCCCACCCTTTTTGATAAGTTATCTTAACTCTCTCTTTAACCTTTGAACCTCACTTTCCCTCTCCAAATTATTTTATCTTAAAAATAGGGTTAAACAACCTTCGATTATTTTAATCGAAAGTTTCTTATCCCCTAGACAAACTGAGCTGATTGGTTAACACTATTTGTTACACAATCCTATCTAATTAGCTAGTTAGAAACAAATCATGGTATCTAACTGAATAAAACCCCACTAATGTGTCTAAACAAGGTTTTTTTTTCAATGAAGGAAATGTAGCACAGTGTACCTCAAATATTAATGCGAGTTAAGTAACCCCTCCCTCTCCACGAATCGAATCGGGAACTTTGACACTAGACCTCTTTGGTTGAGAGTTAAGTAACTAATAAGTAAGCTAATCAGACATTGACTAATCTAAAACTTTAATTTTTAAACTAAAATAGAGTTGGGTAGATAACTCATCATCTTCAATTCTAGTTATTTTCATAAAAAAATAAAAAAATACATGTTTCATAGAATATATATAAAAGATAATAAAATGTGTAAAAGAATATTAAAAAAAACCCTACCAAAGGGTAAATTAATTTGATTACCTCAAGTTAACCAATACACCATGCATATTAACCAAACCAATTAATATTTAATCTAAGATTTACCCTTTTTTATTCGGAGTTAAATTCGTTGTCAAAGTCAAGGTTCACGATATCAAAGAATTAGAGTACATCAAATTTTTTCTGATCCGCCACAATTTATCAGAATCAAACGAATCAAATTTCTTCTGATTCGATATGAATCAAACCGATTCAATCCGATTCGACAAATCATGATCAAAATAACCCCAGCGGCTAAAGTAATTAGAATTCTAACACCTGTGCGCCTTTCGGTTAGCTGACGGGACATTCGCGGGTCCGGATGCACCATACCCGATAAGGATCCGCTCGAAACAACACCCTTCTTGGCTTCTCATCACTTCCCCACAGCAGCCGCCGCCTCCCCCCAAACCGGAGCCAATGGAGGTCGCAGTCCCCTCCCGCGCCTTATCCTGCGGGCCTCTCCGCCCGGGCGGCGGTGGAGGCAGGCAGCGACGAGCAGCCCTGAGCTATGCTCCTTCCTCCTGCTCCTCTCTTGCTTCATCTCCTCCTCCGGCGCGGCTTTCTTCCGCGAGAGTCCCTCTCTCCTCCGGCTTCGTCGCCCCTTTCGTCGGAGGCAGTGTCGCCGGCGAGATCTGCGGCCAGAAGCTCCGTGTCCCTTCTGTGAAGCCGTCGCTGTCTGGCTCCAGGGGCAACAGGGGTGTCGTCACCATGGTATTTCTGTCCCCGGAGTAAACCCATTTTTATCTTACTCGGTTCTGGCGTTCGCTGCCTGACTGTGGAATTTGCATTTTCTGGGTCGGAAGCTAGATTCAGATGGTTTTATCCGTTTTGTGGCGAGGCGCATGTTCTGAGTTAGGGTGTATAGATCCTCTTAGGCGTTCTGGTTGCTTAGAAGATGCTAAATGTCGGAGGTGTTGGTGATAGATGTGAACCACCCCCCTTTTGAGGCTGTTCAGGAAAACGTATTCTTTTGGATAATAAATTTGTTTGTGGAAGCCTTTTTTCTTTCCCCTTCAAAATATGTCGTACATATGTAAGATGATCTTCAGATGAATTTGATATGCAGCTCATGCGAATTGTATTTTTTTGGCTCGTATTTCAATAATCACCTGGAGTTTCTGCCATCGCTTGCTACCTTTATATTTTTCATAGATGCAAAAAAGATCAAGAAATCTTCGCCTGTTCCTGAGTGCTTGAAAATTAAGCAATTACCAATCCGTGACTCCAGGGAGGAAAGGAAAAGGCCAAAGATAATGACAATTGGTGGTAATTACCACTTTCCCTTCAGAAAAAAAAAATGTTGAGGGATGATTTCTTCTGAGGGGTTGTGCCGCTTTGGCAGAGGCAGCTCAGGTAAATTAGAAAAGATCCCCGCCACTCAGGTTCCAACCTTCCCCAAAACCTACCCTGGTATCAGTTGGGCCATAGCCCACTGGAAGCGGTAGATGGTTTACTTATCCTAATAGATGATATATCTAAATGATCTAAGTTGTTTTCCTAAGAAGACTCTCCATTGAGCACTATCACTATGCCTATTAAAAACCAGTTTCTTTTCCTGGATATGTGGTAGAGAACAGCATGGGAATGTTTGTCACCAGTGTTTGGTTCAACTGCAAGACTGAATGGATTGTAACGTTTACTTGCCTTCCTGTATTTGAGTATGCTTGAGATAATGCATATGAACAACATGCAATTGTGCTCCAATAGACATCTAATGACATAAAAAGGAAATGAAGGTAGCTGAGACATGCACTCAACAAGGACAGGGGGCTCTTATAGGCAAGTTGCTTCGCTCTTTTAATTTCACTGAATCAAAAGGGGATAAAGGAAACTTTTCAGGATTTGGGCCAAAGATGTGTCTTCTACATTTATTGTGTTATTCTGTTTATTGGAGTTTCTGGTTGGAGGCAAATGAACAGACCACTCCGTATGTCTTTCAGTAAAAAGTAGTTTTTTTTCCATAAAATTTAAAACTTAATTGAGAGTAGCCAGTAGTCACCACCATATCATTCAATGGATGAAATGTTAGCAAAAAACCCGGCTCATGGGTTCTTGCAGAAGGGAGAAGGTTCTTCAACAAAAGGAATTATTTTTGTTAGTATAATTGATGTCATGTCCGTTACGGACAATACAAAATTGGAAAGGAGGAGGGCTATAAAACAGCACAACCATGAATACTGACAAGAAGGAAAGAGGTCATAAGATATTGCTAGAGATGAAAGATGTGGATTTTCAGCCCCTTCAATCAAAGTGTTTAAAGAAGTCAAAGTGAAGGAAACAAGCTTTATGATGTTTTCCTCAACAATGCCTATAATTCACCTATTTGATTTTCTCCAAATCTCATCCTGCTTACCATGACAGCTGATCATGTTCCGCCATCTCTTGTCAGGAAGGGATACATCAAACACTAGCCTAACTCAGTCATTAAGTTGGTAGAGACCATGGTACTTATGCAGGCATCCATGGTGGGGCAAATTCTCCTGTATTTGGGTGATGTGTTCAGTCAATCAAGAGGGCTTGTGCATCACTTGGGTGTGGTGAAAGTAATAAACAACGGGTGCCAACTGTACATAATTTTGGGATCTACGTGAGTGTTGATGTATCTCTTTTCTTGAGAAAACCATGTTGGTTCATGTTCCTTTCTGTCTATTTTGTAGCAGCTTGTCTTTATCCTCTTCACTGTTTTGAGCATTGTGTTTCTCTGTTTTTCCTTGATACATGTCATTTCTTCCCCTTTCACAGTATTATAAAATGTGGCATGAAAAAGATTTTGTTTTACCATCTTCCTGTCCTTTGGTGCATATCTTCCTCTTCTTACCTATGTTTATTTCTTTTTCTCTTTCTATTTAATTATTCCCAGATTTACTTGATCATGGTGATACTCTTCTTTTTTTTAGCTAAGGTAAATTTTAGGATTATTGTTTCTATGATCTCTTTTGTGGAAAGTGCATGGATATCTTCGAATTGGAACTAGGATGCTAACTTTTTTCCACACCAGTCATCACACTATCCCGGTGACTATGTTCTAGACCCTTCTGCTGCTGCACCCCTGCTGGTTGCCAATCTGTGATGATTGCATTATGCAATCTAATAACCGGCCCTTGCCTGTCTTTCAATTTTTGCTAGCATCATAATACCATGCTTCAGTGCGGCATAGATCATTTTAAGGGTGAAAAATAGGGTTCTAACTCAGTTGTAATATGGTGGCGTTTCTGCTTGAGAGATCCAGCTTACTAAGAAAGAAACAGGGTACTCTTTAAACTGTGAAGGGTTTGCTATCTGCCTGGTGACTATGCTAGACCCTTAGAATGACAAAAAAAAAAAAGATACAACTTTACTCTTAACAAGGTTTGAAAAACAAGAAATGCTAATGCATTTAAACTGTTCTACGGGAATTGGTCATATTGGATCAGAATCTGGTCTATTCGGATTGGACTCCTTAAGATCATTCATTACATCTGACATTAATGTCCTATTATATGGCTGAGAGAGATGTGTTTCAATGATCAAGACTGACATACTTGACATTTCAAAATCTTACATCTTCATAATAGAACTATGAATGGGAAACTCAATCTTGAAATTGTCATTTAATTCAAGATGGAGATCCTCCTCCATGATTATCAGCATTAAACAATTTTTCCAACTGGTTCTTTTTATGATAAATGTATCATCAAAGAAGTTTCTATTTGTCGTCCATTGGGTTTTTCTCATTGTTTATGGTTTTGATGTTTATATGGCTTATTGATATGTTAACTTCAACTATGGCTTCAATAAGCATGTTCGCTCTTGAAACACAATGAGAATGCATTTTGACCTGGTTTTTCCAATTTTATGTTCAAGCTTTTGATCTTAAGTTAATTTTGTAGATCAAGTAATTGGTGCTCTGTTGCTAGTATCATTTGGTTTTATTGCTTATTTTCGTAAGCGTTTTTTTTTTCGGTTTACTATTTTAACAGGTGATTCCTTTCTTAAGAGGAAGTGCATGGGAACAACCACCTCCAGACCTAGCATCATACTTATACAAAAACAGAATTGTGTACTTGGGAATGTCTCTTGTTCCATCTGTGACTGAGCTCATACTTGCAGAGTTTCTATATCTACAGTATGAAGACGAGGAGAAACCAATTTATCTGTATATAAATTCTACTGGTACTACGAAGGTATTTGGTTTGATCATATTGGTTTTGTTGAAACAACTGCTGCACATTTATGACGACTAATTAACTTCAAGTTTGCGTAACTTCAAATAATAAAAATTGCAAATTTGTGTATTCGCCTTAGTTGGGAGCTTTCTCAAACGCATCCATGCATTGTCATCTCCTAGGATACTCTTCCCTTAAATTGAAAAGCCATCTTCAGAGCCTGCAGAAACATTTTCTGCTTAAACTTTTTTGGCTTTGATACTAGGAGATGTGCTTGCCACTTAACTTCCCTTCTGTCGCATCTTTCATACAAGTATTTTTTATGATTTTCTGTTTAGAAATTACATTTTCTCTGGTTCTCATGAAAGTATTTTGGAATCTTCTTGTTTCTGACTTGATAACACTTACCTGCAGGGTGGAGAAAAGTTGGGTTACGAGACAGAGGCCTTTGCTATTTATGATGTTATGAGGTAATTTGCATTTGACTTGGGGCTTTAGAATGTCCATGGATCTTCAATAAGTCATGTATACTAAAGAGGTTTCATTGATACATGGGAACTTGGTATACACTTGACTCATGAGAACTTCACTCCCTTAGCAATAGGCAGCAAATGGATACCCGGAAATGTAGTACCATATGCTTGAAATTTAGCAAAGTTTCTTTGGAAGGTGCACGTTTACCACACTGTGACAAAATTAAGTATTTGCTTTTTTCTCTTGGGTGGGTGGGGGGGGGGGATGGGGATGTTTGCACACTTATGTTTACCTGATTAATTTACACATGCTTTGCGATACCAAAAAACATTAATTTGGAAAATCATCCTCTACATATAGAATTGAGCATGTGAAGGTAGGTATCTTTCACTAGAAAAAAGAAAGGTTCTAATTTTATTCCATCTTTTTTATCTTTTATCAAATGAAGAGTTCCTTTTTCTTGCATCATGTTTAAGCATAATCAGTATTTCCACCAATGGTTTCAATCACCTGGAGTTCCGTTTCTCAAATCTTATACTGTACGCGACCTTCATCTTCAATCTTCATTTAACAGAAGATCATTATAATATAGAGAGTCATGCCCGGAGGAAATTTTCCCCTAGTTTGCCACAGCTGATGCTGATCTGATCATGAGGGATCCATGAGCGCACCACTTAAAGGTTACTCTCTTGGGCAGTGTGTATTCCCATGGGGCATTAAATCGTGTTTTGTTGCGGAATCTGGTTCCTGCACAACACTGCTGTGTGCTGGCATTTGCTCTCATTTGCTATGCAGCTATCCTAGGCTTAATATCCTAACCTGCACCATTTGCAGCAAGCGATCTTGTGTAGCCGTTTATTTGCCCTTGTCCATCTTATATAAATGTTTTATACTTTCTTGCAGCTTCTGTTATTCTTCAGGGATCTAAAAAATTCATGAGTCATGGAGGTTGAGGCATTCAGGATTGAAGTTATGCTGCTTTACACAAATACTTGGAAGTGCCTTTTATACAATATAAAAAACCGTATTTTCTTGTTTCTGTAGATATGTCAAACCACCAATTTTCACTCTTTGTGTTGGCAATGCGTGGGGAGAAGCTGCACTACTTTTGGCTGCTGGTGCAAGAGGAAATCGTGCTGCCCTCCCATCATCAACAATAATGATAAAACAGGTATTAGTTCTGCCCTTATGGCGCATTGAAGTTTTTTGCATAAATGCAGTTCGGGGAGATTATTCTTCCATGTCGTGTAACTTCAAGATGACTACTATCTTCCGGACAGCCTATTGCTCGCTTTCAAGGTCAAGCAACAGATATTGAGCTTGCAAGGAAAGAAGTGACAAGTGTAAAGACAGAGCTGGTAAAGTTCTATTAACATTTTCAACGATTGAAACTTATGGCCTTCTGGTATTTATATAGCAATTTACTATTTGACTGTCTATGAAGCAGTATATAAGAATTCAGGGAGGTGGTACTGTGACACAGAAAGTAGAACACATAAATCATGTTTAATTTAGATTTATTCAGCTATCTCCAATGAGACATATTCTGTTGATTAACAGTAAAACTATCACGCCCCGAAGCAGAATTTCGGAACTCGCAGTTATATTCGAATCAGAACTAAAGCGAAAATTAGGATATAAGATTAATTAAGGCAAGTTCCTTAATCAAATAACATCCACAACAAAAATAGAACTAAGAACGCCAGAGTCCACCATAGACCCCACAAGGCAAAAACAATCATCCTCTAAGAAACAAATGTCATTTCAACAAAAACCACTCAGACATCTACTCAGCATCACAACTTCAAGATGACGGTATGCTCTTCACTCAGGCCCCTCCCCTTCTATGTCCACAAGATCCTCATCATTTCTTGAAATGTTTAGGATAGTAGGGTGAGCAAATTAGTGGGCACTAATATACATGATTAGTGTTTTATTATGCAGGAATTTACAGAGCAGGATAATCATACATGCTTGCATGCTAATCAATGATTTACTGAAGCAACTAGGATTTTTGTCAACAATAACATAGCGAAACATATACTGACTTTCAAAGGTACGAAACAAAGAATTTCGAAGGATATGATAGTATCATAAGACAAGGATTTAGCCATATACACACAGATATTAGATAATCACATGATCAAACGTATCATATTGAACTGAACATATCAAACTTATCATATCAAATGAAGGCACATTCACAAATCTTGCACACATATCAGTGCCATGCCAAGCACCACAAGTCCATACTTCCGCAGTTAACAAGTACGTTGGGGCGCTCCTCCCCAGGACCAGACATGGTCCCTTATTTGCACATGCATTAGTCAAATGGACTGAAGTCCCACGTTGTGCCGATCATATACATATCATGGCCACAGAATTTCAAGAACAAGCTCATAGTAAAAGAATATGATCATTCGCAGAGTTCGATTTATTGCAAGCTAGAGTTTTCGGACCTAACTCATATCAGCCTCATGGTAGAAAAATCAAGCAGTAGAATTTCTTAGAATAGAATTCATGTTCTTATGGCTTTCACGTACGTTGATCACTTTTAGGCCACTAACTAGATACATAACTGATGCGGGACGGATCTACGGGTGACGCAACTAACACGACCTACTAGAGAGATCAGCGACGAACATGACTAATTGACGTAAGCGCACACAAACGTACGAAGTAGAGTGAACGAGACACGCCCTAAACAGAAGCTACGTCCGAGGTCCGTCCCTTCGCAGCGGGAACGAGGGACCGTGGGTAGTTGGGGAACTACCGCCGTCTAGGGTGTAGGCTACCAACAAGCTCGCTTGAGCCGTCGGAACTTGGGTCCTCGCACTCACATTGCCCGGCAGTGACGAATGTCACGGGCTAGATGTCCTACCTCACACCGGCGGCAAATAAAACCGAATACTAAAAGAGCAACAAGGGAGAGGGGTGAGCACGTACCACCACGCGGCTGCGTGGGAGAAGAACGCCCGGCGACCGAGTCCAAGGGGTAAGGAAAAGAGGAGTACAACAGAATGGCCCACCCTTCGCAGAGGGGTAAAGGGCACTGGGGGAACCCGGGGAGGCAACAGAATGGCCCACCCTTCGCAGAGGGGTAAAAGGCACTAGGGGAACTCGGGGAAGCACTCGGTCGGGTGGCGGGCCCGCAGGTGCACTGTGTGGTAGTCGCAGCGGCTAACTGTGGCGGCATCCATCCTCGTCCGTCAATCCCAACGTCATTGCTGCGAACGTGATGACGATTGGCTCCACGGGGCGGCTACGCGGGGGCGAGACAACCGGTCGACGAGGCGGTTGACGCGGGGGTGTCCGCGGGCGACGTGGCTGCTGGAACTCGTGCGGATAGAACGGCGGGTAGAGGTGCACTTGCGCTGCTTCGTCTTGGGCGTCTGCACGGAGCATGTTCCTCCACGCTGGCGGGGTGACGGTGTCGCGGCGGCACGGCGGGGACGGGGCGCGGGGATGGCGCGGCGTGCTGGGGCGCCGCGGCTGGGCTGTCTCTGCGAGGGGAGAGAGAGAGGGGGAGGCGGTGGCGCCGGAAGAGAGAGAGAGAGGGTGCGGCAGTGGGGTGAGAGAGAGAGTGGGCCGGGAGAGAGAGAGAGTGCAACTGGGGGAGAGAGAGAGTGCTGCGCGAGAGGGAGAGAGGCGGCTGGAGAGGGAGAGTCGGCGCCGGGAGAGAGAGTGGGTAGCTGCGCGAGAGAGAGGGGGGGATGTCGCGAGCAGGGGGGGGAGAGGGAGGGGCGGCGCGGCCGTGGCGGGGAGAGAGAGAGAGAGTGCAGACGGGAGGGAGAGAGAGAGCGAGACAGGAGAGCAGGGGGGCGCGGCCGGGGTGGGGTGGAAGAGAGGGAGGGGCGGCGCAGGGGAGCAGGCCGGGGGGGGGGGTAGTGCGGCCTGGCGGGGAGGGAGGCGTGGCGACGCCGGAAGAGAGAGAGGGAGCCGACGGGAGAGAGGGGGGGGGGCGCAGGGAGCAGGGGGGTTCGGGGGGCGCGGGAGCAGGGGGGGGTCGCGCCGGGGAGAGAGTGAGGGGACTGAGAGGGGGCGCAGCAGCAGGGAAGGGAGAGGGAGAGAGAGAGAGAGAAACCGGAAGGGGGGGATGCAGCAGCGGGAGGGAGGAGAAGCTGCAGCCGCAGCCGCGAGGAGAGGGGAGAGAGACACTAGAGAGGGAGAGAGAAACCGGAGAAGGGGGAGACAGGGAGACAAGAGAAAGAGGGAGGTGAGAGGGAGAGAGAGAACGCAGGTGGGAGAGGGAGGTGCAGAGGAGGAAGACGAAGGGAGGAGGAAATCCGGGAGAGAGAGAGAGCAAATCTTTTTCTGTCAAATTTTCTGCATTGCATGGATGGGAGGGGTGTCACCCCATACATATAGGGGATGTAAGTCCCAAGGCCTAGACAAGAGGGAGCTAGGCCTCTCCCTAAAAGTTGGTCCAATGGACCACACAAAACATAAAATATACACATCACCTAAATGGGCCTAAATAGTCTAAAAGAGTGGCCAAAAGCAAAACTAACTAATATCAAGAGGCTCCTCGCCCAACCATAACGAAACGGGCGGGACTGACGTCATGCCCCGACGGCGGTACACGTACGCGGGATCAAATCGGGCTCGGGCCCTAGTGTCCCCACCAATCCTCCCCGGGTGGGAGGAACTCGACCCCGTCGAGTGCAAGGGGTCGCTGCTCCGGTAGAACTCTAAAAGGTCTGGGTCAAGCCGTTGTAGCTCCTCTCTCGACACCCAAGTGTCCTCGGTAGCCGGGCGTCCTCTCCAACGAACCAAGTAACGCTGGTACGGCCCATCCCTGGAAGTGATAATCTGCTCTTCCAGTATACAGTCAATTTGCTCATGCCGGTTCACAATAGGGGCTGGAGGTGGACACTCGGCTGGGGAATCACTCTCAAAAGGGGGATTCGGCTCGAAAAGCTCGCTAGGTATCACTGCCGGCTCCCGATACGGCACCAAGTCTGAGACATTGAAGGTAGCGCTAATGCCATAGTCCGGCGGTAGGTCCACAACGTACGCATTTGGCCCAACTCGTTTAACCACTCGAAAGGGACCAGCTCCCCGGGACTGTAACTTCTTAACGGCTCCCGAGGGAAACCGCTCAGGTCTAACCCTGATCATGACGTAGTCGCCCTCACTAAACTCCATTGTTCGTTTGTGCGCGTCTGCCAATTTCTTGTAATGTTCGTTGCTGATCTCTATGCGACGACGAATGCTCTCATGGAGGCTCCTAATATGCTCAGCTAGAGACTCAGCTGACTCAGAGACACGGGCTTGCCTAGGTAAAGGTGTGAGGTCGACAGGTCTCCTAGGGCGATACCCAGTCACAATCTCAAAAGGAGTCTTGCCAGTGGTACGATTGACAGAATCATTGTAGGCAAATTCGGCGAGCGGAAGTATCAAATCCCAATTCCGAGTATGCTCGCCAACAAGACACCGCAGAAGATCACCTAGACTCCTATTCACAACCTCGGTTTGGCCGTCAGTTTGAGGGTGATAGGCGGTGGAAATTTCAATTGGGTTCCCATCATAAACCATAAAGTTTTCCAAAAATAGCTCACGAACCTCACATCCCTGTCAGTGACAATGGTCTTGGGGAGACCATGTAGGCGAACAACCTCAGAAAAGAATAAACGGGCCACTTTGGAGGCATCAGATGTCTTAGCACAGGGAATAAAGTGGGCCATCTTGGAGAAGCGATCCACCACAACCATGACAGAATCGTGCCTATGAACTGTCCTTGGCAGGCCCAAGACAAAATCCATACTAATATCCTGCCAGGGACAATCGGGCACAGGGAGAGGGGTATACAGACCCGTGTTTTGCTTCCTTTGCTTAGCTAAAGCACAGGTGCGACAATGAGAGACGATGCGAGCTACATCGCGCTTTAAGCTAGGCCAGAAGAAGCGGAGCTCAACCAACTCAATAGTCTTGTTGCGGCCAAAGTGGCCGGCAAGACCTCCAGCATGCAACTCCCAAGCTAAGAAATCCCTAATAGAGGTGCGGGGAACACAAAGGCGGTCACCGCGAAATAAATAACCATCCTGAAGGATATACTCACTAAACTCGCGGGACGGGCCAGCCTTAAGGGCAGAATAGGTGGGGCCAAAGTCCGGGCAACTCTCATACTCTTCACGGAGACGCTCAAGCCCGGTAACTGAAACGCTCACAGTCGACAAAAGTGACACACGTCGGCTCAGGGCATCGGCTACGCGGTTCTCCACACCCGCCTTATGCTTAAGGACAAAGGTGTAGGCCTGAAGAAACTCTACCCAACGACTGTGTCGAGCGTTGAGCCTCTTCTGGGCGTGGAGATATCGAAGGGCCTCATGGTCAGAGAAAAGGACAAACTCCTGGGATAGGAGATAATGTCGCCAGTAACGCAAGGCCTGAACTACTGCGTAGAATTCTTTATCATACGTGGAGTACCTGAGCTTAGTGTCATTAAGCTTCTCACTAAAGAATGCGACCGGATGACTTTCTTGGCTCAAAACCCCACCAATGCCTACTCCGGAGGCATCACAACAGACCTCAAACACCTTAGAGAAGTCGGGCAAGCGAAGAACAGGTGCTTGGGTCATCTTTTCCTTAATCGCCTGAAAGGCTACAGTAGCGGCTCTAGTCCACTCAAATGCCCCCTGACGGATGCAGTCCGTAATCGGGGCCATGATAGTACTAAACCCTCGGATAAAACGGCGATAGAAGGCGGCTAAGCCATGAAAACTTCGAACATCATGAATACTCTTAGGCTCAGGCCATTCTAGGGTAGCTCGCACCTTTTCCGGGTCAGCTGAAACACCGCTACTAGAAACCACAAACCCTAAGAAGACAACCTGATTGGTCATGAAAGTGCACTTCTCAAGATTCCCATACAAGCTCTCCTTTCTAAGGACAAGACACACCTGACGCAGGTGGTCCAAATGATCTACTCGAGAGCGACTATAGACGAGGATGTCGTCAAAGTAGACAACAACAAAGATTCCTAAGAATGGGCGCAAGACTTGGGTCATCAACCTCATAAAGGTACTTGGGGCGTTGGACAACCCGAAGGGCATTACTAACCACTCATATAGTCCATCCTTAGTCTTGAAAGCTGTTTTCCACTCATCACCGGGTCGAATCCTCACCTGGTGGTAGCCACTTTTGAGGTCAATCTTGGAGAAAATTGTGGCTCCCGCCATTTGATCCAACATGTCATCTAGGCGAGGAATGGGAAAACGATACTTTACAGTAATTCGATTGATGGCGCGGCTGTCTATACACATCCGCCAGGTGCCATCCTTCTTTGGGGCCAGGAGCGCAGGGACCGCACACGGACTCATGCTGTCCCTCACTGAGCCCTTCTTGAGAAGTTTCTCCACCTGATGTTGCAACTCCAGGTGTTCCGTAGGGTTCATACGATAATGAGGCAGGTTAGGTAAGGTTGACCCCGGAACCAAGTCAATTGCGTGTTGAATGTCGCGCAAGGGTGGGAGATCATCAGGAAGGTCCTCAGGGAAGACATCCTTAAACTCCTCTAGAAAAGCAACAATCTCAAGGGGAGGCTTGTCCGAAACCTCCTCAACGACCTCCCGGACCATAAGGGCAAAGAAGGGTCCCCCGAGGCACTCACGTTCGAACTCAGAAGCATGGATTAGAAATAAATGACGCGGGGGAGGTCCCTCAGGCTCCTCACTCTCGGGCATAGGGAGGGTTTGTTGGGGAATGCGAGATGTTGGAGGATGTAGAACATCTTGATGGGAAGGTAAAATAGGAATCTCCTGAGGAAGGGTCGCAGAAGGAGCACTTAGAGGGCTAGACTTGTGAGAAACACTGTGAGGCGCAGATGGCGCCAAGGTGCCCTGGGTAGATGGTGGAGAAGGAGGATGACAAGGAGGGGGCAACTGGGGGCGACTCGGTCTATGGGTACCTTGAGGTTGGGCAGGATGCAAGATGATCCATCGGCCGCCGTGGGCAAAGGAATAGGTGTTGGATCGCCCGTGATGGGTCACATCCATATCAAATAGCCACGGCCGCCCAAGAATGATGCTTCCAACCTCCATGGGTAACACGTCACACCAAATGCGATCGTGGTAGGTCTGAAACTGAAGGGGAACGAGACATCTCTCCCGAATGGGGAGAGAGGTCGAATCAACCCAAGATACCTTGTACGGACTAGGGTGGTCAACGGGAACAAGGCCAAGGCGAGTGACGATGCTGGGGGAGATAGCGTTGATGCAACTCCCACTATCGATGACAACCTTGCACACCCTCTCCCCATGTTTGTAGAAGGTGTGGAAGATCGCCGTCCGACGCCAATCGTCACTCTCCTCGGGCTGGGTCAACACACACCGAACTACCCCAATCCTAGACCTATCTAGGGTCATCCCCTCATCATAAGCAGAATCGCTTGAATGCAGCCGACAAAGTCACTCTCCGCTTGAAACTCTGCGGCAAGATCATCTCCAACATGGTGCTCCTCTTCAAAGCCTACGTGCGGATCATCACTCTCAGTAGGGTGGACAACTAAAGCCCTGGTAGGCAGGAGCTAGCATAGTGTCCAATCCCATGACACTTAAAACACTCTACTCCAGCTCCCCGGTTAGGTGGCCCGCTGGTCATGGGGGCCTTTCCCCTATCCTCCACTCGTCCAGTTGGGGCGGGCAAGGGAAGACGAGCAGGGGGAGCAGGAAGGGGGAGGGTCGGTCCTCTTGGAGCTGGAAGAGGAAGAGTCGGCCCTCTTGGGGTGGGAAAAGGAATCGGAGGGTTAGGAGCACTTTGTGGCACGACAGGAGCATATGAAGAACGGGGGTGCGGGGATGAGTGAATTGGTTCTTGAAACCTAACGACCGGTCCTCTAGGGTGGGGTCCAAGGGTGCCACGTGGATCAGGGGAGCGAGGGTAGGTGACCCTAGAACGGGGTGGGGAAGCCTGATCTATCTCAAACTGCTCTGCCTCAAGCGCAACTTGGTAGGCTTGCTCTAGAGTCACAACATCCCTCCTAAAAAGCTCCCGTTGGTAACTGCGACGAAGACCCCTCCTAAAACGTGAGAGGGTGACAGCAGCCTCCTCACGTACACCACACCTCAGAAGATAGCTATCAAACTCGGTGATGTACTCGGAGACAGTGTGATCCCCTTGGCTTATGCCTTGCCACTGATCAATGAGACGGGATCGAAAGGTTGGGGGATGGTACTTCTCTCTAAGTTTGGCCTTCATTTCTTCCCATGCCTCAATAGGCTCTTGACGCTGGTGCCTAAACTGGTTTTCCACGTTTGTCCAATAGGTCTTAGCTTGGCCCAACAACTTCATCTTTGCAAACCTTACCTTTCGAGCCTCGGACATCTCAAACCACTCAAAATAGTGGTCCATCCCAGCCTCCCAATCTTGATAAGCCCTCGGGTCCAATGTTCCATCAAAGCTAGGGGCTTCGACCCGAACACTACGAAGAACCCGTTCCTCAGGGTCATAGGGATCCCTAAGCGGTCTACGTGGCAAAATTGGAGGATCGGGTCGAACTTCAGGTCGGAGGGGATCGGGTCGAAGGGGAGGGGCTAGGCGACCATGCTCTCTAGGGTTGTCTTGGGCTTGGCGGGCCCTCTCTAAGGTGTCGACCCTATTGAGCACATTCTCCACAGAACCCTCAAGTCTATCAAATCGCCCTCCCAACTGGTCCAACTTTTCCCACACTTCGCGCATGAGGGTGGACAAATCCACACCTCCAGGACTGGGCGTAGACTGGGTAGGATCCCCCATGGTTTCGGACAAAAGGTATGGGGTACCCCAACGGGTGGGCATGCGACTTAACTTCTAACACGGACCCGACTCATAGCTAGGGGCTTCTCCTAACAGACCTATGAACACCCTAGACTCAAGCTGGGCTCTGATACCAAATTTGATGCGGGACGGATCTACGGGTGACGCAACTAACACGACCTACTAGAGAGATCAGCGACGAACATGACTAATTGACGTAAGCGCACACAAACGTACGAAGTAGAGTGAACGAGACACGCCCTAAACAGAAGCTACGTCCGAGGTCCGTCCCTTCGCAGCGGGAACGAGGGACCGTGGGTAGTTGGGGAACTACCGCCGTCTAGGGTGTAGGCTACCAACAAGCTCGCTTGAGCCGTCGGAACTTGGGTCCTCGCACTCACATTGCCCGGCAGTGACGAATGTCACGGGCTAGATGTCCTACCTCACACCGGCGGCAAATAAAACCGAATACTAAAAGAGCAACAAGGGAGAGGGGTGAGCACGTACCACCACGCGGCTGCGTGGGAGAAGAACGCCCGGCGACCGAGTCCAAGGGGTAAGGAAAAGAGGAGTACAACAGAATGGCCCACCCTTCGCAGAGGGGTAAAGGGCACTGGGGGAACCCGGGGAGGCAACAGAATGGCCCACCCTTCGCAGAGGGGTAAAAGGCACTAGGGGAACTCGGGGAAGCACTCGGTCGGGTGGCGGGCCCGCAGGTGCACTGTGTGGTAGTCACAGCGGCTAACTGTGGCGGCATCCATCCTCGTCCGTCAACCCCAACGTCATTGCTGCGAACGCGATGACGATTGGCTCCACGGGGCGGCTACGCGGGGGCGAGACAACCGGTCGACGAGGCGGTTGACGCGGGGGTGTCCGCGGGCGACGTGGCTGCTGGAACTCGTGCGGATAGAACGGCGGGTAGAGGTGCACTTGCGCTGCTTCGTCTTGGGCGTCTGCACGGAGCATGTTCCTCCACGCTGGCGGGGTGACGGTGTCGCGGCGGCACGGCGGGGACGGGGCGCGGGGATGGCGCGGCGTGCTGGGGCGCCGCGGCTGGGCTGTCTCTGCGAGGGGAGAGAGAGAGGGGGAGGCGGTGGCGCCGGAAGAGAGAGAGAGAGGGTGCGGTAGTGGGGTGAGAGAGAGAGTGGGCCGGGAGAGAGAGAGAGTGCTGCGCGAGAGGGAGAGAGGCGGCTGGAGAGGGAGAGTCGGCGCCGGGAGAGAGAGTGGGTAGCTGCGCGAGAGAGAGGGGGGAAGAGGGAGGGGCGGCGCGGCCGTGGCGGGGAGAGAGAGAGAGAGTGCAGACGGGAGGGAGAGAGAGAGCGAGACAGGAGAGCAGGGGGGGCGCGGCCGGGGTGGGGTGGAAGAGAGGGAGGGCGGCGCAGGGGAGCAGGGGGGGGGGGGGGGGGGGGGGGGGTAGTGCGGCCTGGCGGGGAGGGAGGCGTGGCGACGCCGGAAGAGAGAGAGGGAGCCGACGGGAGAGAGGGGGGGGGGGGCGCAGGGAGCAGGGGGGTTCGGGGGGCGCGGGAGCAGGGGGGGGTCGCGCCGGGGAGAGAGTGAGGGGACTGAGAGGGGGCGCAGCAGCAGGGAAGGGAGAGGGAGAGAGAGAGAGAGAGAACTGGAGGGGGGGGATGCAGCAGCGGGAGGGAGGAGAAGCTGCAGCCGCAGCCGCGAGGAGAGGGAGAGAGACACTAGAGAGGGAGAGAGAAACCGGAGAAGGGGGAGACAGGGAGACAAGAGAAAGAGGGAGGTGAGAGGGAGAGAGAGAACGCAGGTGGGAGAGGGAGGTGCAGAGGAGGAAGACGAAGGGAGGAGGAAATCTGGGAGAGAGAGAGAGCAAATCTTTTTCTGTCAAATTTTCTGCATTGCATGGATGGGAGGGGTGTCACCCATACATATAGGGGATGTAAGTCCCAAGGCCTAGACAAGAGGGAGCTAGGCCTCTCCCCAAAAGTTGGTCCAATGGACCACACAAAACATAAAATATACACATCACCTAAATGGGCCTAAATAGTCTAAAAGAGTGGCCAAAGCAAAACTAACTAATATCAAGAGGCTCCTCGCCCAACCATAACGAAATGGGCGGGACTGACGTCATGCCTCGACGGCGGTACACGTACGCGGGATCAAATCGGGCTCGGGCCCTAGTGTCCCCACCAATAACATGATATGTCCATTGGACATGCTTATGTTTTACGGGACAATCAGCAGAGCAATCTGGATTACCATCACATTGCATGTGGGAAACGATTACAACCGAAATCGTTGTAGTAACAACTACAACAGAAATCGATGTTTACCACCAAAGTCGATGCTTATGATTAGAGTCATTACTTATGACTGGAGTCGATGTTCACGACAGAGTCGATGTGGGGGCAAACCGTTTTGAGAGCAAGTCGTTGTAAGGGCAAGTCTATGTGAGGGCAAATCGTTCTGAGAGCAAGTCGTTGTAAGGGCAAGTCGATGTGAGGGCAAATCGTTCTGAGAGCAAGTCGTTGTAAGGGCAAGTCGATGTGAGGGCAAATCGTTCTGAGAGCAAGTCGTTGTAAGGGCAAGTCGATGTGAGGACAAATCGTTCTAAGAGCAAGTCATTGTAAGGGCAAGTCGTTCTGAGAGCAAGTCGTTGTAAGGGGCGAGTCGGTGTGAGGACAAATTGTTCTGAGAGCAAGTCGTTGTAAGGGGCGAGTCGGTGTTTACTACGATTTCTAAAGGAGTCGATGCAGGATCACTTATGACCCGAATCAATGTGAGATCAATTTCCGACACGAAGTCGATGCCAAAACGACTTCAACAGGAGTCGATGCCAAAACGACTTTGAACCAGAATCGATGACTGAACGACTTTGAACCGGAGTCGATGACTGAACGACTTTGAACCAGAGTCAATGCAGGATCACTTATGACCCGAATCGATGTGGGATCGATTTCCAATCTTCAGGGATTCAGAGAGGACTATAACCTTACATGAGCGGGCTTGTAACCTGGAAGAATAGGAATCCTTGGGCAAAATTTTGAACCAGAAAGGTGTAACACCCCATATAAGAATATGTTAAATAGATTAAATCAGCAAACTACCAACAATTCGGACTAGTCATTTTCAGAGTTCGAGCAGGAAAAGAACTCTGAAGTTAAGTGTGCTCAGTTGGGAGTAGTCCCAAGATGGGTGACTTTCCTGGGAAGTCTACCAACTAGTACAGTTGTTGGGTCAGTTTGTTAGTTGGGTCGTCACAAATGGTATTAGAGCTTTGCCCAGCCGGAAGTGCAGGAATTAAGTGCCACACAGGGCAAAGTGCTACGCTATGAGAGCCACCTCTTGAGGCCATAATGACGCAAAGTGCTACATAGTGGGAGCCACCTCTTGAGCCTGTGGGGGTCACCTCTAGAATCCTGTCTGCCTGGGGTTTGATTGTATGCTATATGTGAGCAGCGACGAGGACGTCGCTTATATAAGAGGGGTAGATTGTAACACCCTATATAAGAATATGTTAAATGGACTAAATCAGCAAACTACTAACAACTCGGACTAGTCATTTTCAGAGCTCGAGCAGGAAAAGAACTCTAAAGTTAAGCGTGCTCAGTTTGGAGTAAGTCTCAGGATAGGTGACCTTCCTGGGAAGTCTACCAACTAGTACGAATGTTGGTTGGGTCGTCACAAAAGGTGTAGAGGGCAACAGATAGAAGAGATCAATAGTTTTGGTTTGACCCAAATTTGGCCTTGGTTTATGTGCGACACTGGAAGAACACAGGAAGCCTCAGTATTGCACGACTCTCGAAGGACGCTTATATTTCAATCATCTAGGGCCACTGGAAGGGAACTACGACCCTAGAACTGAATGTGTACAAGGAGCAGAAGGGAACTATAGTTTCTGGTTTTTCCAAGGTTGGGCCTCGAGGGGTGTGAGACACAACAAGAATGCAAGTTGCCATGAAAATGCTTGACTGGGGGAAAACCTTTAAAACACTGGGCACACTCGATAACACTTGGGGAAAATGGATGCATGTGGGACTAGACTCAATGATTTCTCTGTAAGGACGTGCAAGATTTAGTTTTCGCCCGAGAAAACCTACCTCTGTGTTGCTCTAGAATCCACTCCCACTGTAAGTCCTTCAAACTTCAAGTTCCAAGCTTCAGGATCATCCTTTCAGCTTCGGAGCTCTCCACAGACTCGGACTTCCAAACCTCTCTAACAGACGCTCTTGGAAAAGGGCAAAGAGGCTCTCAAGCTCCAAGACTTTCCCTTGAGGAAGGGCATAAAGTTTGGCCAAGAAGGGCCGTGTGGCTTATTTAAGGGGTCTTTGGTTACCTTCAGGACCTTTTTTTTTTTCCTTATTCCCTCAGAAGGGGCAAGAGAGGACAGAAGGTTCAAGCTGGCCTTACGCATGCCAAGCCCAAACCCTACCCTGCCATACTTAACACTGATTTGGTCTGCAAAAAGGACAGATCTGTCGTACCTATCCTCGTCAAAATCCAGAAAAAGGATAGGCCCTCCATGCCTAAGCCATGCCCTGACAGCTCCTAGAGTGATGCACCTAAAGGTCAAGTTCAGCTACCACTACTTGCTTGCTTTCCCACAGCTAATTCTCCAAATGATTCTGCCACGCTAGGAGGGCACAACCTCCAACCTTCTTGAGTTCAAGCCTACATCAACTACTATATAACATGGAAATCGATGGTTGATATCACATTGTGTGCTTTCATTATTTTGATAGTATCGAAAATTTTCTAACTTTTCCATTTATTTCAAAATTTTCAATTCCTTCTAATTTTACGGGGTACTACAAAAACAGATTTTTTGCAGATCATCTTTGAGCACTTGATATAAACATTACTAGTTCATTTAGTTACCCTATGATACGTTTTCTTTTTTAGCATTCTGTACATAATGTCAAAGAGTATTATAAATCTGTATCAACTATTCCGAGTATTTTTCATTTAAGATGCATAATCTTAATTTCATCTATTATGGCTCTATTCCACAACAGTGTTTCCCTCAAATTCATGAGTAGAATGATGCTGCTAAGAGTGAGCATTGCCCTACTTTTGATGGTACTCATACTCTTCCCATCTCTGGTTTTGCTTCTCGCTCATTTTTGTGCCAGAGGCTATACTCACTCTTGTCAATCCCATCAATATCCATCTCTTATCCTTTTCACCCAGATGTTTGATATTTGAGCACCCAGAGATTACAATATCCTTTATATCTTGATTATATATGTTTTGTGTTCTTTTATCCCCATGAATACACTAAGCTTTCCACTCAAGCCACAAAGTGTATTTTCCTGGGGAATGACTCTAAGAACAAAGGTTTTGCTACTATGCCATTGAGGGGATCTAAATATCCCTCATGCCATATTCTTTGTAAATCTGCCCATATTGCACCTTCATCTCCTGATCCCTCATTTAGTCCTTCATGACCTTGATCTTGCTGTTGATATTACTCTTGAACACCTGCTTCCCACTTTAGCTATTCGCTATATCCTCTTTGCCCTAATTGTCCAGCTCATGACCCTTTTTTGTGTTCATACATGATCCTGGCATTGTGCCATACATTAACCTTCTTCCGCTTCAGTCGTTCGCTCTCCTCTGGATTTTTCTAGTTCATCACTCTACTATATTTAGCCTCTCACCATTGAATAACTCTTCTTTTCTTCTACTGAGTCTACTTCCACTTAGCCTATTTAGTCCACTCTCAACCTATTGAATGCATCTTCCTTCCACTTGCTTGTCCTATCACCCAAGTTTTCATCCATGATCCTTAAGACTTGTTTAGCTCTTCTAAAGTTTGAATTGGTTCTCCATCTGGTTTCCTGGCCCCTTTTGGTTCTATTCCTCTTGGCAAACCTAGTCAGATTGTATCATTCATTGCTCATATTCCGCTCTAGACAATTTTTGGTTTGTTTTTTCCAACTCCTATCCTCTGTAGTTTCATACTTTTTTATGAGGAAACACAGCTTTTATTGAGAATATGTGCTTCAGAGCAATTTATTTCGTATATTTTCAGTAGTTTTCTTGTTCACATACCTGCTGGTCTATGGGGGAGAGATTAAATTTCTGCATTCATGATTTTTAGTTGATTTCTTTTCATGGGTAGGAATCTCTCCTCCCTAATACCTTCCCCATCTTGTAGTGAGATTTGGTACATTCCATCGTTTAAAAAGAAAATGCCTTTTCTGCAACTTGTTAATCAAGAAACATAGATCTATCTTTGGTATGCCCAGTACCAGAGTGACAATTGGGCTATGCAGTGGAAACTCTAATACTCTCCGACAGGCTCAAACGTGGGATCCTGTACCGCCCCTAATTGGCAACATTCCTACTAATTGTAAATATAAGGTCTACTCAAGAGGACCCTAAATTTGCACTTTCTTTATTTTTATTCATGACTGGCCTATCTATGTAAAGAATTCCTCCAGATGCTCTCCTAGGAGATTATGCATGGAGACCCCTCCTGACTCTGTTCCTTTTCAATAGAGTTATCTTTGTTGTTCAATCTATGGGCTCAAGGGGGATCTTGTAGGCCCTGTTCAAGTCATTTTGCCATACTACCCTTGATGTTAGCTTTGTTGAGTGTGTGCATTATGCTTTCATTATGCCTCCTTAAGGTAACCGTGCCATTTTCTAATTTATTGGTATAACATAATGATCAGCGTAGACATTGTTGTAATTATTCATCTTCTGCGCCAGTTTAGGCGGTGTTGCTATTAATTTTAATGTTTTACCCATATGTTCCTGAGCTGAATCTCATGTTAAAACTTCTGTCATATGACCAAGACTGATACAAGGGAATTCTCTCTAGGTTAAACTCTATGCAAGACATACAGGCAAAACTACTGAGCAGATCGAGAACGACATCAGACGACCAAAATATTTCAGTCCCAGTGAAGCTGTTGAATACGGAATCATCGATAAGGTACTTCCAAGAAAAAAAAAAACATATATTCTTCATTTACGACTCCCCAGGAGATTATTCATTAGTTTCATCTTTCGTCTGGATGCACCCTTCTGCAGGTATTGTACAACGAAAGGGGCAGAGAAGATAGAGGTGTAGTTTCAGACCTCAAAAGGGCTCAACTTATATAGGGTTTTGACTAAAGTTCTTGTGGTCACATCGATTTGTTGTTTTCCTCCATCTTGCCAGATTATAAGTTGCGTTTGTGTAGCTCACGATTATTCATATAGTTCCAGCAATGGTATGCTACCATTTTGTTTATTAAGGAATAGTTTTTGTAAAACTCTACTGCTGGGGCTTATTTTGGGGAGTTAGATATAATACTTGTATCCTCCTTGAAATGAGTCTGGTTGCTACATGACACTATTGCTGACAAGTCCAGCCCCCAGCACCAACCCAAGACCTCCCATCTTTCGAAGTCCTGTGGACTGTACAAATCCACAAAGCTTTCCACATCCACTCGCATCTCAAAGGTGAAGCTAGTAAGCAGTGAAGAAGTCCACCAGTGGATGGAGCTAGCGGCATTGTTTCAGGTCGGATTCAATTTAGTTCATGGTACATTGTGGCACCTTCACATTAGTTTGCACGGTGAACATAGACGGATTCAACACATATTCAGTGGGGTCACTCAGTGGGGCCATGTGACCCCATTGAAATTTTTTTCTTTCTGAAGTGACCATTTAAATTGGAGATTTGAGGAGTTTTTAGATAAGGAATGATCTCACTGAATGACCGGTCGGAGTTGATATAAGAATTGTGGTTTTGGAAGAAATGACAGATGCATAAAAAATTATTTAAGTATAAATACACAAAAGTTGATATAAGATATTTCGATTTTCAATGAGTCGGAGTGAGATTTAACAATATTTCAACTGTATAGAAGTCGCAGTAAGATATTGATAGATGACAGACTTCGACTTCTCGGAAGTCGGAGTAGGACAAGGTTGTTCATCAATCAATATCATATTTTGACTTTTAAACAGTTGGAGTGGAAACCATCGGTCAAGACTTCGACTTCTCATGAGTCGGAGTAAAGGTCATTTGATAAGCAATAGATAACATACTTCGACTTTCCAGGAGTTGGAATCTTGTCAGACTTCGACTTTTAAGAAGTCGGAGTTCTGCTAGACTTCAACTTTTCCAAAGTCGGAGTACCATTCATTTGTTCGTCAATTGATACAACATTTCGACTTTTCTAAAGTCGGAGTCAGTATGGTATAGTATATGTTGTGGACTTAAAAAAAATTTCGTGTGACAATGTTGATATTTTGATTTTGAGTGTCTTTATTTGTCATATTAATTTTCATATAAAAGTAAGTTGTAGTGTAAATCAATAAATTGATTTAGGAGATATTAAAAAATTTTGTCATAGTAAAAATATAATGATTAAATATTTAACAATATTTTAAGGGATAGTTTCTCAACACTCCATTAATATTGTCGTCCCCACCATCTCCGGGTATGTTTGCAGATCCATCAATCTCAGTTGTGTAATGTACTGGGGTCTTAGACCGCTCATAAATCTCTTGGCCTTCAACTGCTCGGTTTGGACCAAGTGGGGGCATAACGGGTCAGCTTAGAGAATTGGGTCTCATATTCGGCCACGAAAAGACTCCGTTGTTTCAGATTGGTGAACTCCACCGCCTTCCTCTCTTGTACCTTGTCAGAGAAGTACTTATTGTTGAAGTACTCTTGGAACTGTGCCCAAGTGACTTGGGCATCACCCAGCGTCGCCTCAACGGTCTCCCACCATGCGCGGGGCTCCCTCTCTAGCTGATAAGTAGCCAGAGTAACCTTGTTTCTGTCTGTACATCCCATTACACGGAACGCACGTTCCATCTCCTTCAACCAATGCTCGGCCTCATCCGGATCAGTGCGACCCCCAAACCTGGGTGGGTTCATTGTGCGAAAATTCCTGTGGAGATCCCTCTGATTTTCAGCTTTACCTTGGGTGGCCTGTAGAAGGGCCTGGGTCAGTGTGTTAATGGTTCTTTGCAAGTCTCTTTCATGTGCCGCGACCATTGCAATCCTTCAAGACAACCATATCACAATTATTAGACATCAACTTTATTTAAACCTGATTCTAACTAGATGACTTAGCTCGTGTTTCTATCCCAATGTCATAGTTGATTTCTAACAAGTTGACAAGGGTAGAGTTTGGTCTTGGCTAAGCCAAACTATTTCCTATTCGCCTAGGACTTAAGGGAAAGCCTAGGCTTTGATACCAACTGTCACGCCTCGAAATTTAGCAGTGGAATTAAATATCGAGAGCGAGTAATTCAGAGCGACAACTAAGTATAACAAAAGAATTGAGACAATAATTGTGCCAGCCAAATAATTCTTTATTTCATTCCATCATATCTAACTTACAACCTTACATAATCAGAGCCAATAACAATCGGGTCGAAGTGCCGATTCCGAATTGGAGTCTTGCGGGCGGTTTCGAGCACCGGGCGAAGAAATATCTGTGTCTTTGCGAAGGGCTATAAAAATCGATGTACTAGTACACGCTCTGCGATGGCATTTCAGCCTCCGAACTCAGAATTCCACGAACCCGACGTCTTCTCGACTGTCTTGGAGTGTCAATTCTGAATAGTAACCGCATAAGCGATTCTGAAACTCGGGCAGAAAGTTATGCCCAGTTCTTTCACAGAAGGGGTGAGAATAATCCGGAAGGGTTAACTATATCGATGATGTTCGTGCACCCATATTTACGGTGTGGGGAGGAGTTCTCGAGCCGAGATGCCTACGACCTATGATCATCATGATAGGACGACTCTGAGTTGCGGCCCCACAGGTGAGCCACGTAATCGAGGAAACGTTACGGCAAGAAAACTGTGGATCGTCGGCTGGAATCGCAATTTTGGAGCCTGAAATGAATGATTTTCGACTAGGAAACGTGTCTTATCACCTGAGGCAATAATAAGCAACAAGCACCTCTGAGTGCCAATTCCGAATTGGGATCTTATAAGCGATTCCGTTAAACGTGCGAAAAGTTATGCCCGTTTGACTAAAGGGGTGTCAGAATCTAGGTGCCAGACCAGAAATCTCTGAATCTGACCCAGTGTCGACCGAGTCGAAGTGTCGATTATGAATTGCGAACTCACGGGAACTTCTGATCACTGGGCGAAGAAATATCCACGTCTTACCGAACGGGTGTATGCTCCGCGGTGGCATTTCGGCCTCCGAACTCAGAATTCTGCGAAATCGGCATCTTCTCGACCGTCTCGGAGTGCTGACTCCGATTTGTGGTCGCATAAGCGATTCCGATACCCGGGCGAAAACTTATTCCCAGTTCTTTCACGGAAGGGGTGAGAATAATCTAGAAGGGGTGACTATATCGACTCTGAGTTGCGACCCAATAGGTGAGCCGCATAATCGAGGAAACGTTATGGCAAGAAAACTATGGATCGTCGGCTGGAATCGCACTTTCAGAGCCCGAAACGAAGGATTTTCGACTCAGAAACGGCGTCTAATTGCCCAATGCAATAATAGGCGACGAGCACGTCTGAGTGTTGATTCTGAATTGGGGTCTTATAAGCGATTTCGATAACCGAGCAGAAAGTTCTGCCCATTTGACCGAAGGGGTGTCGAAATCCGAGCGCATCGGAAGACACGATCGCACTCCCGAGCGGAATCTGAGTGCCAATTCCGAATTGGGGTCTTATAAATGATTCTAATAACCAAGCGGAAAGTTATGTCTGTTTGACCGAAGTGGTGTCAAAATCTGAGCGCATCGGGAGCCGCAATCGCGTTCCCAGAGCGTAATCTGGGCACCAGATCGGAAATCTCCAAATCTAACCCAGTGGCGACTAGGTCGAAATGCCGATTCTAAATTGAGGCCTCGTTGGCGGTTTCAATCACCAGACGAATAAATATTCGCGTCTTATCGATGGGGTGCGAAAATCAGTGTTCTAGTACACACGTTCCGAGATGGTATTTTGGCCTCCGAACTCAGAATTCCACGAACCCGGCGTCTTCTCGACCGTCTCAGAGTGTTGATTCCGAATTGTAGTCGCATAAGCGATTCTGATACCCAGGCGGAAAGTTATGTCCAGTTCTTTCACAGAAGGGGTGAGAATAATCCAGAAGGGATGAATATATCGGCGATGTTCGTGCACCCTTATTTACGGTGTGGGGTGGAGTGCTCTAGCCGAGATACCCACGACTTCTGATCATCATGATAGGTCGACTCTGCGTTGCGGCCCCACATGTGAGTTGCGTAATCGAGAAAATGTTACGGCAAAAAAACTGTGGATCGTCGGCTAGAATCATAATTTTGGAGTCCGAAATCAAGGATTTTTCACTCGGAAATGGCATCTAATTGCCCATGGAAACAAAAGGTGACAAGTGCCTCTGAGTGCCGATTCCGAATTGGGGTCTTATAAACGATTCTGATAACTGAGCAGAAAGTTATGTCTGTTTGACTGAAGGAGTGTTGGAATCTGAGCACATCGGGAACCGTGATCGCTCTCTCGGAGCAAAATCTGGGCGCCGGACCGAAAATCTATGAATCTTGCCCAGTGTTGACCGGGTCGAAGTGCCGATTTCGAATTGGGGCCTCGCGGAAAGTTATGCCTAGTTCTTTCATAGAAGGGGTGAGAATAATCCAGAAGGGGTGACTATATCGGCGATATTTGTGCACCCTTATTTACAACGTGGGGAGGAGTTCTAGAGCCGAGATCCCCACGACTTCCGATCGTCGTGATAGGCCGACTCTGAGTTGCGGCCCCACATGTGAGCTCCGTAATCGAGGAAATATTACGGCAAGAAAACTGTGGATCGTCGACTGGAATCACAATTTTGGAGTCCAAAACGAAGGATTTTCCACTCTGAAATGGCATCTAATTGCCCATGGAAACAAAAGGTGACAAGCGCCTCTGAGTGCCGATTCTGAATTGGGGTCTTATAAACGATTCTAATAACTGAGTGGAAAGTTATGTCTGTTTGACCGAAGTGGTGTCAGACTCTGAGCGCATCGGGAGCCGCAATCGCGTTCTCAGAGCGTAATATGGGCACCGGATTGGAAATCTCCAAATCTAACCAAGTGACGACTGGGTCGAAATGCCAATTCTAAATTGAGGCCTCGCTGGCAGTTCCAATCACCGGACAAATAAATATTCGCGTCTTACCGATGGGATGCGAAAATCAGTGTTCTAGTGCACACGCTCCGCGGTGGCATTTTAGCCTCCGAACTCAGAATTCTGCGAAATCGGCATCTTCTCGACCGTCTCGAAGTGCCGATTCTGAATTGTTGTGGCATAGGCGATTTCGATACCCGGGCGAAAGGTTATGTCCCATTCTTTCACAGAAGGGGTGAGAATAATCTGGAAGGGGTGACTATATCGGCGATGTTTGTGCACCGTATTTACGATGTAGGGAGGAGTTCTCGAGCCGAGATGCCCACAACTTCCGATCGTCGTGATAGGCCGACTCTGAGTTGCGGCCCCACATGTGAGCTGCGTAATCGAGGAAATGTTACGGCAAGAAAACTGTGGATCGTCGGATGGAATCACAATTTTAGAGTCCGAAACGAAGGATTTTCCACTCGGAAACGGCATCTATTTGCCCATGGAAACAAAAGGTGACAAGCGCCTCTTCGTGCCGATTCCAAATTGGGGTCTTATAAGCGATTCTGATAACTGAGCGGAAAGTTATGCATGTTTGACTGATGGAGTGTCGGAATCCGAGCGCATCGGGAACCGCGATCGCTCTCACGGAGCAAAATCTGGGCGCCGGACCGGAAATCTACGAATCTGACCCAGTGCCGACCGGGTCAAAGTGTCAATTCCGAATTGGGGCCTCGCAGACGGTTTCGAGCACCGGGCGAAGTAATAACTGCGTCTTAGCAAAGGGGTGCGAAAATCAGTGTACTAGTACACACGTTCTGAGATGGCATTTCGGCCTCCGAACTGAGAATTCCACGAACCCGGCGTCTTCTCAACCGTCTCAGACTGTCGATTCCGAATTGTAGTCGCATAAGCGATTCTGATACCCAGGCGGAAAGTTATGCCCAGTTCTTTCACAGAAGGGGTAAGAATAATCCGAAAGAGATGACTATATCGGCGATGTTCGTGCACCCATATTTACGGTGTGGGGGGGGGGGGGGCTACTCGAGCCGAGATGCCTATGACTTCTGATCATCATGATAGGTCGACTCTGAGTTGCGGCCCCACAGGTGAGCTGCGTAATCGAGGAAACGTTATGGCAAGAAAGCCGTGGATCGTCGACTGTAATTGCAATTTTCGAGCCTGAAATGAAGGATTTTTGACTAGGAAACGTGTCTTATCGCCTGAGGCAATAATACGCGACGAGCGCCTCTGAGTGCCAATTCTGAATTGAGGTCTTATAAGTGATTCCGATAACCGAGCGAAAAGTTATGCTCATTTGACTAAAGGGGCGTCAGAATCCGAGCACATCAGGAGCCGCGATCACGCTCCCGAAGCGGAATCTAGGAGCCAGACCGGAAATATCTGAATCTGACCTAGTGCCGACCGGGTCGAAGTGTCGATTCTAAATTGGGGCCTCACGGAAAGTTCCGATCATACCGAAGGGGTGCAAAAATTGGTGTACTAGTACACACGCTCTGCCGTGGCATTTCGGCCTCCGAACTAGAAATTCTGTGAAACCAACGTCTTCTCAACCGTCTTAGAGTGTCAATTCCGAATTGGGGTCGCATAAGTCATTCCGATACCCGAGCGGAAAGTTATGCTCAGTTCTTTCACAAAAGGGGTGAGAATAATCCGGAAGGGGTGACTATGTCGGCGATGTTCGTGCACCTGTATTTACGGCGTGGAGAGGAGTTCTCGAGCTAAGATGCCCATGACTTCCGATCGTCGTAATAGGTCGACTCTGAGTTGTGGCCACACAGGTGAGCCGCGTAATTGAGGAAATGTTACGGTAAGAAAACTGTGGATCGTCTGCTAGAATTTCAAATTTTGAACCAGAAACGAAGGATTTTCAACCCGGAAGAGGCGTCTTATCGCCTGAGGCAATAACAGGTGACGAGCGCCTTTGAGTGCCGATTTCGAATTAGGGTCTTATAAGCGATTCCGATAACCGAGCAGAAAGTTATGGTTGTATGACCGAAGGGGTGTCAGAATCTGAGTGCATCGGGAACCGCGATCGCGCTCCCAGAGCTGAATCTGGGCGTCAGACTAGAAATCTCCGAATCCGACCCACTTCTGACCGGGTCGAAGTGCCGATTCCGAATTGGAGCCTCGCGAGCGGTTCTAATCACTGGGCGAAGAAATATCTGTGTCATACTGAAGCGGTGTGAAAATCAGTGTACTAATACACACGCTCTGCAGTGGCACTTCGGCCTCTGAACTCGGAATTCTGCGTAGCCAGTGTCTTCTCGACCGTATTGGAGTGCCGATTGCGAATTATGGTCACATAAGCGATTCTGATGCCTGAGCGGAAAGTTATGCCCAGTTCTTTCACAGAGGAGGTTACAACAATCCAGAAGGGGTGACTATATTGGCGAGGTTCGTGCACCCGTATTTACAACGTGGGGAGGAGTTCTCGAGCAGAGATGCCCACGACTTTCGATCGTCGTGATAGGTCGACTCTGAGTTGCAGCCCCACAGGTGAGCCGCGTAATCGAGGAAACGTTACGACAAGAAAATCGTGGATCGTCGGCTGGAATCTCAATTTTGGAGCCCGAAATGAAGGATCTTCGACTCGAAATCGGTGTCTTATCGCCTGAGCAATAACAGGCAACGAGCGCCTCTGATTGTTGATTCCGAATTGAGGTCTTATAAGCGATTCTGATAATCGAGCAGAAAGTTATGCCTGTTTGACCGAAGTGGTGTCGGAATCTGAGCGCATCGGGAGCCGCGATCGCGTTCCCAGAGTGGAATCTGGGAGCCAAATCGAAAATCTCTGAATTGACCCAGTGGCGATTGGGTCGAAATGCCGATTCTAAATTGAGGCCTCACTGTCAGTTCTAATCACCGGGAGAATAAATATTTGCGTTTTACCGATGGGGTGCAAAAATTAGTGTTCTAGTACACACGCTCTACGGTGACATTTTGGCCTCCGAACTCAGAATTCCGTAAAATCGGCATCTTCTCGACTGTCTCGGAGTATCGATTCCGAATTGTGATGGCATAGGCAATTCGGATACCCGAGAGGAAGGTAATACCCAGTTCTTTCACAAAAGTGGTGAGAATAATCTAGAAGGGGTGACTATAGCGGTAATGTTTGTGCACCCATATTTACGACATCGGGAGGAGTTATCGAGCCGAGATGCCCACGACTTCCGATCGTCGTGATAGGCCAACTCTGAGTTGTGGCCCCACATGTGAGCTACGTAATCGAGGAAACATTACGGCAAGAAAACTGTGGATCGTCGGCTAGAATTGAAATTTTGGAGCCGGAAACGAAGGATTTTCTACTCGAAAAAGGTGTCTTGACGCCTAAGGAAATAACAGGAGATGAGCGCCTTTGACTGACGATTTCGAATTGGGGTCATATAAGTGATTTCGATAACCGAGCAAAAAGTTATACCCGTTTAACTTAACATGTGTTAGTATTCGAGCGCATCGGGAGCTGCGATCACACTCCCGGAGCTGAATATGGGCGTCGGACCGGAAATCTCCAAATACGACCCACTTCCAACCGGGTCAAAGTGCCGATTCTGAATTGGGGCCTCGCGAGCGGTTCCAATCACCGGGCGAAGAAATATCTGCATCTTACCGAAGGGATGTGAAAATCGATGTACTAATACACACGCTCTGTGATGGCACTTCGGCCTCCGAACTCAGAATTCCGTGAAGCCAGCATCTTCTCGTGCGTCTCGGAGTGCCGATTGCGAATTGTGGTTGCATAAGAGATTCTGATACCCAGGCGGAAAGTTATGCTCAGTTCTTTCACAGAAGGGGTGACTATATCGGCGATGTTCGTGCACCCGTATTTATGACGTGGGGAGGAGTTCTCGATCCGAGATGTCCACGACTTCCGATCGTCGTGATAGGCCGACTCTGAGTAGAAGCCCCATGGGTGAGCCGCGTAATCGAGGAAACGTTACAGTAAGAAAACTGTGGATCGTCGGCTGGAATCACAATTTTAGAGTCCGAAACAAAGGATTTTCTATTCGGAAATGGCATCTAATTGCCCATGGAAACAAAAGGTGACAATCACCTCTGAGTGTCGTTTCCGAATTGGAGTCTTATAAGCGATTCCGATAACTGAGCGAAAAGTTATGCCCGTTTGACTGAAGGAGTGTCGGAATCTGAGCGCATCGAGAACTGCAATCGCTCTCTCGGAGCAAAATCTGGGCGCCGTATAAAAAATCTCCGAATCTGACCCAGTGCCGACCGGGTCGAAGTGCTGATTCCGAATTGGGGCCTCGCAGGCGGTTTCGAGCACCGGGCGAAGAAATATCCGCGTCGTAGCGAAGAGGTACGAAAATCGGTGTACTAGTACACATGCTCCGCGATGGCATTTTGGCCTCCATACTCAGAATTCCACGAACCCGACGTCTTCTCGGCCATCTCGGAGTGGTCGATTCCGAATTGTAGTCGCATAAGCGATTCCGATACTCGGGCGGAAAGTTATGCCCAGTTCTTTCACAGAAGGGGTGAGAATAATTCGGAAGGGATGACTATATCGGCGATGTTTGTGCACCCGTGTTTACGGTGTGGGGAGGAGTTCTCGAGCCGAGATGCCCACGACTTCTGATCATCATGATAGGCCGAGTCTAAGTTGCGGCCCCAATGGTAAGCCACGTAATCGAGGAAACGTTACGGCAAGAAAATCGTGGATCGTCGGCTGGAATTGCAATTTTGGAGCCTAAAATGAAGGATTTTCGACCAGGAAACGTGTCTTATCTCCTGAGACAATAACGTGTCTTAACTCCGATCACTGGGCGAAGAAATATCCGCGTCTTACCGAAGGGGTGCAAAAATCTGTGTACTAGTACACGCTCCGCAGTGGCATTTCGGCCTCCGAACTCGGAATTCTATGAAACCAACATCTTCCTAACCGTCTCGAAGTGTCGACTCCGAATTGTGGTCGCATAAGTGATTCCGATACCCGAGCAGAAAGTTATGCCCAGTTCTTTCACAGAAGGGGTTAGAATAACCTAGAAGGGGTGACTATATCGACAATGTTCGTGCACCTGTATTTATGACGTGAGGAGGAGTTCTCGAGCAGAGATTCCCATGACTTTTGATTATCATGATAGGCCGACTCTGAGTTGCGGCCCAACATGTGAGCCACATAATCGAGGAAATGTTATGGCAAGAAAATTGTGGATCATCGGTTGGAATTGCACTTTTGGAGCACGAAACGAAGGATTTTCGACTCAGAAATGGAGTCTAATTGCCCAATGCAATAATAGGCGACGAGCGCTTCTGAGTGTCAATTCCGAATTAGGGTCTTATAAGTGATTCCGATAACCGAGTGGAAAGTTCTGCCCGTTTGACCGAATGGGTGTTGGAATCCGAGCGTATCGGGAGACGCGATCGCGCTCCCGGAGTGGAATTTGGGCGCCCGATTGGAAATCTCAGAATCCGACCCACCCGACCGGGTTGAAGTTTTGATTCCAAATTGGGGCCTCGCGAGCAGTTCCGATCACTAGCGAAGAAATATTCACGTCTTACTGAAGGGGTGCAAAAATCGGTGAACTAGTACACACGCTCCGCAATGGCATTTCGGCCTCCGAATTAGAAATTCTGTGAAACTTGTATCTTCTCGACCGTCTCGTAGTGTCGATTCCGAATTGTGGTCACATAAGCGATTCCGATACCCGGGCAGAAAGTTATGCTCAGTTCTTTCACAGAATGGGTGAGAATGATTCGGAAGGGGTGACTATGTCGGCGATGTTCATGCACCCGTATTTACGAAGTGGAGAGAAGTTCTCGAGCTGAGATGCCCACGACTTTCGATCATCGTGATAGGCCGACTCTGAGTTGTGGCCCTACAAGTGAGCCACGTAATTAAGGAAATGTTACGACAAGAAAATCATGGATCGTCAGTTGGAATTACAATTTTGGAGCCGGAAACGAAGGATTTTTGACTCAGAAAAGGCGTCTTATTGCCTGAGCCAATGACAGGTGACGAGCGCCTCAGAATGTCGATTTCGAATTGGGGTCTTATAAGCGATTCCAATAACCGAACAAAAAGTTATGTCCGTTTGACCGAAGGGGTGTCAGAATCCGAGCGCATCGGGAGCCGCGATCGCACTCCCGGAGCTGAATCTAGGCGACGGACCAGAAATCTCCGAATCCGACCAACTTCTGACCGGGTCGAAGTGCCAATTCCGAATTGGGGCCTCGCGAGCAGTTCCAATCACCGAGCGAAGAAATATATGCGTCTTACTGAAGGGGTGTGAAAATCGGTGTACTAATACACACGCTCTGCGGTGGCACTTCGGCCTCCGAACTTGGAATTCCACAAAGCCAGCATCTTCTCGACCGTCTCGGAGTGTCGACTGCGAATTGTGGTCGCATAAGAGATTCCGATACCCGGGCGGAAAGTTATGCTCAGTTCTTTCACAGAAGGGGTGATTATATCGGTGATGTTCGTGCACCCTTATTTACGACATGGGGAGGAGTTCTCGAGCCGAGATGTCCACGACTTACGATCGTCGTGATAGGCCGACTCTGAGTTGCAGCTCCACAGGTCAGCCGCGTAATCGAGGAAACATTACGGAAAGAAAACAGTGGATCGTCGGCTAGAATCTCAATTTTAGAGCCCGAAACGAAGGATCTTCGACTCGGAATCGGCGTAATCGCCTGAGTAATAACAGGCAACGAGCGCCTCTGATTGTTGATTCCTAATTGGGGTCTTATAAGCGATTCTGATAACCGAGCGGAAAGTTATGTCCATTTGACCGAAGTGGTGTCAGAATCTGAGCGCATCGGGAGCCGCGATTGTGTTCTCAGGGCAGAATGTGGACACCAGATCGGAAATCTCCGAATCTAACCCAGTGGTGACCGGGTCGAAATGCCGATTCTAAATTGAGGCCTCGCTGGCGGTTCCGATCACCGGACGAATAAATATTCACGTCTTACCGATGGGGTGCGAAAATCAGTGTTCGAGAGCACACGTTCCGCGGAGGCATTTTTGCCTCCGAACTCAAAATTCTACAAAATCGACGTCTTCTCGACCGTCTCAGAGTGCCGATTCCAAATTGTGGTGGCATAGGTGATTCTGATACCCGGGCGGAAGGTTATGCCCAGTTCTTTCATAGAAGGGGTGACTATATCGGCGATGTTTGTGCACCCGTATTTACGACGTGGGGAGGAGTTCTCGAGTTGAGATGCCCACGACTTCGGATTGTCGTGATAGGCCGACTCTGAGTAGTGGCCCCACATGTGAGCTACGTAATCGAGGAAACGTTACGGCAAGAAAACTATGGATCGTCGGTTGGAATCACAATTTTGGAGTCTGAAACGAAGGATTTTCCACTTGAAAATGGCATCTAATTGCCCATGGAGTCAAAACGTGACAAGTACCTCTGAGTGCCGATTTCGAATTGGGGTCAGAATCCGAGCGCATCAGGAAGAGCGATCGCTCTCTCGGAGCAAAATCGGGGCGCCGAACTGGAAATCTCTGAATAAGACCCAGTGTCGATCGGGTCGAAGTGCCGATTCCGAATTGGGTCCTCGCGGGCGGTTTCGAGCACAGGGCGAAGAAATATCCGCATCTTAGCGAAGGGGTGCGAAAATCGGTGTACTAATACATACACTCTGCGATGGTATTTCGGCCTCCGAACTCAGAATTCCACGAACCCGGCCTCTTCGCAACCGTCTCAGAGTGTCGATTCCGAATTGTAGTCCCATAAGCGATTCCGATACCCGGGCGGAAAGTTTTGCCCAGTTCTTTCAAAGAAGGGGTGAGAATAATATGGAAGGAATGACTATATCGATGATGTTCGTGCACCCGTATTTATGGTGTGGGGAGTTCTCGAGCCGAGATGCCCACAACTTTTGATCATCATGATAGGCCGACTCTGAGTTGAGGCCCACAGGTGAGCCGCGTAATCGAGGAAACGTTACAGCAAGAAAACTGTGGATCGTCGGCTGAAATTGCAATTTTGGAGCCTTAAATAAAGGATTTTCGACTAGGAAACGTGTCTTATCTCTTGAGGCAATAACAAGCGACGAGCGCCTCAGAATGCCAGTTCTAAATTGGGGTCTTATAAGCGATTCCGAAAATCGAGCGAAAAGTTATGCTCGTTTGACTAAAGGGGTGTCGGAATCCGAGTGCATCGAGAGCTGCGATTGCGCTCCTGGAGCCGAATATAGGTGCCAAACCGGAAATCTCTGAATCTGACCCAGTGCCGATCGGGTTGAAGTGACGATTCTAAATTGGGGCCTCGCGGAAAGTTCTGATAACCGGGCGAAGAAATATCCGCGTCTTATCGAAGGGGTGTAAAAATCGGTGTACTAGTACACACGCTCCACGGTATCATTTCGGCATTCGAACTCAGAATTTTACGAAACTGGCATCTTCTTGATCGTCTTGGAGTGCCGACTCCGAATTGTGGTTGCATAAGCGATTCCGATACCCGGGCGGAAAGTTATGCCCAGTTCTTTCACAGAAGGTGTGAGAATAATCTAGAAGGGGTGACTATATGTGCACCCGTATTTACTACGTGGGGAGGAGTTCTTGAGCAGAGATTCCCACGACTTTCGATTGTCGTGATAGGCCGACTCTGAGTAGCGGTCCAACATGTGAGTCGCATAATCGAGGAAACATTATGGCAAGAAAACCGTGGATCGTCAGCTGGAATTACAATTTTGGAGCTGGAAACGAAGGATTTTTTACTCGGAAAAGGCGTCTTATTGCCTGAGGCAATAACCAGTGATGAGCGCCTCTGAATGCCGATTTCGAATTGGGGTCTTATAAGCGATTCCGATAACCGAGCGGAAAGTTCTCCCCATTTGACCGAAGGGGTGTCGAAATCCGAGCACATCGGGAGATGCGATCGCGCTCCCAGAGCAAAATCTAGGCGCCCGACTGGAAATATCAGAATCTGACCCACCCGACTGGGTCAAAGTTTTGATTCCGAATTAGGGCCTCACGAGCAGTTCCGATCACCGGGCGAAGAAATATTCGTGTCTTATCGTACGGGTGCAAAAATCGGTGAACTAGTACACACGCTCCGTAGTGGCATTTTGGCCTCCGAACCAGAAATTATGTGAAACCGACCGACCGTTTCGGAGTACCGATTCCGAATTGTGGTTGCATAATTGATTCTGATACCCGGGCGGAAAGTTATGCTCAGTTCTTTCAGAGAATGGGTCAGAATAATCCAGAAGGGGTGACTATGTCAGCAATGTTCGTACACCCGTATTTACAGCGTGGAGAGGAGTTCTCGAGCTGAGATGCCCAAGACTTCCGATCTTCGTGATAGGCCGACTCTGAGTTGCGGCCCCACAGGTGAGCCGCGTAATTGAGGAAATGTTACGGCAAGAAAACTGTGGATTGTCGGCTGGAATTACAATTTTGGAGCCGAAAACGAAGGATTTTTGACTCGGAAATGGCGTCTTATTGCCTGAGGCAATAACAGGTGACGAGCGCCTCTGAATGCCGATTTCGAATTGGGGTCTTATAAGCGATTCTGATACCCGAGCAGAAAGTTCTACCCATTTGACCGAAGGGGTGTCAGAATCCGAGCGCATCGAGAGCCGCGATCGCGCTCCCAGAGCTGAATCTAGGCGCTGGACTGGAAATCTCCAAATCCGACCCACTTCTGACCCGGTTGAAGTTCCGATTCCAAATTAGGGCCTCGTGAGGGGTTCCAATCACCGGTCGAAGAAATATTTGCATCTTACTGAAGGGCTGTGAAAATCAATGTACTAATACACATGTTCCGTGGTGGCACTTCGGCCTCCGAACTCGGAATTGCGCGAAGCCAGCGTCTTCTCGACCGTCTCGGAGTGCTGATTGCGAATTGTGGTCGCATAAGTGATTCTGATACCCGGGCGGAAAGTTATGTCTGGTTCTTTCACAGAAGAGGTTACAATAATCCAGAAGGGGTGACTATATCGGGGATGTTCATGCACCCATATTTACGACGTGGGGAGGAGTTCTCGAGCAGAGATGCCCAAGACTTTCGATCATCGTGATAGGCCTACTCTGAGTTGCAGCCCCACAGGTGAGCCACGTAATCGAGGAAACGTTACGGCAAGAAAATCGTGGATCGTCGGTTGGAATCTCAATTTTGGAGCCCGAAATGAAGGATCTTCGACTCGGAATCGGTGTCTTATTGCCTGAGCAATAACAGGCAACGAGCGCCTCTATTAGTTGATTCCGAATTGGAGTCTTATAAGGGATTCTAATAACCGAGCAGAAAGTTATGCTCGTTTGACCGAAGTGGTGTCGGAATATGAGTGCATCGGGAGCCGCGAGCGGAATTTGGGCGTCGGATCGGAAATCTTTGAATCTGACCCAGTGGCGACCGGGTCAAAATGCCGATTCTAAATTGAGGCCTCGTTGGCGGTTCCGATCACCGGGAGAATAAATATTCGCGTCTTACCGATGTGGTGCGAAAATCAGTGTTCTATTACACAGAATTCTGTGAAATCGACGTCTTCTCGACCGTCTCGGAGTGCTGATTCCGAATTGTGGTGGCATAAACGATTCTGATACCTGAGCGGAAGGTTATGCTCAGGTCTTTAACAAAAAGGGTGTGAATAATCCGAAAGGGGTGACCATATCGGTGATGTTTGTGCACCTGTAATTACGACATGGGGAGCAGTTCTCGAGCCGAGATGCCCACGACTTCCGATCGTCGTGATACGCCGACTCTGAGTTGCGCCCCCACATGTGAGCTGTGTAATCGAGGAAACATTATGGTAAGAAAATCGTGGATCGTCGGTTGGAATTACAGTTTTGGAGTCGAAAACGAAAGATTTTCGACTCAAAAAAGGCGTCTTATTGCCTAAGGCAATAAAAGGTGACTAGCGTCTCTGAGTGCCGATTTCGAATTGGGGTCTTATAAGCGTTTCCGATAACCGAGCGGAAAGTTATGCCCGTTTAACCAAATGGGTGTCAGAATCTGAGCGCATCGAGAGCCGCGATCACGCTCCCGCAGCTGAATCTGGGCGCCGGACCGTAAATCTACGAATCCGACCCACTTCCTACCGGGTCGAAGTGCCGATTTCGAATTAGGGCCTCGCGAGCGGTTTCAATCACCGGGCGAAGAAATACATGGGTCTTACCTAAGGGGTATGAAAATCGGTGTACTAATAAACACGCTCCGCAGTGGCACTTCGGCCTCTAAACTTGGAATTCCATGAAGCCAGCATCTTCTCGACCGTCTCGGAGTGCCGATTGCGAATTGTCGTCGCATAAGAGATTCTAATACCCGAGCGGAAAGTTATGCTCAGTTCTTTCACTGAATGGGTGATTATATCGGCGATGTTCGTGCATCCGTATTTACGATGTGGGGACGAGTTCTCGAGCCGAGATATCCACGACTTACGATCATCGTGATAGGCTGACTCTGAGTTGTAGCCCCACAGGTGAGCCGCGCAATCGATGAAACGTTACAACAAGAAAACTGTGGATCGTCAGCTGGAATCTCAATTTTAGAGCCCGAAATGAAGGATCTTCGACTCGGAATCGGCGTCTTATCGCATGAGCAATAACAGGCAACGAGCGCTTCTGATTGCTAATTCTAAATTGGGGTCTTATAAGCGATTCTAATAACCGAGCGGAAAGTTATGTCCATTTGACCGTAGTGGTGTCAGAATCCGAGCGCAATGAGTGCCGCAATCGTGTTCCTAGAGCGGAATCTGGGCACCGGATCGGAAATTCGAATCTAGCCCTGTGGCGACCAGGTCGAAATGCCAATTCTAAATTGAGGCCTCGCTGGCGGTTCTGATCACCGGGCGAATAAATATTCGCGTCTTACCTATGGGTTGTGAAAAACAACGTTCTAGTGCACACGCTCTGATGTGGCATTTTGGCCTCCGAACTTAGAATTCTACAAAATCGGTGTCTTCTCGACCTTCTCGGAGTGTCGATCCCGCATTGTGGTGGCATAGGTGATTTTGACACCCGAGCGGAAGGTTATGCCTAGTTCTTTCACAGAAGGGGTGAGAATAATCCGGAAGTGGTGACTATATCGACGATGTTTGTGCACCCGTATTTACGACGTGGGGAGGAGTTCTCAAGCCGAGAATCCCACGACTTCCGATCATCGTGATAAGCCGACTCTAAGTTGCGGCCCCACATGTGAGCTGCGTAATCAAGAAAACGTTATGGCAAGAAAACTGTGGATCGTCGGTTGGAATCACAATTTTGGAGTCCGAAACGAAGGAATTCCACTCGGAAATGGCATCTAATAGCCCATGGAAACAAAATGTGACAAGCAACTCTGAGTGCCGATTCTGAATTTGGGTTTTATAAGCGATTCTAATAACCGAACGGAAAGTTATGCTCGTTTGACTGAAGGAGTGTCAGAATAAGAGCGCATCGGGAACCGCGATCACTCTCTCGGAGCAAAATCTTGGCGCCGGATTGGAAATCTCTGAATCCAACCTAGTGACGACCGGGTCGAAGTGCCGATTCTGAATTGAGACCTCGCGTGCGGTTTCGAGCACCAGGCGAAGAAATATCCACGTCTTAGCGAATGGGTGCAAAAATCGGTGTACTAGTACACACGCTCCACGATGGCATTTCGGCCTCTGAACTCAGAATTCCACGAACTTGGCATCTTCTCGACCGTCTCGGAGTGTCGATTCTGAATTGTAGTCGCATAAGCAATTCCGATACCCGGGCGGAAAGTTATGCTCAGTTCTTTCACAAGTGGGTGAGAATAATCCATAAGGGGTGACTATGTCAGCGATGTTCATGCACCCGTATTTACGACATGGGGAAGTGTTCCCAAGCTGATATGCCCACGACTTCGGATCGTCGTGATAGGCCGACTCTGAGTAGCGGCCCCATATGTGAGCTACGTAATCGAGGAAACGTTACGGCAAGAAAACTATGGATCGTTGGTTGGAATCATAATTTTGGAGTCCGAAACGAAGGATTTTCCACTCGGAAATGGCATCAAATTGCCCATGGAAACAAAACGTGACAAGCACCTCTAAGTGCCGATTCCGAATTGGGGTCAGAATCCGAGCACATCGGGAACCGCGATCGCTCTCTCGGAGCAAAATCGGGGCGCCGGACCGGAAATCTCTGAATAAGATCCAGTGCCGACTGGGTCGAAGTGCCGATTCTAAATTGGGTCCTCGTGGGCGGTTTCGAGCACCGGGCGAAGAAATATCTGCATCTTAGCGAAGGGGTGTGAAAATCGATGTACTAATACACACGCTCCGCGATGGCATTTCGGCCTCCGAACTCAGAATTCCACGAACCCGGCGTCTTTTCGACCGTCTCGGAGTGTCGATTCCGAATTGTAGTCGCATAAGCGATTCCGATATCCGGGCGGAAAGTTATGTCCAGTTCTTTCACAAAAGGGGTGAGAATAATACGAAAGGGATGACTATATCGACGATGTTCGTGCACCCGTATTTACGGTGTGGGGAGTTCTCGAGCCGAGATGCCCACAACTTCTGAACATCATGATAGGCTGACTCTGAGTTGCAGCCCCACAGGTGAGCCGCGTAATCAAGGAAACGTTACGGCAAGAAAACTGTGCATCGTCAGCTGAAATTGTAATTTTGGAGCCTGAAATGAAAGATTTTTGACTAGGAAACATGTCTTATCGCTTTAGGCAATAACAAGAGACAACGCCTCAGAGTGCCAATTCCGAATTGGGGTCTTATAAGTGATTCCAAAAATCGAGTGAAAAGTTATGTTCATTTGACTAAAGGGGTGTCGGAATCTGAGCGCATCGGGAGCCGCGATCGCGCTCCCGGAGTAGAATATAGGTGCCAGACCGGAAATCTCCGAATCTGACCCAGTGCCGATCAGGTTGAAGTGTCGATTCTAAATTGGGGCCTCGCGGGAAGTTTCGATAACTGTGTAAAAATCGGTGTACTAGTACACACGCTCCGCGGTGGCATTTCGGCCTCCAAACTCAGAATTTTGTGAAACTGGCATCTTCTCGATCGTCCCGGAGTGTCGACTCCGAATTGTGGTAGCATAAGCGAGTCCGATACCCGGGCAGAAAGTTATACACAGTTCTTTCATAGAAGGGGTGAGAATAACCTAGAAGGGGTGACTATATCAGCAATGTTCGTTCACCTATATTTACGATGTAGGGAGGAGTTCTTGAGCAGAGATTCCCACAGCTTTTGATTGTCGTGATAGGCCGACTCTGAGTTGCGGCCCAACAGGTGAGCCACATAATCGAGGAAACATTATGGCAAGAAAACCGTGGATCGTCGAATGGAATTACAATTTTGGAGCCGAAAACGAAAGATTTTTGACTCGGAAAAGGCGTCTTATTGTCTGAGGCAATAACAGGTGACGAGCGCCTCTGAATGCCGATTTCGAGTTGGAGTCTTATAAGCGATTCCGATAACCGAGCGGAAAGTTCTGCTCGTTTGACTGAAGGGGTGTCGGAATCCAAGCACATTGAGAGACGCAATCGCGCTCCAGAAGCGGAATCTAGGCGCCCGACTGGAAATATCAGAATCCGACCCACTCGACCGGGTCGAAGTTTCGATTCCGAATTGGGGCCTCGTGAGCAGTTCCGATCACCGAGTGAAGAAATATTCGCATCTTATCATAGGGGTGCAAAAATCGGTGTACTAGTACACACGCTCCGCAATGGCATTTCGGCCTCCGAACTAGAAATTCTATGAAACGACATCTTCTCGACCGTCTCGGAGTATCGATTCCGAATTGTGGTTGAATAAGCGATTCTGATACCCGGGCGGAAAGTTATGCTCAGTTCTTTCACAGAATGGGTCAGAATAATCTAGAAGGGGTGACTATGTCGGCGATGTTCGTGCACCCGTATTTACAGCGTGGAGAGGAGTTCACGAGCTGAGATGCCCAAGACTTCCGATCGTCGTGATAGGCCGACTCTGAGTTGCGGCCCCACAGGTAAGCAGCGTAATTGAGGAAACGTTACGGCAAGAAAACTGTGGATCGTCGGTTGGAATTGCAATTTTGGAGCCAAAAACGAAATATTTTCGACTCGAAAAAGGCGTCTATTGCCTGAGGCAATAATAGGTGACTAGCACCTCTGAGTGCCGATTTCGAATTGGGGTCTTATACGCGATTCCGATAACCGAGCGGAAAGTTATACCCGTTTGACCGATTGAGTGTCAGAATCCGAGTGCATCGAGAGCCGCGATCACGCTCCCGGAGTTGAATTTGGGCGCCGGACTGGAAATCTCCGAATCTCACCCACTTCTTATTGGGTCGAAGTGTCGATTTCGAATTGGGGCCTCGCGAGCGATTTCAATCACCGGGCGAAGAAATATCTGCGTCTTACCTATGGGGTGTGAAAATCGGTGTACTAATACACACGCTCCACGGTGGCACTTCGGCCTCCGAACTCAGAATTCTATGAAGCCTGCATCTTCTCGACCGTCTCGGAGTGCCGATTGCAAATTGTCGTCACATAAGAGATTTTGATACCCGGGCGGAAAGTTATGCTCAGTTATTTCACTGAAGGGGTGATTATATCGGCGATGTTCGTGCACCCGTATTTACGATGTGGGGAGGAGTTCTCGAGCCGAGATGTCCACGACTTACGATCGTCGTGATAGGCTGACTCTGAGTTGCAGCCCCACAGGTGAGCCGCGTAATCGATGAAACGTTACGGCAAGAAAACTGTGGATCCTCAGCTGGAATCTCAATTTTAGAGCCTGAAACGAAGGATCTTCGACTCGAAATTGGCGTCTTATCGCCTGAGCAATAACAGGCAATGAGCGCTTCTGACTGCTGATTCCAATTTGGGGTCTTATAAGAGATTCTGATAACCGAGCGGAAAGTTATGTCCGTTTGACCGAAGTGGTGTCAGAATCCGAGCGCAACGGGTGCCGCGATCATGTTCCCAGAGCGGAATCTGGGCACCGGATCGGAAATCTGAATCTAACCCTATGGCGACCGAATCAAAATGCCAATTCTAAATTAAGGCCTCGCTGGCTATTCCGATCACCGGACGAATAAATATTCGCGTCTTATTGAAGGGGTGTGAAAATCAGTGTTCTAATGCACACGCTCCGCAGTGGCATTTTTGCCTCCGAACTTAGAATTCTGTGAAATCGGTGTCTTCTCGACCGTCACGGAGTGCCGATTCCACATTGTGGTGACATAGGCGATTCCGACACCCGGGCGGAAGGTTATGCCTAGTTCTTTCACAAAAGGGGTGAGAATGATCCGAAAGTGGTGACTATATCGGTGATGTTTTTGCACCTGTATTTACGACGTGGGGAGGAGTTCTCGAGCTGAGATGCCCACGACTTCCGATCATCATGATAAGCTGACTCTGAGTTGCGGCCCCACATGTGAGCTGCGTAATCAGGGAAACGTTACAAGAAGAGAACAGTGGATCGTCAGCTAGAATCACAATTTTGGAGTCCGAAACGAAGGATTTTCCACTCGGAAATGGCATCTAATTGCTCATGGAAACAAAATGTGACAAGCACCTCTAAGTGCCGATTCTGAATTGGGGTCTTATAAGCAATTCTGATAACCGAGCGGAAAGTTATGCTTGTTTGAGTGAAGGAGTGTTAGAACGCGAGCGCATCGGGAACTGCGATCGCTCTCTCGGAGCAAAATCTGGGCGCCGGACCGAAAATCTCTGAATCTGACCCAGTGCCGACCGGGTCGAAGTGCCGATTTTGAATTGGGGCCTCGGGGGCGGTTTCGAGCACCAAGCGAAGAAATATCCTCGTCTTAGCGAAGGGGTGCAAAAATTGGTGTACTAGTACACACACTCCGCGATGGCATTTCGGCCTCCGAACTCAGAATTCCACGGACTCGGCATCTTCTCGACCGTCTCGGAGTGTCGATTCTGAATTGTAGTTGCATAAGCGATTCCGATACCCGGGCGGAAAGTTATGCTAAGTTCTTTCACAAAAGGGGTGAGAATAATCCGGAAGGGGTGACTATATCAGCGATGTTCATGCACCCCTATTTACAAGGTGGGGAGTTCTCCAACCAAGATGCCCATGACCTCCGATCGTCATGATAGGCCGACTCTGAGTTGCGGCCCCACAGGTGAGCGGCGTAATCGAGGAAATGTTACGGCAAGAAAACCGTGGATCGTCGGCTGGAATCACAACTTTGGATCCCGAAATGAACGATTTTCGACTAAGAAACAGCGTCTTGTCACCTGAGGCAATAATAGGCGGCGAGCGCCTCTGAGTGTCGATTTCGAATTGGGGTCTTATAAGTGATTCTGATAACCGGGCGAAATATTATGTCGTTTGACCGAAGGGGTGTCAAAATCCGAGTGCATCAGGAGCCACGATCGCACTTTCGGAGCGGAATCTGGCGCCATACTGGAAATCTCCGAATCTGACCCAGTGTAGACCGAGTCAAAGTGCCGATTCCGAATTGGGGCCTCACAGGAGGTTCCTATCACCGAGTGAAGAAATATCCCCGTCTTACCCCCAAGGGGTGCGAAAATCGGTGTACTAGTACACACGCTCCGCGGTGGCATTTCGACCTCCGAACTCGGAGTTCCACGAAACCAGCATCTTCTCGACCGTCTCGGAGTGCCAATTTCGAATTAGGGTCGCATAAAAGGATTCTGATACCCGGGCGGAAAGTTATGCCCAGTTCTTTCACATAAGGGGTGAGAATAATCCAGAAGGGGTGATTATATCAGTGATGTTCTTGCACCCATATTTATGACATTGGGAGGAGTTCTCGAGCCGAGATGCCAACAACTTTCGATCGTCGTGATAGGCCGACTCTGAGTTGCGGCCCCATAGGTGAGCCGCATAATCGAGGAAAAGTTACGACAAGAAAACTGTGGATCCTCAGCTGGAATCGTAATTTTGGAGCCCAAAATGAAGGATTTTCGACTTGGAATCGGCGTCTTATTTCCTGAGACAATAATGGGCAACGAGCGCCTCTAAATGCCTATTCCGAATTGTGGTCTTATAAGCGATTCTGATAACCGAGCGGAAAGTTAGGCCCATTTGATTGAAGGGGTGTCGAAATTCGAGCGCATCGGGAGCCGCAATCGCACTCCCAGAGTGGAATATGGGTGCTGGACTTGAAAATCTTCGAATCTGACCCAGTGCCGACCGGGTCGAAGTGTTGATTCTGAATTGGGGCCTCGCGGGCAGTTACGATCACCGGGCAAAGAAATATCCGCATTTTACTGAAGGGGTGCAAAAATCGATGTGCTTATACACACGCTCCGCGGTGGCATTTCGGCCTCCGAACTTGGAATTCCGCAAAATGCCATCTTCTCGACCGTCTCAGAGTGCCAATTCTGAATTGTTGTCGCATAAGGGATTCTGATAACCGGGCAGAAAGTTATGTCCAGTTCTTTCACAGAATGAGTGAGAATAATCCAGAAGGGGAGACTATATCGACGATGTTCGTGCACCAGTATTTACGACGTGGGGAGGAGTTCTCGAACCGAGACGCCCACGACTTTCGATCGTCGTGATAGGCCGACTCTGAGTTGCGCCTCCACAGGTGAGCTGTGTAATCGAGGAAACGTTACGGCAAGAAAATTGTGGATCGTCGGCTGGAATGACAATTTTTTAGTCCGAAACGAAAGATTTTTGACTCGAAAATGGCGTCTTACCACATGAGGCGTAATAAGCGACGAGCGCCTCTGAGTGCAGATTCTGATTTGGGGTCTTATAAGCAATTCTGATAACCAAGCGGAAAGTTATGTTCGTTTGACCGGAGGAGTGTCGGAATCCTAGCGCATCAAGAGCCGCAATCGCGCTCCTAGAGCAGAATCTGGGCGCCGGATCAGAAATCTCTGAATCCAACCCAGTGTCGACCCGGTCAAAGTGCCGATTCCGAAGTGGGGCCTCGCGGACAGTTCCGATCACCGGGCGAAGAAATATCCACATCATACCGAAAGTGTGCGAAAATCGGTGTACTAGTACACACACTCTGATGTGGCATTTCGGCCTCCAAACTCGAAATTCTAGAAAATCGACTTCTTGACCGTCTTAGAGTGTCGATTCCGAATTGTGGTCGCATAAGGGATTCTGATACCCGGGACGGAAAGTTATGCCCAGTTCTTTCACAGAAGGGGTGAGAATAATCCAGAAGGGGTGACTATAACCCCGATGTTCGTGCACTCGTATTTACGATGTGGGGAGGAGTTCTCTAGCCGAGATGTCCACGACTTTTGATCGTCGTGATAGACCGACTTTGAGTTTCCGCCCCGCAGGTGAGCTGTGTAATTGAGGAAACCTTACGGCAAGAAAACCGTAGATTGTCGGCTGGATTCACAATTTTAGAGCTCGAAACGAAGGGTTTTCGACTCGAAAACGGCGTCTTATCGCCTGAGGCAATAACAACTGATGAGTGCCTCTGAGTGACGATTCTGAATTAGGGTCTTATAAGCGATTCCGATAACCAAGCAGAAAGTTATGCCCGTTTGACCGAATGGTGTCGGAATCCAAGCGCAGCGGGAGCCGCGATCGCACTCCCGGAGCAGAAGCTGGACGCCAGACCGAAAATCTCTGAATCCGACCCAATGTCGACCGGGTCAAAGTGTCGATTCCGAATTGGGGCCTCGCGGGCGGTTTCGATCGCCGGGCGAAGAAATATTCACGTCTTACCGATGGGGTGCGAAAATTGATATATAACTCCACAGTGGCATTTCGGCCTCCGAACTCAAAATTCCACGAAACTGGCGTCTTCTTGACTATCTTGGAGTGACAATTGCAAATTGTGGTCGCATAAGCGATTCTGATATCCGAGTATAAAGTTATTCTCAATTTTTTCATAAAAGGGTGAGAATAATCCGGAAATGGATGACTATTAAAATATTTTTTATTTCTAATATGTATTTTTAAAATTATTTATTTAAATTATATATAATATATTAGTGATATAAATATTAAAAATATTTTGAGTAATCTTAATAAACAAAATTTCTGCGTTTGACCCTAAACCCTGACGATGATGAAGATTATGTTAACAATGTGTTTCGAGGAATGGCATCTTCACAATTATGTAGGTATAAGGGTTATTTTTGGAATCATTCGAATATCTAATATCCAATACATACTCTCAAAATAACTGAGTTGAAACTTATTAAAAACCGATGACACTATCCATAATGTCCAAATGTCATTTCATATCTAGTCTATTTGATAAATAGTATGAAAACAATGTCCATTGTTCCTAGTTAACAAGTTAGCATGCAAACGTATGGTTACGCCACTGGCATCCATCCAGAGTAAAAAGAGGATATAGATAATAAATGCCGTCGCTCCTTAAAATTCGAAATAACTTCAATATGGCATTTAATGGGTAAGCCAAGATCTTATTTTATAGATGTTGCAAGTAAATAATAAGGCATGCGCAAGCAACACAAGCAACGAATCGTCAAGTGCATATGTAAGGCTACCGAAGGTCTCAAGAGACGAGTATTGGGCAGTCTCATGCACGTTATGCTAGATCTCATCTACGAAATTTGTAGCAAGAGAAATGTTTATTGCCCTTCAAAGAAGAAAATAAAAGTGATGTGAATTATCCTCCAAGGCTCCAACCAATCTTACGGGTTCAGAAAAAAGGTAAATTAATTAGAAATCTTTAAAAGATATTTAACTTATTTTTTAGTCTCTAATAAAACCGTAACTCATTACAATAAATTTTATATCTTATTACAGTATATATTAAACTATGTTACAGTAAAAACTTCCCTATTACAATTAGTTAGAGACTTGTAATTAATTTCCCTTAAAAAAAATTTCTTGTCAAATTTTCAATCAAAAAATTACTTGGAAGGCAATCCACATCATATTCATTACCCTCTTTGAAAGCAATAAGTATATTAACCTCCTTGGAAGCAATAAGTATTTCTCTCGTAGGAAACCACCCTTTTCTATCTATTGGTTATGTGAAGAAGAGAGAAACAAACAAGTTGGGGGCTAATGTAGCGGTTCCCGATTCCTCAATCCCAGGTAGGAGAAGAGGCCAAAACCCCAAATTTTAGATCTGATGTCCAGGGTTCTGTAGAAAACACCCCAAAAAAATCAACTGCTGAAAAAAGAAAACAATCCAATGGCAACAAAAAAAATGCAAAATCCTAATTGAAGTCTACTTGCTCGGTCAATTCGAGCTGACACTGGAACAAGAAGGGCATGCAGTCTAGGGAATCATGAAGATACCAACAAATCTCCAACAAACGAGACATGCTACGAAGTTCATCTCGGCCGATTGGTTCGATCTGATCTTTGCTACCTCTTTCTTTCAGCCGTCCGTTCCACCTTGCGATCAGAGGTCAAGCCACAGAAAAAACTAAGCTAAAGTTGGGTGCTTCCTGCCATCCGATTTTGCCGGAAAGGAGAATAGCAAGAACATGTTCCTCCACATGATGAACCAATCTAACCCCCAAAAAAAAACATACTAAATTCAGTGCAAAACATGCATGCCCTGTCACCATAAACGTTCCCATCACAAGGATATATATGTGAAGAAGAACAGATCAAACTTCCACACAGCATGTAAAAAGCCCAAGCTACCATAGTGCACAAACTCTCCACACCATCGAACTTCCATAAAGAAACTTCAGTTCGTCATTAACACCAAGCTTTCTAATGCTCTACCCTCGGAATGTTGGAAGTCCAGGGCAAACTACCACAAAGATGAAGATGGGAAAGAGATGAGAATTAACTACCGACTCACCGGCTTCAACTATAATGGATTAAGGCAGGGTGAAATGGAAACATAAAACTCATCTAAAGATCAACTTACGATGTACAAACAAGTAAATGGCAGCACATCAGTAATGGAATACTCTTTAAAAACATATCTGGTGTAAAGCAAATTCTGTGCAAATAAAGGGAATAAATTAGACAGATCCCTCCAAGTTCCCAAATCACATCTGGCTCGCTCTTTAGCCAGTTTTCTTTTTGGAAGTTGACTCTTACACTAACTATTACAAAACTACTACGGTCACTTGGGGGAATAACATACGGAGAATAGTATGGGAAACCTCACAGTTACACAAAGGACGGTAATATTCTTTTCGAATTCCGGACAGCAGGAGGTAGGAATGGAACTAAACCCCATCGAACTCTTAACAGTTTAAAGCCTATACCCGCCGTATCCACCAACTCCAGATGATCCATATCCACCATAGGATTGTGATGTCAAGGAGGAATGGTACGATGAATTTGACAGCTGTGAGTATGATGACCGCAGGCCCGAGTCAAGACCACCATAGCTGCTGCCATACCCACTCCCAGCCGATTCTTTGGGCCCATTAATGAATTCCTGCAAATCATATGGTCATGGCAAACGCCTTCAATACTGAAGCAGAAATAAACAACAAAGGTTTCTGTATATGACAATATTCTTATGGGGCAATATAGCTAGTTGCATTCAATCGGATGTCAACAATGGAATGCCCAATCGTAACATGCAGGTCAAGAAGAGCCCTTCCGTTCCAGAAGAGCTCATCTGCTGGAAAAGATATCTGATGAAAGATGCTTACTTGGATGAGCTCCTGAGCAACCTGAACCTGTGCCGCAGTGCCCTTAATTTCCACTGTCATTTCATCAGGCAAGCCCCTATCCTCCTGAAGGGTGATAACTGCTCCGCTAGCACGACGTGCATATGCAATGTTCTTCCCACCAATACCAATGATGTCCTCGGCATATGAAAGTGGAATCTGCATTGTCTGTGTAATCTGACAACGCAGGGGCACAATTGCATTAGGGAAAGAGTGGTAAGAATGAATAATGCAGATTGACAGCAGAATACAAATGAAAGTCAATAGTGCTCTGCAACTTTTTCCCATAGGCGTTAGCAGTCCTTGTTATATTGCAGATTGTTTTCTTCATTGAACATTTCTTTTGTTGAACTTGATAGAGTGCAACATCTATTACTTATCTTGAACGTTTCAGCATCAGTATATAAGAAAAAGAAGATCCAAAGTGGTCTAGTGTCAGCATCCCCAAATTATGCATGTGATCCATTCACTGAAAAAAGAACACATTTAAGAGGAACCTGCCTATGTGTTTGCAGTCTACCTAGGTGTGTCAGTATCCAATGTCTAGGCGAGACAAGCAGCCATTAAATCTCACTTCCAACAAGAGCATGGTTATCAGAGATGACTTATCGTCCCATACATCTATTGAGGCAACCCTGAGTTCATGTACAACATTCAAGTCTTTGGGTTTTCATAATAAACAATCCATTCAGACCTTCTACTCACTGTCTATCAAAACAGGTGGTAAAAAATCCTCTGTTGCATTGCATGTGTCAGCAGTCGATCATAGAACATTAAGTGCAGTTTTCATCTTCAAATTTTCCAGGTTTGGACCAAGATATTTTATGCAGTAGAACTAGGCATTCAAAGCCATTTGGGCAGTCTTGTAATTGCCTTTTGGCTTCCAAATAAATCTTTAAACTAGAGCCTCTCAACTTAGGGTAGAAATGAAGCAGTCTGAGAATATTTGGCTTGCATCCAAAATTAGGACCGGATGGCTTACCTATTGAAGTGTGGAAAGACTTAGGATACATTGGTATTAAGTGGTTAACTAAATTTTTCAATAAAATTTTGAAGGAACGGAGAATGTCAGAAGAATGGAAAAAAAGTGTTGTGGTTCCTTTCTATAAAAACAAAAGAGATATTCAAAACTGTAATAATTACCATGGAATTAAACTTATGAGTCACACTATGAAACTTTGGGAAAGAGTAATCGAGAAACGAATACGATGTATGACTACTGTATCAGAAAATCAGTTTGGTTTTATGCCAAGTAGATCTACTACAAAAGCTATTTTCTTATTACGGCAGTTAATGGAGAAGTATAGAGAGCTAAGAAGAGATTTATATATGGTTTTTCTTGATTTGGAGAAGGCATATGATCGGGTACCGAGAGATTTGATTTGGTGGACATTAACAAAGAAGAGAGTTTCTCAAGGATATGTTGACTTGATCCAGGATATGTACGATGGTACTACTACTAGTGTGAGAACTATTGCTGGAGAGACTCGTGAAATTTCGATCACACTAGGCTTGCATCAAAGTTCTACTCTAAGCCCGTATCTCTTTCCTTTGGTTATAGACGAGGTAACTAAGCAATTGCATGATGATATCCCTTGGTGTATGCTATTTGCGGATGATATTGTCTTAATTGATGAGTTTATGGGTTAAATTCTAAGCTAGAAAGTTGGAGGCATGTTTTGGAATCTAAAAGTTTTAAAATCAGTAGGAGTAAGTCAGAATTTATGCATTGTAATTATAATAATAAGAGGGTATTACAGGAAGATATGATTAAAATTGATGGACAAGATATTCCTAAGAGTAGTAGCTTTCGATACTTAGGATCTATTATCCAAGAGAATGGGGAGATTTATGACGATGTGGCACACAAGATTAAGGCAGGTTGGCAAAAATGGAGAAGTGCATCAGGAGTCCTCTGCGATCGTCGTATACTAGTGAAACTTAAAGGAAAATTTTATAGAATGGCAGTGAGACCTGCTTTATTATATGGTACCGAGTGTTGGGCAGTGCGAAAGGAGTACATTAACAAAATGTGTGTGGCAGAGATGAGAATGTTAAGATGGATGTGTGGTAAGACTAAAAAAGATAAGATTAGAAATGAGCGCTTTCGTGAGGATTTGGGGATAGCTCCAACTGATAGAAAAATGACAGAAAATAGACTTAGATGGTTTGGACACGTGCACCGTCGCCCTAACTCAGCACCATGGTTTGCAATCTCCCGAGAATCTCTCGAGATTCTCTGTCTCTCCAGCTTGCCGATATCCGAGATGTACGAGACACCTGATGCCAAGATCTCTTAAGATCCTTTGTCTCATTCAAGCATGTTGAAATCCATCACTTCCTTCCCCAACCATCACACAATGTGGTTGCTATTTAAATGCCTTCCTAATAGAGGAAGGCTCCTAGCCATGACTAATTTGTCCACTGCAAGTCTTATAGGCAACTTTTTTCTTTAGTCTTTTTTCTCATGTTGAGTGGTTAATTGGATGAGATTACAAATGGTCCCTCGAAAATATATACTTAATATAGTTTTTGTTAGTGCTTCTGGTCTCTTGAGATTTATATGAGATTTCCCCAATGTCTCTTCTCTACAATCCTCTCGAGATAAAATCAAGATCCGAATGACATCTTTCATTTCTGAAATTTTAATTCTTGCTAATGTTTTAGGTTTTTTTACATAATCTACTTAATTCTTGCTTTCTTTTTTGAATATTTCTCATGCCTGTTAATTCTTGCTTATTTGTTGTTACTTATTATTTAAAATTATGATATGAACTTATTAAAACTCAAGATTCTTACTAGATTGTTGTTCTTGATTCTTGTGACATCTAATTGTAACATGTACAGATGTACTAATGATGGCTATCAATGTATCCAATTATTTGTTTTGCTTAAAAATAATATTTTTGTTCTCACATGGGATACATATATGTGTATATATCATTTTTGTATCTCAATATCTTGAGATTTGATCTCCCGAGATTTTACCGAGATCTCTCCGAGATCTCTTCTCTCCAAGCCCTCCGAGACGAAGCCGTGATCCGATATGGCAAACCTTGCTCAGCACCGGTTAAAAGATGTGACAAAATCTTAGTGGATACCAGTAAAAGAGCTAGGGGAAGGCCTAAAATGAGATGGTGCGATGTTATTAGGAAAGACTTAAACATTTTGAGTTTAAACACGACTATAGCATTTGATAGAAATTTGTGGTGGAAAAGAATTTATGTCGCCGACCCCAAATAATGGGATAAGGCTCTGATGATGATGATGATGATGATCCAAAATTAGTTTAAATCACTTCAAAGACAAGTGAGTTTTAATTAAGAATCCTCAACAAAGACAGCAACTTTAAAACAACTTTCTTTGGCAAAGAATGTGACATCACTCACAATATCTTGCCTCTAAAGCAAGAGTGATGTTTTTCGCACAAATACATGTATCAAAGCAATCAACTGGTAAATTGAACAAATGGTAAACTAACAAGATTTGATTCTACATGTAAACGGTAAACCATAAGGACATGCAGAGGCATCTTGTACGTGAGAATGAACACCACAAAATACCATGAAGCATTAAGTGCGCTACAAAAGTTCACAATCAGAATATCCATCGGAGGAAAGAACACTTCTGATAAGATCCCAAGAACACGTTTAGCTTAATTATTGGAAACACCTGTTAGCACAATCCCAAGCTAAAGAACAGTACTATGATACAACTGTCAGGTGGAATGAATAACAACAAAAACAATTACGCTATGATTCTAACATGTGGATGCCAAAATTAAGTTGCCCCCTCCCAATGCTGGATACACATCAAGTTGTGGAGCAATGAAACACAAGAGTCTTAAGAGATGTAGCATGATCATCATGTGTTCAAACGCTAGAACAGAACAAAGCCAGCACCCAGGAAACAGTGTGGTAATGCATATTGAAGTACAAACTAAATATCATCCTGACAAGAGTACCAAGTGAAAGAGAGAAGAATGATGAAAGAGACAAGAAATCTAAGCTTATCTCTAATAAGTGGAAAAATCACTAAGCACTAACCTGAGTAACCACAGCACCAGTGGAACGCCTAAATCCCGAGGAACGGGCATCGGCAACAGCAGGATCTTGTCCATAGAGTGACAGTCCTGTGTGAGGAATCCGAGAACTGAAGTGTGTTTCATGATCAAGAAACAGGGTATCCCGCTTCAGTGGAAGCGAATAATCACGGCCAATTCCAGTTTGAGATGTTTGTGCTAAGGAAGAAGTCTTCTCAGCCCAAGAATCAATAGCACGTTCCTGAGGATCTGGGATTGCTGCTGCGCTAGACTGAAGTACAGGCCACAAGAAGCATAATTAAAAAACATTCATGAAAATAAATAGAAGGCATGTAATATCTGGTACGAAGTTGTCCGCAAAACTTACACTCTTTTCAAATAAAGGAAGAACACCATGATCAACCAAAAACTTGCGGAGATGTCCTACTACTCCTTCTAGTCCTTTAAGAACCTTCAATGAATCACCCTGTATCTCTACAATCCTTTCATCCGACGTTGCAAAAAATGCTGCATCCGCTGGAAAAAGAATTAAAAAACCAAATTTCAGCGTCTGAAACAACACAGCCCATTTGTTAGGCATTAGGCAGGATCATGTGGAGAGTAAAATGTGGTGCTCTGTGGCTGGTTTCCTTTTTGTTTTGGTTTTCAGCTTGTTTTGTGGGGGTGGGGGTGGGGGGATTTCAGTTTGCATGGGTTTTGTGATTTCAGTTAATTTGCAGTGTCCTGCTCTCGCAGCCAAGATTTCCAAAGGAAGAGAACTCCACAATATTCTGAGAAAAGAACTAAAAAAAGGTCTTAATATAGCAGTTCCAACTGAGATAAAAGAAGACTTCAACAACCATAGAGCAGTTAGGACTCAAACTCAACATATGAAGGCAACCAATATCCTCTTTGTGAGATCAGATCCTTCCCTTCAGAGGACAAGAAAGGGAAAGAACGTCTTCTTACGTCATTCATTACTGGCAACCATAACCATAAGGATTATGAAAAGAATGGAACTTTGAGCCGGAGAAAGAAGGGGATACAACATGGACAGGGCCTGGGTTTCTATCATATGAAAATTGATGGGTTTCCCAACAAACACATGAAAGACCAAAAATGGCATCTTAGAGAGCTATCCCATGAAAACCACATGTCTAACCACAGTAAATATATACGCACTATTTGGTCAAAATTCAAAACTCTTAGATGTTCCACCAAAAAGAGCCATGGGGCACATTTACAATTCTGAGTAGATGTAAAACTGTAATAGTTTCACAATCATTGACAAAAATAATAGTTGGGAATATGTAAATTGTCCGCCTATGAATTCTGGATGATCCATTTCAGAACCAAAATTGGCTTAAGGTCAGGTTCGGATCCAATTCCAGACCATGTCTTTGCCAGTTGAAACCAGTTTTGGCTTTGCAATATCATTCAGTAAAAATATTAATAAATGTTCAAAAATGTGAATATATTTTTCAGTATCAAATTGTCAATAACAGAACACACCCATTACATGCATTAATTGCAGAAATGCAACTACTACATACATATGGAGTAAAACATCCTCACTACATAAATATAACTGCAGAAATATCACCATCGATTGCCATTTAAAAAACACATGACAACACATGATGGAGGGATATTTTTGCACTGAATTTTATGTAGTAAATTTACCTTTGCATATATACAAGCATTGTTTATGCAATCACAAATCAAGACATTAGGAAACTTTTTTAACTCCAACCATTTGAGTTAGTTACATTTATCAGATGGCTCAGGTTACAGCACCTAATTTAGTAGGGGCATTTTAAACATGTTTACCTGATAGGGTCATAATAATCAGTAAGTACCTAACAATGGCATTTCGAAGATTCTGAATGAGGGCTATTGTTGACATTGACCCTTATTTTTATTGTTCTATTTTATTTTATTTTTTAAAAGTGGGTAGTACCACTAATATATAAATGAAAATGAATGTACAAGTAAAGTGGGAAGTACAAGTAAGATCAGCCGTAACCCAAAAGATAATTCCCAATAATCTATTATCTATACAAGAAAAGGCCACACAAAGACCGTGTGGAACAATCTAACTCCCCAATCAAACAAAAAGAGAAGTAAAGGAATCCACATAACACAGAATCGCTGTCCATTCCTTTACTTTAACAGCTCTGGCTTGTTTCTCTAGACTTTTCTAGTGAGAGATGCTCTGGGGAAATAGGTGGTCGTCGTGGACGAATTGTATCCCCTTCGGGAGAGGACATTGAGTGGCCGGCGGCAGACTGTGATAGCCTTAGGACTCCGTTGATCAATCTTGACTGGGTGGAAGTTTGTGGAGAGCCCGTTTGGGGAGGGGGAATGCCGCAAAGGTCAGGTCGTGCTTTGGGTGTGGGAGGCGTGGCCATATCAGGTGGTGGTGCCCTTTCTTCCAACAGTTGCAAAGGACGTGAAGAAGGTGCAGGGGTAAACCAGTGGGGGAGGGACGTGAGCAGAGCACCGTCGCTAGGAAGAGGAGCTCCACGAGAAGGTAGAAGCTTCACCGATGTTGTCCTGTCCTGTGGTGGTGCGAGAGAACAGGAAGGTCCTAGAGGTGGGGGAGCTGCCGGTTCTTAAACGCCACAAGGGTCAAATGAGTAGATTTCTGGCCTTGCCTCTATTGAAGGGTGTCGCTGAATCTTAGGGGATCAAGCAGCATCTAATAGCTTTGACAGGGGGTGAGTGGGAGGTAGCAAGAATATCCAATCGGCTAGTCTTGGCAGTGGTAGCAACAATGAGGGGGTGGAAAGAGTGTTAGGCGCGGGGGTGATCGCGTCAGAAGGGGCCATTGTCAGTGTGAGACGATGGTCAGAGACATTGGGCACCTTCCCTAGGCTCTCGGAGAGTAGTGTAGGGGTCTCTTTCGAAGGACCCCCATCTACCTTTGCAACAAGGAAGGGGTCGGCCTTCTGGTTCATCGTTTTGGCTCCCTGGTTAAGGGGTCCTTGGAGTTCGACACAGAGGGGACGAGGTTGAAGCTTGTTGAAGCACTCCAGGCGAGCAACCCAGAAGATGTGTCGGCGGCCATGATCACGAGGATCGACGGGAATCAGTTCGTCATCCAGTGTGCAGCAATCGAGCAGGGAAGGAAGACTTTGCTGTCAACTGCGTCCGCCTGTGGGTTGTGAGGTTGAAGATGATGGGGGGTGGGCAATTCTAATTCGAATATCGCTGCCCATCGGATCCCCTCAGATGATAACATTCCAGTACCGAACCCTAGTGGGTTTGGAACCAGTGATGTGGTATCGAATCCGCTTTTATTAATCCAGGCCGGATGTGATCCGATCGATACCTTGGCAAGAAGTTCGAATGCCCTTAGACCCAGAAACGACACCCGCAACTTACCCGATATCCAGAAGTGACGGTGTATCGGGTCCTTGGGGCCCGTTATTTTTGGGCTTCTTCCTCACCCAACTCGGAAGGTTTTTCTGGAACCATTCTCCAGGGGGCTTCCAACGCCAGGGTTCTAGTCCTGAATGCCACGTCCTCTCCGATGACGGCGGTGGATGTGTCGGCAATAACTTGGACCAGCGAGCCGCCAAGTAGGCTGCTGCTTCCCCTCACAGAGAATGCCAGCAAGGATACCCCCATGCGCCATGGCCATGGCCAATATCAAGAAACGAAGAGCAGGGCAGCGCGGTGCAATCTCCAGAGGACTCTGGTGGCCGGGGTGCCCAAGATCCCTGTGCTTTGGGAAGGAGATAGGAGCAGGCTATAGTTTCCATGCCGAACAGGCCCACTTCAATAGTTGGACCACCTGCTCTGGGTGGTTCTGCTGCATTGCTGGTGGCAGAGCAGGGTCTTGCGCCCCTAATACTGCTGCCTTGCAACAATCAGGAGAATGCCAATGCCGGTGCCTTGGCCCTGCTGGATGAAGATGCCACTGTAGTACGACCGGTCGATTTGGACGTGACAATAAAGCTGCTAGTCAGAAGGATGTTGATGGCTCAAATAAGGTCAGGTTAGGTACGGAGGAGGTGAAGGCCCTTCTCAAGGAAGTGGAAAGTTTCTGTACAGACCAGGCAAGGGAGGTGACAAAGGTTGGCATATCCTTCTCCGCAGTAGAGAAGGACTTGGAGGGAGTTTTCTCAAAAATAAAAAAGCAATAGAGTGCCAGTATCAGGTCAAAAGTGGGACGATTGTGTAGAATCTGGGGTGTGAGGTGGTTTGAGTATCATAATGTGGACCTTTTCCCTGGAAAGGGAGGGGGTATGGAGAAGTTAGGTAGATGTGCTTTGTGTACAAGAAAAGTAATGGGAGGGGGATGAACATGCTGTCAAGTCATGAACATGCTGTTTTGATGCTGCGTTGTGCTTGAAAGTAGGGATGGGCTGTTGTTTTTCTTATGTTGTTTCATCTTATTCTTCCCTTTTGGCTTTTTGGGAAGTTTTTTTTTTAGTGGAAAGTACCACTGATATTATAAAATAAAAGGAAAGTATACATGAGAGGGGGAGAACTCCCAAACTCCCCAAACAAAAGACAGCAAGCCACAGCCTGCCTCAGGAGCAGAGGAAAAAAAAATAACAAAACAAAACTCACTAGGCCCTCCTCCAAGCACCCACCAACCCCAAAAACACTCCGCTGCTACTCAGATCCCCCCCCCTTCTGAACATACAGCATTCAAAAACCTCAAAAAGAACAGAAAAAGACCCACCAAAATGCTATCCTCACTCCAATTACCACCTATACTTCAGTCTGATGAGATACTTCTTTCTTGGCGGCCGCATCTTCGTTTTTCTAGCAATGTCCACCATCCATCTATGTTTGATCAATCGTAGCATGAACTTCAAGCCTTTATCCACTCCCGCACCAAAGACACCAATCAACCTAGCAGTTTCAATCGCTTGATTATCCATGAAGTTCTCAATCTTGGACAAAATCTCCAGTACCTCCCCCTTGGAGAGATTTCCATTGTGCACACTAGTAAATTCCTCCCCCTGAGGATCTACCTCAGCTTGCTCCGGTGATGCCGGAACTTCTTCCGACAAGGAGAGCAGGGCAGGGAGGGCTAACACTTCTGGGTGAGCTTCCACTACCTCAGCCTCTTGTCGGACAGCCCCATCTGTCGAAGGGGTAGGTGAAGGCAGTCGAAGCACCGGGACTTCCCGGATTTGCTCGTCGGACAGAAAAAAGAAGGGAAGGAGATCCAAAATGACACCTACACCTCCCCAATGCCACACCCTGGCCCACCTCCATCTCCCTCGACAGTGCCGTAGTCGACACCTTTGTCCACACTGCCATCTACTCAGCTTTTTGGGGAGTTAGTGTGGATCTCCTTGTATACTAGGTGGGGTGGGGTTTTTCGGTGGGTCTCACCTATACTTACACACTCTATTTTCTCTTTCATTAATATATATGTGGTACCATCATCATCATCATCATCAACAGAGCCTTATCCCTTTATTTGGGGTCGGCAACATAAATTCTTTTCCGCCAAAGATTTCTATCAAGTGCTGTAGTCGTGTTTAAACTCAATAAGTACAAGTCCTTCCTAATAACATCGCATCATCTCATTTTAGGCCTTCTCTAACTCCTTTACTGGCATCCACTAAGATTTGGTTACATCTTTTAACTGGCGCTAAGTTAGGGCGACGGTACACGTGTCCAAACCATCTAAAATCTATTTTCTCTCATTTTTCTATCAATTGGAGCTATCCTCAAATCTTTACGAAAGCGCTCATTCTTAATCTTATCTTTCTTAGTCTTACCACACATCCATCCCAGCTTCTTCATCTCCGCCACACAAATTTTGTTAATGTATTCATTTCGTACTGCCCAACACTCGGTACCATATAATAATAAGATCGCACAGCCATTCTATAAAACTTTCCTTTAAGTTTCATTGGTATACGACGATCGCAGAAGACTCCTGATGCACTTCTCCATTTTAGCTAACATGCCTTAATCATGTGTGTCACATCGTCATAAATCTCCACATTCTCTTGGATGGTAGATCCTAAGTATCGAAAGCTACTACTCTTAGGAATATCTTGTCCATCAATTTGAACCATATATTCCTGTAACACTCTCTGATTACTATAATTACAATGCATAAGCTCTGACTTATTTCCGCTGATTTTAAAATCTTTAGACTCCCAAAGCATGCCTCCAACTTTCTAGCTTAACACTTAAACCATCAATACTCTCATCAATTAAGACAATATCATCCGCAAATAGCATACACTAAGGTATATCATCATGCAATTGATATGCAGTACCATCCACTTTCAAAAAAAAATTCCTTCACTTTAACACAGACAAAAGAGATGATGGAGTCCTCAGCGCGAGACACTCTCCTAAAGATCCGATTGTTACACTCTACTAATAGAACAATATTTTTATTATTCTATTCATGAACAAAATAACCAATTGAAGTGTCATTTTCCCACCAATTCTCTAATTTGTGTGTTAATTATTTCTCGCTAAAATGATTCAAAATCAAAGGTCATATGAACAAAATCATACACTCAAACTTGACTTTCTTCACTGAGCTTCATGATTATCATATGAAGAAGCTTTCCTTAATCATGACTTTTGAATGACGGAAAGTTCAGTCTAGACATTTCCCACAATGTGACAATATTGCAGAACAGGATTCTGGTATTATATGAATTACAAGGTCACAGCTCTCTGAAAGCATTTGGCAATTTGATTTTGAGTATTTGCAAGTGCTGAAAGCATATCATGAGAACCTACAAACCCACATTCATAATGCAAATTAAGAAGTGTGTCAGTCAAAATCTACCAATAGGACTGAAAACGAACCAATACACTCGACAAGGAGCTCGAGTTCGACTTGAATGTTACTCGAATTTAACTCGTTTAACAAGATAAATGAGTCAAGCTCAAACAAAATTTTAAACTCGTTTCATAAATGAGTCGAGTGTGAGTAAAGTTCTAGTCAGCTAGTTCAATTTTTTAATTACATAAATTATAAATATACATTTTAAATATTATACTAAATATTTAAATGAAGTAACTTATTAAGGCTCTTGAGATATGCGCTTGAAATAAGATAGATTCAAGCCTTATGAACAATTAATTTTTTACTTATAGATTGGATTATATATATATATATATATATATATACACACACACACACACACACACACAGAGATATCTATATATATCTACATGAATTTACAAGTTCAATTAGACTCGTTAAGATACTCGTTAAGGACTCGAGCTCAAGAATATTTAAACGAACCAAACTAGAACAGCCATTTTCAATACTCGATAAAGCCTGAGTTTAGCTCTTTTACAACCCTATCTACCAGCATCCTCCCTAATAGGCTTGTGTACACTAGAATTTTCACTTTCTACAAGTTACTATGTTAATTATACTGGGCTTTGGCTCTTCCAAGCACAACACAGATTTCTGAACAAAACGGATGTATATAAACAAATTATGATATTATATTTTCAGTGACAACATGTTTAAGCATTCTCAATGTAATTACAAGTAACTGCAACTTCACAAGGGGACACTTGCAATGACGTTTCATTGTGCCATCATTGCGCAATGATAATGTACTCCATGAGAAAGGCTTCTTTGCAACTCCAGTCATGGGGTGCAAGTCTGATGAGTTCCTATGCACTAGCCAAAACCAGGTTGGAACTGGCATTTCCTAATCCCATTGGCTACTGACAGGCTCAAAACCATGTCAGTTAGTCGGGAGAAACATTAACTGACTAAAGTAGAATATAGTGGTTTTAATCATTAAGGGATGGACGTTATTCCATGTAAGAGTATGACTATAGAACTGCCTGCCACATGGGAAGCAGATTGTTTGTTTGTTTGTTTGAAAAATCACGGAAAAATCAGTAAAAAACATATAATAATATAACATTTTGGGTATATCCATAATCTAGTTGCACATATGTTCATATTACAATACAGAGCAACGATAATTATAATATCTTATTTACCTGAACATCATTTAAGTAAATGTTATATTTGTAGTTTCATTTACTTAAGTTCATTTACTTAAATGATGTTCAGGTAAATAAGGAAGTACCCCCCATTTGAATCCAATAAAAATATCAAAAAAATCATATCTCTTACCAATAAAAAGTCAACTCTCTCATCGAAGAAGAAAATCGTGATTTCGGTAATTTTAGCGAAATGCTAACTTTCTAATCTCTTGTAATTTGGCCTATCTAAAAATTTGATAATTCAAATAAACCATAAAGAACACTAAAAATCCAAAGTCCAGTAAAAAAAGTCAAGCGTGCATATGACTTCTCCAAGAGAGCCACTCTCCTACTAACAGCACTTAGTCTGCTTGAGACTTCTCAGGATTTGGTGAAACCTAAACTATCATCACTCAAAGTCATGAGAATTGTCACTTTCTAGTTTCTTTTCAATTAAAAAGTGAAAAATCTCATGAGTTTAGGTGATGATAGCTTAGGTTTGACCAAATCATGAGAGGTCTCAAGCAGACCAAGTATTGTCAATAGGAGAGTGGCTCCCTTAGAGAAGTCATATGCACGTTCGACTTTTTTTATCGGACTTTGGATTTTTAATGTTCTATATGGTTTATTTGAATTATCAAATTTTTAGATATGCCAAATTATGAGAGATTAGAAAGTTAGCATTTTGCTAAAATCACCGTAATCGCGATTTTCTTCTTCGATGGAAGAGTTGACTTTTTATTGATAAGAGAGATGATTTTTTTAATATTTTTATTAGATTCAAATGGGGGGATACTTCCTTATTTACATGTAATATCTTAAGTAAATGAAACTACAAATATAACATTTACTTAAATGATATTCAGGTAAATAAGGTAACTGGAAGGGATCAGACCTACTTAAGGTAAGCTGAGGGAATCGGCCTACATCAGATGGAGTCGAGGTGAAATCGGGGTGGAGTCGGCCCGAGTCGGGTTGAGTCGGCCCGACACCACCCGATTCCGGACGATCCACCCTGATTCCACCTTATACCGTGGGTGGGTGGTTGTTCCCCCCCTCCCCCAAATCGGGCCGCCATTGGCCGATTCCGCTCCGAGTCGGCCGACTCCGCTCCGAGTCGGCCGATTTTGCCATCCATGATCCATGTCAACAACATGGTTAGGAGATACTTGCGACTTCTCCTTTCTTACCCAATAATGTCCACCTGTTGAAAGAAAAAATCTCTTCCTTTCCCCACCAATTTCTCTCCTCTTCCTTCTTACACACCCTCAACCCTATTTCTTTGTCCAAGAACAACTGCAAGTAATGGTTACTGCCAAAACCAATTCTTTCTAGTAAGTGGAATATCATTAAAGATCTCAACTTCAAGGCCTGAAAACTCGGAAAGAAAGAGCTAAAAATTCTTCATGCTTAGTTGCTTATGTATTTGATAGAGGAATCAACATATTAATGATGCTACTTGCCTCAATTAATGAGTTATAGCCGCAAGCGCAAATCTTGTTTGCAATAGAACAGCAAAGAGAAATAATTCATTAAAGCAAATGAATTGGGCCAATAGAAAATTCTAAAAGTGGATGTCATCTCACTTTTTTCTAGTTAAAAAGCATGAGATTTCATCTAAAATGCTGGCACTATATTCCAAGCCTGTACATCATAGGCTTTTATACAATGATATTAGTCTTCAGTTTCTAGCAAAAAATGATACTAATGATATCCTTATCCATTCTTTCCTTTTTAAAGGTATAATTACTATTCATATGAAAGAAGAAAAACTTTGGTTATCAAAAGAGCTACAGTAATGGTGAATAAATAGCTCAAAAAATAGAATAGAGATTTAACTTCTCTTAAAAAAAGTATCAACAGAAATAACAAAGTTGTTCCAGATAATTTTAAAATACCTCCAGAAAGAACGCGGATGGTGGCACCACTACCTTCCTGTATTGATTTAATCACTGTGCCCCCTTTCCCAATTAAGCTAACAGCTTGAGTGGCTGGCACCAACAACCGAGCTGAACCAACTGTAGCACTGGCAGGTGCTGAGAGTGTACCATTTTCAGCCCCTGAAATTCCATTTACGTGTTTGTATACCCTTAAAGCAGCATTCATTGCAGGCGATATCACTGACTCTGGCTCTTCCCGTCCAGATATTAGAACCTGCAAATTACAAGAAAGATCATAAAAAAAGCAGAAAGCAAGAGATACATAAAGCACCAATAAAGAGCAAGGAGCACCAGCAAGAGGCTGCAAGGAGCACAAAGTAACGCCAAGTGAGAAGGTTCACATGTAAACCCTAAAACAATATAGCAAATTAGATACAACTTTGATACTCAAACGAGAACAGGGGGAAAGTCATACAAAGAAATATCCATGTCACCCATTTTGGTGACTTTTACATGAGACAATCATGGGGAAAATCTTATTTCAGTATATAGCCATCACCAATTAAAAGCATGAGATAAGACTTCCTCTGATTTATAGAACAACGGCAAGAGAATCAAGCATTGACACTAACACAGGTGCTGGGCAAAAAAAATTGAAATAAAAGATGCGGGTATGAAAAGTTTGTATGGACATACATGTTTCTAAGCGCATTTATATATGAATATGATAAAGCATGATTGTTGAAATTTGTATAAAAAAAAACAGAAGATATACAAAGGTTGTACAAACCATTAAATGTTAATAGGGTGTTTGGAAACACTTTTTTTAGACAATTTCAAACTCAAATATATACTAGTAACAATTGTCATCCCATCTTTTAAAATTACTACATGTGAATGCTTAAGATGTTTGGAGAACATAATTTAGTTTTTAAAAGTGTTTGGTCCCACAAATCTTCTTCTTTTTCTTTTTCCCTTTTATTTATTAGGATCCTAGCAGTCATTTAGGGAGAAGATGTTTGATGGATTGGGGAACTTAATTTGGTGTTCCGGAACAATATCAGGGAGAGAAGAAAGAAAGAGGGAGAATGGGGTAGCAATGAAGGGAATGTGGCCATGAGGATAGAGCAAAGGAGAAAACAGGATAGGCGTGATTGGGACAGATGGCGGGGTTCAAATTGTGTCACACGAGAGGAGACAAGAGTCAGATAGATGTTTCTTGAGAAGAGCTGTTTTCTTTTAGGGAAGTAAAACAAAGGGAATAACTTCTTCCCAAAAATTGCGGAGATTAAAGAAAACAGAGTTTAAGGACTTTTCTCTCTTAATATCTATCTTAAGAGAGAAACTGACCAAAAAGGTAACTAAACACAGTATAACATTCAAAAAAAAATCAATGAATCATTGAAGCATCTTTTTGAGATCTTGAAATAGTGTGTTGAAAAAGGGTGTTCAAGTTGTGTTGTATCCAAGTGTCTGGCACAGCTCTCTAATACAATTAGAAGCATCCACACATAAACTTCCGCATAACAGAAAACAACATGAATTTACTGCACCGCATAAATAAGAGGGAGAGAAAAAAGAAAGGGAAAAATGGGGAAGCAAAGAAGGGAACGTGGCCATAAGGATGGAGCAAAGAAGGAAAGAGGAGAGGCATGCATGGGACAGTTGGCGTGGTTGCACATGTTGTGCGCCACAAGAAAGGAACTGAAAGTCATATAGACATTTTTTTAGAAGAGCTGTTTTTCCTTCAGTGAAGTTACCAAAGGGAACAACTTCTTCCTAAAAATTAGGGAGATCAAAGCAAACAGAGTTTAAGGACATTTGCTCTCTTAATATATATCTTAAGAGAGAAACTGACCAAAAAATAACTAAATAACATTCAAAAGTTTTCCATGAATCATGGAAGTATCTTTTTGAGATCTTTGAAATAGTGTGTTGAAAAAGGGTGTTCAGGTTGTGTCATGTCCAAGTGTCTGGCATGGCTCTCTAATACAATTAGAAGCGCCAACAGAAACATAGACTTCCACCTAACAGAAAATGACATAAGTTTACTGCACCACGTCATAGGAGGGAGAGAAAACAAAAGGTAGGGGGGGGATGGGGAAGCAAAGAAGAGAATGTGGCCATGAAGATTGAGCAAAGAAGGAAAGGAGAGGGGCTGTGTGGGACAGCTGGAGTGGTTGCAGATGTTGTGTGCCACAGAGAGGAGACGAGAGTCAGACAGACGTTCCCTGAGAAGAGCTGTTCTTTTAGGGAAGTTTACCAAACGGAATAACTTCTTCCCAAAAATTATGGAGATCAAAGAAAACATAGTTTAAGGACATTTTCTCTCTTAATATATATCTAAGAGAGAAACTGACCAAAAAGTAACTAAACACACTGTAATGTTCAGAAGTTTATCAATGAATCATTGTCAGTATCTTTTGAGATATTGAAATAGTGTGTTGAAAAGGGTGTTCAAGTTGTGTTGTATCCAAGTGTCTGACACGGCTGTCTCCCATCTGTAGGCAGGATGGACAACTGGGAAGAGGGGGGGGTGTCTGGATTCGAACCCGGGTGCGTGGGGTGTTCGCCAGTGGTCTCTGCCACTAGGCTATTAACCAAACAAAAGTGGCTAGCACGGCCCTCTAATGCAATTAGAAGCGTCAGAATCATAGACTTCCGCATAACAGAATGACATGGATTTACTGCACCGCATCAACATGGCGGAGAGAAAAGAGAAAAGGGGAAAAGTGGGGAAGCAAAGAAAGGAACGTGGCCATGAGGATGGAGCAAAGAAGGAAAGGGAGAGACCCGCATGGGACAGCTGGCATGGTTGCAAATGTTGTGTGCCACAAGAAAGGAGGCGAAAGTCAGATGGACATTTTTTGAGAAGAGCTGTTTTTCTTTCAGCGAAGTTTACCAAAGGGAACAAGTTCTCCCTAAAAATTAGGGAGAGCAAAAAAAAATTAAGTTTAAGGACATTTGTTCTCTTAATATATACTTAAGAGAGAAACTGACCAAAAAGCAACTAAAAGCACTGTAAAGTTCAAAAGTTTTTTCAATGAATCATGGAAGTATCTTTTTGAGATCTTGAAATAGTGTGTTGAAAAAGGAAGCCCAAGTTGTATTGTATTCAAGACTCCAAGTGTCTGGCACAGCTCTCTAATACAATTAGAAGCGTCCAAGAATCATGGACTTCCACATAACAGAAAACGACATAAATTTACTGCACCAAAGGATGCTTCGTCCTTTGCTCCTCTTACATCGGATGGCATTACAACCACAATAACTTCAAGGCATAACTTTCAAATGCTCATCTCAACATCATATGAGCAATGCTATGGTACACTTCCTACGCACATTTTGTCACTCTCACCTTGACAATCTGATGTAAATAACTTAAGTTTGGTGCTCCCAAGTTATTTACATCTGGTGCTCCCAAACTTGGGAGCACCAAACTTACTCTTTTTCTCGCTGTCTGATTTCAAATCAGATGGTAGAAAAAGAATATGGCAATCATAGTATAAAGGAGTGACACTGTAACATGTCTCCAGCATATTCGAATACTTTAGTGATGATAAACAACAGATGAAGGCATTAGAAGAGAGGCTCATCTGATGTGAATAACTCAAGTTCAGTGCTCCAGAACTTGGAAGCACCAAAAACACTCTTTTTCTTGCTATTTGGCTTCAAATCAGATGGGGAGGAGCACAGAAAAATCACAGCATAAAGAAGTGGCGCCATATTCATCATATATGTATACTTTAATGAACACAAAGAACACATAAAGATATTAGAAAGAAGGCATGTCTCATACAAATAACTTAAGTTCAGTGCTTGTGAACTTGGGAGCACCAAACTTACTCTTTCTCACACTTTCGGTTTCAAATCAGATGGTGGAGAAACAGTACGGAGTGACACTGTAACATTCATCATATTTGAATACTTTAATAACATAAACACCACATAAATACATTAGAAAAAAAGCCCATCTGATGTCAATATCTTGAGTTCGGTGCTCCTTAAATGGGGAGCAACAGAAAGAGGCCCGTCTGATATGAATAACTGAGTTTGATGCTCCCGAACTTGGCAGCACAAGACTGACTCTTTTTTTCTCGCTGGTTTCAAATCGGATGGTGAGAAAAGAGTGTGGCAAAAATCACCGCATAAAAGAGTGGCACCAAATATTTTCTCGAATACATATTGGAATAATTTAGGGAACAAAAATAATAGGTAAAGGTATTAGAAAAGAGGCCCAACCAATATTAATAACCTAAGTCCAGTGCTTCCAAATATGATCGGATGGAGAGAAAAAGAATGGGGCAAAAAGCATCCACCGGCTTCAAATCGAATGGTGGAAAAAGAATGTGGCAAACATCATCCACCAGTTTCAAAAAGAATGGTGGAAGAAGAATGTGGCAAAAATCATCCATCTGGTTTAAATAGAATGGTGGGAAAAGAATGTGGCAAAAATCATGCTATGCAGGAGTGGCGCCGTAACACTCTTCAAACTATATTTGAATGCTTTTACTCATCATAAACGATGGCAATAAAGGCATAAAAAAAAAACAGGTCAACCACAGATCTAGAATAGGAAGAAGAAACATGGGGGGTGGGGGGGTATTTAATCTTGGTTTCATGCAAGGAAAGACAACGTCATAATAACCTACCTAGAACAGCTTCTCACAAACATCTAAGACAGAAACCATACAGAAGGCCAAACAGAAGGACAAAGAACCACATGAAGCAGCATTCAAGGGAAAAATCGACGATTAAAAGAAGAGAATCGAAAACCCTAGCCAAAGAGATCACGAGTCATCAGATGAGCTCACAATGCGGTCCGCGGTGCCAATCGGGCCGTCCAGGACGCGGACGCGGGCGCGCGTCTCCTCGCACAGCTTCTTGATGAGCTCCCCCTTGCGCCCGATGATGCTCCCCACCTTGAGCACCGGCACCACCATGCGGAACACGTTGTCCCCCGGCCATCCCGGCCACTTCCTCGTCTCCCCAGCCGCGGGCGCCACCGCGGTCGCCGTCAGCGCCTGCCCTTCATCAGCCGCTTCTTCTTCTTCATCCCCCTCCTCTTCCTCCTCCCCTTCCTCCTCTTCTTCTTCTTCTTCCTCTTCCGGTTCCTCCATATCTTCCTCTTGAGAGGGGACAGCCACCTCGGAGGGGTCGACGGCGCGGGCCGCCAGCATCGCGGCAGCCTTGGCGGCGGCGGCGGTGGCCATTGCTGCGGGCAAGTAGGGTTTAAGGTGGTCGCTGTGCAGAGGCTTCCTTCGAAGAGTTGCTCCACTCCTCCTCTCGTCTAGCGCGGGCTCTCTTACCCCCTTCGGTTTTCTCTCTTCTGCCCTCTGTTACGAATATTATATATGGAGCGATATTTAGTTTTCACCCCCGTACAACTTTGCAATTACTATTCGTCCTCGACACTGTATTATTTATTTTGACAACTTATTATTTATATTATTTGATGAAGTGGTGGAGCGATAAGATGTTTTTTTTTTGCATTTATTTTAATGGTCATAAAAGTAAAGTGACAATATAAGATGGAAACAAATTTTCACATAAGTCTATAACATCATAACATGTCTCTTGAACTTGTAATAAGTAGGGAGAAAAAACTTCTTTCGTGGTCACCGTTGGACGTATAATATTGTATTGATATAATATATTCACATTATTTCGTATTTGGGTGAGTCCAATTTTTAAGCATAGATGGTACATCAATTATTTTTTATATAATTAAAATTTAAGGTTTTTAGACAAATTATACCAATATAATATGAGTACACGAAGAAAAATAATACAACTGCGAGCCTTGTTTCATCCAAGATTCGTGGTGTCGCCGTTTACTACGCCATGTTGCATGCCGCTACAGTCCGACTCAGATTAATACGTTTCGAATTGGATCCAAATAAGATTTGATCAGATCGAATCCCCGTCTTTAAACCCCCACTCCCTTTCCCCTTTCTCCTAACTTTCCCAAATCCACACAAAAGCTCTCCTCTCCTGTGTAGATATGCTCTTCTTCGTCCTCTATTCCTTCTCCCTTCTTCCTCCTCACCATTTTCATGTGTTTTATTTTGTTTTTTTGTTTTTTCAGATTTATAATTGAAGTAGTGCACCTCCACCCTTCCCAGCTTGAGATTGAAGATTTTTTGAAGAGAAGTATCCCTCTTCAAGGTATGTATCATACTCTATATTTACTTTCACTTTTTCATTTTTTTACATTTGAAAGCAAGATATTTAAGTTGAAAACTTCAATATAAGTGTTTAATAGTTATTTGCAAAAAAGAAAATATAGAGATCCATACCATTTTAGAGATGATTTAGAGTTCTTGATGAATAAATCTAATTTTAATTTAATTTTATTATTTCTTGGTTTATGATAATATGTTTATTTTGGTGTAAAAATATTGTAAGAGTATAGAGTGATCATTTAAGTGTATGAGAGTGCATGTTCATTAATTGGTAATTAACCATTTATTTTAGTATTTTAATATATATATATATATATATATTTGACATATTTTTAAGTAAAATGAATGTGTGATGATATGGAAAGAAGAGAGATAACGATCTCATTTGCTTTTTTTTAGTGCTTATTGCATGAAGATTATGTTTAATTTTGATTGTTTATATTTATGTCAAATTGTTAATGCATGTTAATAGTATTCTCCTATGTGATTGTTGTAACATTATAGATGCCTCCACGAGAACAAAGTGATGATATTAGGTGGCAACATGGGCGAATGCTTCAGGAAAATTGGCATTGATTTCAATACAATTATTGTTCTATGCAGTTCTATAGAGGAGGTGTAACGTTCCGACCGTTCGGATCGTCCTTGTGTGGTCGTGGAGGCCAGTGTGTGGCCGATGATGTGAGTGACAGGTGTTTTCTGTGAGTTGGGAGATTTTGCCCTTATGTGTTCTCTGTTTCTCAGTTGCTAACGCGGTCGTGTGGAGGGTCGCGTTCAGCACGCGACAGCTTAGGGCGACGCGTTCATGGCACCATCGATTTTAGTGGACGTCTGCATGTGCGCCGCGTGTCGCGCGCTAGGCAGGTATGCTGGCGTCAGCAGGCTTAAGGCGTCGGTCTGTATCACCGCGTTCAGGTCGCAGTCAGGTAAGGTGACGCATTCTTAACTACGTGGTGTTTTTAAGTAACCCTAGCAGAACAGAGCTAGTGAGAGCTCTGCTCGGCCAGGGGACGTTTGCTGTGGGATTTTTGGACGATTCAGCTTGATAGTGGTCGGCTTGACGAGTTTCCACCGCGAGGACGCTACGTGGAGCGGAGGAAACATCGTACGAGCTTTGTTCTTCGCGAAGGTAGGGAGATTTCCTGGGTTTTGATCCGTGGATTGCCTATATGATGTGGTTAATGTTTTTCCTGCTTTCTAAACCATAGATAGCATGTGTAGAAACACATTAAAGCATGAAAATGGAGAAAGAACTATAGGTTTTAAAGAGTTTGAGGTGATTGAATGAAGGGTTCTGGGTCAGGGTTCGCACCTGCTATCGCGGTCGCTCTGGGAGCCACGACCAGGTCGCCGACACCTCGAACTGTCGCGTTCAGAAGGCGGTCTATCGTGCCGCAGCAACAACAGCAGAATGTTGTCATCTGAGCATAAATGTAAGTGTGTGATTATCTGTTTAGCGTGGTTTGTGTTATATGGTGATAGTAAGAGGTGCATTGGCACTCTCTCAGCGCTCGGGGAGCGTGTGGCGTGTGGTTTACGTGGTGTTCACGTGGTTTGTGTGGAGGCTTCACGTGGTTTGTACGTTGAGCTTACTGTTTTCGTGTATGTGGTGTGTAGTTTGACGCCTTCTGTGGATACCTCTTCAGTTGGGAGCCCCAGATTTTGTGTGAGCCAGGTACGTGAGTGCTCAGGGCTTGTCCTGGTACTGGGTACCGATGAGGTCTTGTCGTCTTCCTGGACACCCTCACTCTTGTGTTGAGTAGTACGTCCGGCTGAGGGAAAGACGGCAGTAGGACATCGACTAGAGAGAGTTTGTTGTGTTGTCGCATGTAGCGCGCTCGTAGTTGGGGGAGACGGACACCAGTAGACGTACTGGACCCCAGCTAGTCATGTTTTCCAATGCCTCACTTTATGGAGCTTGGGCTAGAGTCCTTAAAGGTGTTAGGCATGGGCCTGCGTGGTGTGTGGCCTGCAGGTTGTGGTGGTTTAGTTGGACTCCACAGTTTCTTTGTACTTGTTCAGTGGAGCGGCAGCTGGACCTTTCGTCCGTGGCTGCGAGACTGAGAGGTAGTCCTGTGTGGTTTGTCCAGGTCAGTAACTGGTGTCGCGAACCAGTTGACGTGGTCCGAGTGTGGCGTTCCTCTACAGTAGCCCGTACACCTGTATGGCTTTGTCATTTATTTATTTATTTACGTTGACTCCTGTTAAGCGGCAAATGGTAAGTGGTAAATCGTTCTTACAGTTTTATATTCTGCTAGATGATATTATAAATTGTTAGCTTAGCATTTCCTGCTTTGCTATTTGTGTTTGTCTGCTCGGTTTTTAGGGAGTTTCCCTACTGAGCTAGTGACACGTGAGGCTCACCCCTACCTCCTACCAGGTGAGGGAGTTCAAGAGATTGCGCGTCCGTCGTCCAGTGGAGAGTCTGCACCACCAGCAGTGTAATTTTATTTTTCTGTTAAGCACCTCGGGGTATGCCCCTGGTTCTGTTGTAGTTTGGCTATAGTTGTGCTATGGCTATGTATATTTCATGTAATATTTGTGAGATTGACAAATCTTATGAATGTTTGAGTTGGTTCCTTTATATTTCTACGGACTAGTGGTTTGATATCCCTTGCGAGGCTTCGGCCCGTTCGCGGGAGGCGGACTCGAGTCAGGCTTGCTATCAGGTTAGCGGGTCTGAATGGCGAGAACTGCCACAGTTGGTATCAGAGCAAGTTCCGTAAGAGTATAAAGGAATTGGAAATACATAGCTATGTCTTTACTGTAACCCACTACTGGTAGTGACCCTGGTTTTGTATTGATTTCTTGTGTATTGTATTGTTGGAATAATGTTTGTGCAGGAATAGTAATGGCCGAAAGGAGAGAATTGGGAGGTGATGGAGAAGGGGCAAGAGATGATCCTACGCATAGAATGATAGAGAGAATATGGGAAAGTTTAACAGAAATTCGAGTGAGATTGGATCAGCAACCACCGGTACAGCCAGCGGCAGCAGTACCACCATTTCCAGAGGAGGCAGTACCAGTAGCTCCACTTCCACCTCCACCAGGAGTAGAGGTACCTCCTGTAGTACCTGTACAACCGGTAGTTCCAGTAAGATCAGTTACCGGAGAGGAGACTACGGTGCTTATGGAACGATTTTTGATATTGCAACCCCCCTACATACTCAGGAGGCCCCAACCCGGATACAGCAGAGCATTGGATACATGAGATTGAGAGGGGTTTTGCAATAATGAGGTGTCCCCATGAAGATAGAGTGCTACTTGCGGCATACCAGTTACGAGGGTTTGCGCAGGAATGGTGGCGGTTGAAGATGCAGACAATTTTTACAAGCAGGGCGGAGGACACTATTCCATGGTCGGAATTCTTGTCAGTCTTTAATGATTCCTTCTTCCAGGACACTTCAGCAATTGAAAAGAGAGCGATTCAGGACACTTCAGCAAGGGAACCTTTTAGTGCTTGAATATCAGATGAGATTTATAGCCTTGAGTAGGTATGTCCCATATGTAGTGACGGATAACACTATGATGGTGGAATACTTTATTCGAGGACTGCGGCCAGAATTGCAAGATGCAATGATCCCATTGATGTGTAGAACAGTGGAAGAGGCAGCTCAGCGAGCAGCAATACTTGAGAGGACTGTTCGGGCCAGGCAAGGGCAGTCTCAGGCAGGTGGTTTAGGTTCAGGTAGCTTTCGGTATCCGTAATCCTCAGGAGGAGTTAGTAAGAGAAAAGCACCTTCCGGAGCTTCATCATCATCTGGAATAGGAAAATGGGGTAAGCAGATCAAGAAATTCTTTCAAGGAGGCCGTGGTAGAGGCAGGCAACAGGGTTTTCAGCAGGGAGGTTTTCAGCAGGGTCGTGGTTATAGACCGCCGGTTCCAGAAGAATCTCAGCAAAGTACGGCAGGTCAGCCAACGGTACCTCCATCTTTCAGATGTTATAATTGTGGGCAGCCATGACATTTAGCAAGGAATTTTCCGTATCTCTGAGAACAGACTTATGGTAGAGGTACTCAACCACAGCAGCAACAGCCCTTTCAGCGGACAGCAGAGCAGGGCAGAGGTACACCGTACCAAAGAGGAGGACGGGGTCGAGTGATGGCTATTACTAGAGCTCAAGCGGAAGCATCCAATCTTGTTGAAGGTATTCTACCTTTCTTTGATTTTACTGCTAGAGTATTAATTGATCCGGGTACTTCCCATTCATTTATTTCCGAAGATTTTCTTGATAGCATGGTACTTCCTTTAGAAGAAAGGTCTTGTGAGTTGGTAGTGGAAATTCCTTCAGGAGGATATTTGTTGACTTCCTGTTTTATAGAAGATGTCCCGATAGTGATTCATGGGAATCAAATGCCTGCAAGATTATATGCTTTAACATTGAAAGAATATGATGTGATTTTGGGAATGGATTGGTTAGAGGCCTACGAGGCATTGGTTGATTGTAGAAAGAAGAGAGTCAGATTTTGCAGACCTGGTGGTGAGGTGTTTGAATTTCAAGGTATGCCTTTTTACACTCCCAAGTTTATTATTTCTGCACTTAGAGCTAGAAAGTTAATTAATGCGGGATGTGTAGCGTACCTTGCCTCTGTTAGTCTAGTAGAATCTGATAAGTCTGTAGATTCAGTACCAGTGGTTAGAGAATTTGCAGACGTGTTCCCAGATGAGTTGCCAGGATTAGCTCCGCATAGAGAAGTGGATTTTACAGTTGAATTGCAATCAGGCAGTTTACCCATTTCTAAAGCACCATATAGAATGGCTCCAGCAGAGTTGAAAGAATTGAAAAAGCAGTTGCAAGAATTATTGGAAAAATGTTTTATTAGGCCTAATCAATCACCATGGGGAGCGCCAGTGTTATTTGTTAGAAAGAAGGATGGCAGCTTAAGAATGTGCATAGATTACAGGCAGCTGAATAAAGTCACAATTAAGAATAAGTATCCACTTCTTAGGATTGATGATTTATTTGATCAACTGCAATCAGCTAAAGTATTTTCCAAAATAGATTTGAGATCAGGATATCATCAATTGCGGATCAGAGAAGAGGATATTGAGAAGTCAGCTTTTCGGACTAGGTATGGGAACTATGAATTTGTGGTAATGCCTTTTGGATTGACAAATGCACCTACAACATTTATGAATTTGATGAACATAATATTTCATCAGTATTTGGATCAGTTTATTGATGATATATTGGTTTATTCAACATCAGAAGAAGAGCATGCAGCTCATTTGTGGACTACTCTGCAGATATTGAGGGATCATCAATTATTTGCCAAATTTAGTAAATGTGAATTCTGGTTAAAGGAAATTCAATTTTTGGGTCATGTGATATCAGGTGACGGTATTGCAGTAAATCCAGCCAAGGTTGAGGCAGTAATGAAATGGGAAGAGCCAAAAACAGTGTTTGAGATTAGGAGTTTTCTGGGTTTGGCAGGTTATTACAGAAGATTTATCCAAGATTTCTCCAAGATAGCAGCACCGATGACAAGATTGACAAGAAAAGGTGTTCCTTTTGTGTGGTCCTCGGAGTGCAGGCGCAGTTTTGCAGAGTTGAAGAAGAGGTTGACTTCAGCACCAGTTTTAGAGATTTCGTCGGGCAATGGCGGATTTGTTCTGTTTACAAATGCATCCAAGAGAGGTTTGGGCTCAATTTTGATGCAGCATAGTAAAGTAGTTGCTTATGCCTCCAGGCAATTGAAGAAGCATGAGGAGAATTACCCTACTCATGATTTAGAGTTGGCAGCAGTAGTTTTTGCATTAAAGATCTGGCGGCATTATTTGTATGACGAAAGGTTTGAGATTTTCACTGATCATAAGAGCTTAAAATATATTTTCTCTCAGAAAGATTTGAATCTAAGGCAGCGCCGATGGATGGAATATCTAAAGGATTATGATTTTAATTTGGCATATCATCCAGGCAGAGCAAATGTGGTGGCAGATGCATTAAGCAGAAAAAGCGGTTATGAATCAACTTATAATCAGAGAATGGAAACTTTATTAAGATGTGGTGGAGAATTCTTTTCATGTGCCAAATAGTTAGCGCCGAGTAATATTAGCAACTAGTGCAGTGGAGCCTTCTCTTTATTGGCAGATAGTAGAGGCACAAAGAGCAGATGTTAATTTAGCAGATATTCTTAGAATGGATGAAGTAAATTTGGGGCATGATAATGTGGTCAGGTTAAAAGGACGATTGTATGTTCCGGAAGATGCAGAAATTAAACAGAAGGTTTTGGAAGAAGCTCATAGATCAAGATACACCATCCACCCAGGCAGCACTAAAATGTATCAAGATATGAAGAAGCATTTTTGGTGGCCAAATATGAAAAGAGAAATTGTAGAATTCATAACCAGATGTGCAGTATGTCAACATATTAAAGCAGAGCATCAGAAGCCAGGAGGATTATTGCAGCCATTACCCATTCCGCAGTGGAAGTGGGATGACATAGCAATGGATTTCATAGTTGGTTTGCCCAGTTCATCAGGTCATAATGCAATATGGGTTTTTGTGGATAGATTGACCAAGGTTTGCAGATTACTACCAGTTAGCATGACATGGTCAGTTGATAGATTAGCTAAATTGTATGTAGAAAGGAGTGTACCTTTACATGGAATACCAGTCACCATAGTTTCAGATCGAGACCCTCGATTTACCTCAGGTTTTTGGAGGAGTTTACAAAGAGTTGTCGGCACTGAGCTAAGGTACAGTTCAGCTTATCATCCACAAACAGATGGGCAGACGGAAAGAACAATTCAGACTATTGAAGATATGTTGAGAGCTTGTTGTCTTGTGTGGGGAGGCTTTTGGGAACGTCATTTGGGTCTAGTTGAGTTTGCATATAATAACAGTTATCATTCAAGTATTGAAATGGCACCCCATGAAGCATTGTATGGCAGACCATGCAGATCACCATTAAATTGGCATGAAGTAGGAGAGAGACAAGTTTTGGATCCAAAAATGATTCGTCAATGTGCAGAAATAGTAAAATTTATTCAAGAAAAGTTGAAAATAGCCCAAAGTCGCCCGAAAAGTTATGCAGATGTTAGATGTAGACCATTACAATTTGAAGTTGGTGACTTTGTATTTTTAAAGGTATCTCCTACTAAAGGTGTATTAAGGTTCAATAAGAAAGGCAAGTTGAGCCCGAGATATGTTGGGCTATTTCAAATAAAAGAAAGAATGGGTGAAGCAGCCTATAAATTGGATTTGCCAACAGATTTCACTGATGCTCATGATGTGTTTCATGTTTCAATGTTAAGAAGATATATTAAAGATCCAACTCAAGTCATCAGCTATCAAAGAGATGATTTAAAACCCGACATGTCAATGCCGGAATATCCAGTGCAAATTTCAAGCCACAGAACTCAAAAGCTCAGAAACAAGGAAATTGAATTGGTAAAGGTTAGATGGGAGAACAGACAAGGTGGTGAAGACACTTGGGAATTAGCGGAAGAAATGAGGAAAATGTATCCATACTTGTTTGAGTAAGTTTTATTCTTTTTAGGTGATAGTATTATATGAATTGCATTGAAATGTTGATAATTGGCTTCCATTTTAAATTTCGAGGACAAAATTTCTTTTTAGGTGATAGTAATGTAACGTTCCGACCGTTCGGATCGTCCTTGTGTGGTCGTGGAGGCCAGTGTGTGGCCGATGATACGAGTGACATGTGTTTTCTGTGAGTTGGGAGATTTTGCCCTTATGTGTTCTCTGTTTCCCGGTTGCTAACGCGGTCGTGTGGAGGGTCGCGTTCAGCACGCGACAGCTTAGGGCGACGTGTTCATGGCACCGTCGGTTTTAGTGGACGTCTGCTTGTACGCCGCGTGTCGCGTGCTAGGCGGGTATGCTGGCGTCAGCAGGCTTAAGGCGTCAGTCTGTATCACCGCGTTCAGGTCGCAGTCAGGTAAGGTGACGCGTTCTTAACTGCGTGGTGTTTTTAAGTAACCCTAGCAGAACAGAGCCAGTGAGAGCTCTGCTCGGCCAGGGGACGTTTGCTGTGGGATTTTCGGACGATTCAGCTTGATAGTGGTCGGCTTGATGAGTTTCCACCGCGAGGACGCTACGTGGAGCGGAGGGAACATTGTGCGAGCTTTGTTCTTCGCGTTCTTTGCGAAGGTAGGGAGATTTCCTGGGTTTTGATCCGTGGATTGCCTATATGATGTGGTTAATGTGTTTCCTGCTTTCTAAACCATAGATAGCATGTGTAGAAACACATTAAAGCATGAAAATGGAAAAAGAACTATAGGTTTTAAAGAGTTTGAGGTGATTTGAATGAAGGGTTCTGGGTCAGGGTTCGCACCTGCTATCGCGGTCGCTCTGGGAGCCGCGACCAGGTCGCGACACCTCGAACTGTCGCGTTCAGAAGGCGGTCTATCGTGCCGCCGCGACAACAACAGAATGTTGTCATCCGAGCATAAATGTAAGTGTATGATTATCTGTTTAGCATGGTTTGTGTTATATGGTGATAGTAAGAGGTGCATTGGCACTCTCTCAGTGCTCGGGGAGCGTGTGGCGTGTGGTTTACGTGGTGTTCACGTGGTTTGTGTGGAGGCTTCACGTGGTTTGTACGTTGAGCTTACTGTTTTCGTGTATGTGGTGTGTAGTTTGACGCCTTCCGTGGATACCTCTTCAGTTGGGAGCCCCAGGTTTTGTGTGAGCCAGGCACGTGAGTGCTCGGGGCTTGTCCCGGTACTGGGTACCGATGAGGTCTTGTCGTCTTCCTGGACACCCTCACTCTTGTGTTGAGTAGTACGTCCGACTGAGGGAAAGACGGCAGTGGGACATCGACTAGAGAGAGTTTGTTGTGTTTTCGCTTGTAGCGCACTCGTAGTTGGGGGAGACGGACACCAGTAGACGTACTAGACCCCAGCTAGTCCTGTTTTCCAGTGCCTCACTTTAGGGAGCTCGGGCTAGAGTCCTTAAAGGTGTTAGACATGGGCCTGCGTGGTGTGTGGCCCGCAGGTTGTGGTGGTTTAGTTGGACTCCACAGTTTCTTTGTACTTGTTCAGTGGAGCGGCAGCTGGACCTTTCGTCCGTGGCTGCGAGACTGAGAGGTAGTCTTGTGTGGTTTGTCCGGGTCAGTAACTGGTGTCGCGAACCAGTTGACGTGGTCCTAGTGTGGTGTTCCTCTACAGTAGCCCGTACACCTGTATGGCTTTGCCATTTATTTATTTATTTATTTATTTATTTACGTTGACTCCTATTAAGCGGCAAATGGTAAGTGGTAAATCGTTCTTACAGTTTTATATTTTGCTAGATGATATTATAAATTGTTAGCTTAGCATTTCCTGCTTTGCTATTTGTGTTTGTCTGCTCGGTTTTTAGGGAGTTTCCCTACTGAGCTAGTGACACGTGAGGCTCACCCCTACCTCCTACCAGGGGAGGGAGTTCAGGAGATTGCGCGTCCGTCGTCCAGTGGAGGGTCTGCACCACCAGCAGTGTAATTTTACTTTTTTGTTGAGCACCTCGGGGTATGCCCCAAGTTCTGTTGTAGTTTGGCTATAGTTGTGCTATGGCTATGTATATTTCATGTAAATATTTGTGAGATTGACAAATCTTATGAATGTTTGAGTTGTTTCCTTTATATTTCTACGGACTAGTGGTTTGATATCCCTTGCGAGGCTTCGGCCCGTTCGCAGGAGGCAGACTCGAGTCAGGCTTGCTATCAGGTTAGCGGGTCTGAATGGCGAGAACCGCCACAGGAGGTGTCTCCCGTTTAAAGAAACATTTGGTAGGAGGCAAAAGTGCATAATATAATGAACTTATCGGTTGTCAGAGAGTAACAAATGATGTCAAGATTGCGATGGCACAACATTTGAGATAGGTTAGGGCAGAGAAGATGATGCAAACACAGACAACAATAGAAGATGACGAAGGAGGATCATAAGATGAACAAGAACTATCAGCCCAAGCACTCGGTGTCCATGTCACAGTTCAAGATCTATTCGAGAAAGACTTCCGGCAGGCTCTACCTGAGAACAAAGTTGAGGCATGGGCCATGGGTGACTTAGAAGCATCTGTTCGCGATAAAGGAGTCTCATCCTCACAACCATCTGAATCACAAAGGCCTTCATCGATATTTTACTGATCATCCTCGCCATTCAACCTATTCCTTGCCCTAAAGGAAGAGGAACAAAGGTTTAGATTATTATGCATTTGTTTATGTAAAAACAATATTTATTATTTTGATTAGGACAAAATCAATTTTTCAATTTAAGGTATGAATTGTAGGCAATAACTCATCTGGTCGCATGTAATATAACTTGCTTGAAGAACAAAACTCATATTTATCATAAATATTCTTAATGTATTTAATATTGTTTTTCTCTCATGAATATAATATCTTCCATCGCTTCAAAAATATTTGCACTGATCTGTTACTTCGTCATATACGAAGCCAACTTCATCATATGCGAAGCTCACTTTGTCATATATGAAGTAATATACAAAGTACCACATCAGCTGACAACATTACATTTTGGACCAGCCGAAGTTCCAGTTCGACTGACTGCATTAATTTTTGTATTAGTCGAAATCTCACTTCGAATGACTACTTGAAACTCTTAGCAGTCGAAGTGCGATTTCGAATGAGACTCTTAGCAATTGAAGTGTTACTCCGACTACGGACCAATCCTCGCATCGACGGCCCGCGACCACGCTCCCGAAGAGGAATTTGGGCGCCATACTGGAAATCTATGAATGCAACCTTGTGGCGACCGGGTCGAAGTGCGGATTCCGAATTGGGGCCACGCGGGCGGTTTCGATCCCTGGGCGAACAAATATCTGCGTCCTACCCGAGGGGTACGACGATCGGTGTACTAGTACACACGCTCCGCGGCAGAAATTTACCCCCGGAACGGAATCCCGTGAAACCAACGCCCTGTTGACCGTCTCGGAGTGTCGATTCCGAATTGTGGTCACATAAGCGATTCCGATGCCCGGGCAGAAAGTTATGGCCAGTTCTTTCGCTGAAGGGGTGGGAATAAACAGGAGGGGGTGACTATATCGGCGATGTTGGTGCACCCATATCTGCGACCTGTGGAGGAGATCTCGTGCTGAGCTGAACTCGACTTCCGATCTCCCTGGCAGGCCGACTTCGTGTGTTGGCCCCGCCAGCGATTCGCGTAATCGAGGGAGACGCTACTGCCAGAAAACCTTGAAATCAAGGCGATCGTCGCCCGAAATCGCAATTTTGGAGTGTGAAACGAAGGTTTTTCGGCCCCGAAACCACGTCTTATTGCTTGGGGTGATAAGGGGGATACAGGCGCCTCTGAGTGCCGATTCCGAATTGGGGTCTTAAAAGCGATTCCGTTAACCGAGCGGAAAGTTATGTCCGTTTGAGCGAAGGGGTGTCCGTATGCGATCGCATCGGCGGCCCGCGACCACGCTCCCGGAGACGAATTTGGGTGCCGGACCGGAAATCTCCGAATGCGACCTTGTGGCGACCGGGTTGAAGTGCGGATTCCAAATTGGGGAATTTTGCCCACGAAACGGAATCCCGTGAAACCAGCTCCCTGTCATCCGTCTCGGAGTGCCGATTCCGAATTGTGGTCACATAAGTGATTCCGATGCCCGGGCGGAAAGTTATGGCCAGTTCTTTTGCTGAAGGGGTGGGAATAAACGGGAGGGGGTGACTATATCAACAATGTTGGTGCACCCATATCTGCGACCTGTGGAGGAGATCTCGTGTTGAGCTGAACACGACTTTCGATCGCCGTGGCAGGCCGACTCCGTGTGTTGGCCCCGCCAGCGATTCGCGTAATCGAGGGAGACACTACTGCCAGAAAACCTTGAAATCAAGGCGATCGTCGGCCAGAATCACAATTTCGGAGTGCGAAATGAAAGTTTTTCGGCCCCGAAACGACGTCTTATTGCTTGGGGAGATAACGGGGCTACGGGCGACTTTGAGTACCTATTCCGAATTGGCATCTTAAAACCGATTCTAATAACCGAGCAAAAAGTTATGCCCGTTTGAGCGAAGGGGTGTCCGTATGCGATCCCATCGGCGGCCCGCGACAACGCTCCCGGAGAGGAATTTGGGTGCCGGACCGGAAATCTCCGAATGCGACCTTATGGCGACCGGGTTGAAGTGCGGATTCCGAATTAGGGCCTCGCGGGCGATTCCGATCTCCGGGCGAACAAATATTTGCGTCCTACCCGAGGGGTACGACGATCGGTGTACTAGTACACACGCTCCGCGGCGGAATTTTACCCACGGAACGGAATCCCGCGAAACCAACGCCCTGTCGACCATCTCGGAGTGTCGATTCCGAATTGTGGTCACATAAGCGATTCCGATGCTCGGGCGGAAAGTTATGGCCAGTTCTTTCGCTGAAGGGGTGGGAATAAACGGGAGGGGTGACTATATCGGCGATGTTGGTGCACCCATATCTGCGACCTGTGGAGGAGATCTCGTGTTGAGCTGAACACGACTTCCAATCGCCGTGGCAGGCCGACTTCGTGTGTTAGCCCCGCCAGCAATTCGCGTAATCGAGGGAGACGCTACTGCCAGAAAACCTTGGAATCGGGGCGATCGTCGGCCGGAATCGCAATTTCGGAGTGCGAAACGAAGGTTTTTTGACCCCGAAACGACGTCTTATCGCTTGAGGCGATAAGGGGGCGACGGGCGCCTCTGAGTGTCGATTCCGATAATCGAGCGAAAAGTTTTGCCCTATTGAGCGAAGGGGTGTCCGTATGCGATCGCATCGACGGCCCGCGACCACGCTCCCGGAGGGGAATTTGGGCGCCGGACCGGAAATCTCCGAATGCGACCTTGTGGTGACCGGGTCGAAGTGTGAATTCTGAATTGGGGCCTCGCGGGTGGTTCCGATCCCTGGGCGAACAAATATCTGCATCCTACCAGAGGGGTACGACGATCGATGTACTAGTACACACGCTCCGCGGTGGAATTTTACCCCCAGAATGAAATCCCGCGAAACCAGCACCATGTCGACCATCTCGGAGTGCCGATTCCGAATTGTGGTCACATAAGCGATTCCGATGCCCGGGCGGAAAGTTATGGCCAGTTCTTTCACTGAAGGGGTGGGAATAAACGGGAGGGGTGACTATATCGGCAATGTTGGTGCACCCATATTTACGACCTTTGGAGGAGATCTCGTGTTGAGCTGAACACGACTTCCGATCGCCGTGGTAGGCTGACTCCATGTGTTGGCCCCGCCAGCGATTTGTGTAATCGAGGGAGACGCTACTGCCATAAAACCTTGAAATCAGGGTGATCGTCGGCCGAAATCGCAATTTTAGAGTGTGAAACGAAGGTTTTTCGGCCCCGAAACGACGTCTTATCGCTTGGGGAGATAATGGAGCTACGGGCGCCTCTGAGTGCCGATTCCGTATTGAGGTTTTAAAAGCGATTCCGATAACCGAGCGGAAAGTTATGCACGTTTGAGCGAAGGGGTGTCCGTATGCGATCGCATCGGCGGCCCGCGACCACGCTCCCGGAGAGGAATTTGGGTGCCGGACCGGAAATCTCCGAATGCGACCTTGTGGCGACCGGGTTGAAGTGCGGATTCCGAATTCGGGCCTCGCATGCGGTTTTGATTCCCGGGCGAACAAATATCTGCGTCATACCCAAGGGATACGACGATCGGTGTACTAGTACACACGCTCCGCGGGGGAATTTTACCCACGGAATGGAATCCCGTGAAACCAGCTCCCTGTCGACCGTCTCGGAGTGCCGATTCCGAATTGTGGTCACATAAGCGATTCTGATGCCCGGGCGGAAAGTTATGGCCAGTTCTTTTCGCCGAAGGGGTGGGAATAAACGAGAGGGGGTGACTATATCGGCGATGTTGGTGCATCCATATCTGCGACCTGTGGAGGAGATCTCGTGCTGAGTTGAACACGACTTCCGATCGTCGTGGCAGGCCGACTCCGTGTGTTGGCCCCGCCAGTGATTCGCGTAATCGAGGGAGATGCTACTGCCAGAAAACTTTGAAATCAGGGCGATCGTCGGCCGGAATCGCAATTTCATAGTGCGAAACGAAGATTTTTCGGCCCCGAAACGACATCCTATCGCTTGGGGAGATAAGGGGGCTACGGGCGCCTCTGAGTGTCGATTCCGAATTGGTGTCTTAAAAGCGATTCCGATAACCGAGCGGAAAGTTATGCCTGTTTGAGCGAAGGGGTGTCCGTATGCGATCGCATCGGCGGCCCGCGACAACGCTTCCAGAGAGGAATTTGGGTGCCGGACCGAAAATCTCCGAATGTGACCTTGTGGTGACCGGGTTGAAGTGTGGATTCCGAATTCGGGCCTCGTGGGCGGTTCCGATCCCCGGGCGAACAAATATCTGTGTCCTACCTGAGGGGTACGACGATCGGTGTACTAGTACACACGCTCCGCGGCGGAATTTTACCCACGGAACGGAATGTCGCGAAACCAGCTCCTTGTCGACCATCTCGGAGTGTTGATTCCGAATTATAGTCACATAAGCGATTCTGATGCCCGGACGAAAAGTTATGGCCAGTTCTTTCGCTGAAGGGGTGGGAATAAATGGGAGGGGTGACTATATCGGCGATGTTGGTACACCCATATCTGCGACCTGTGGAGGAGATCTCGTGCTAAGCTGAACACGACTTTCGATCGTCGTGGCAGGCCGACTCCGTGTGTTGGCCCCGCCAGTGATTCACGTAATCGAGGGAGATGCTACTGCCAGAAAACCTTAGAATTGTGGCGATCGTCGGCCGGAATCGCAATTTCGGAGTGCGAAACGAAGGTTTTTCGGCCCCGAAACGACGTCTTATCGCCTGAGGTGATAAGGGAGCGACGAGAGCCTCTGAGTGCCGATTCTGAATTGCGGTCCTATAAGCGATTCCGATAACCGCGCAGAAAGTTATGCTCGTTTGAGCGAAGGGGTGTCCGTATGCGATCCCATCGGCGGCCCGCGACCACGCTCTCGGAGACGAATTTGGGTGCCGGACCGGAAATCTCCAAATGCGACCTTGTGGCGATCGGGTTGAAGTGCGGATTCCGAATTAGGGCCTCGTGGGCGGTTCCGATCCCCGGGCGAACAAATATCTGCGTCCTACCCGAGGGGTACGACGATCGGTGTACTAGTACACACGCTCCGCGGCGGAATTTTACCCACGAAACTGAATCCCGCGAAACCAGCTCCCTGTCGATCGTCTCGGAGTGTCGATTCCGAATTGTGGTCACATAAGCGATTCCGATGCCCGGGCGGAAAGTTATGGCCAGTTCTTTCGCTGAAGGGGTGGGAATAAACAGAAGGGGGTGACCATATCGGCGATGTTGGTGCACCCATATCTGCGACCTGTGGAGGAGATCTCGTGCTAAGCTGAACACGACATCCGATCACCGTGGCAGGCCAACTCCGTGTGTTGGCCCCGCCAGTGATTCGTGTAATCGAGGGAGACGCTACTGCCAGAAAACCTTGGAATCGGGGCGATCGTCGGTCGGAATCGCAATTTCGGAGTGCAAAACGAAGGTTTTTTGGCCCTAAAACGACGTCTTATCGCCAGAGGCAATAAGGGGGCGACGGGCGCCTCTGAGTGCCGATTCCAAATTGGGGTCTTATAAGCAATTTCGATAACCGAGCGGAAAGTTATGCCCGTTTGAGCGAAGGGGTGTCTGTATGGGATCGCATCGGCGGCCCGCGACAACGCTCCCGAAGAGGAATTTGGGTGCCGGACTAGAAATCTCCGAATGCGACCTTGTGGCGACCGGGTTGAAGTGCGGATTCCAAATTGGGGCCTCGCGAGCGGTTCTGATCCCCAGGCGAACAAATATCTGCGTCGTACCCGAGGGGTACGACGATCGGTGTACTAGTACACACGCTCCGCGGCGGGATTTTACCCACGGAACGGAATCCCGCGAAACCAGCACCCTGTCGACCATCTCGGAGTGTTGATTCTGAATTGGGGTCACATAAGCGATTCTGATGCCCGGGCGGAAAGTTATGGTCAGTTCTTTCGCTGAAGGGGTGGGAATAAACGAGAGGGGTGACTATATCGGCGATGTTGGTGCACCCATATCTGCGACCTGTGGAGGAGATCTTGTGTTGAGCTGAACACGACTTCCGATCACCGTGGCAGGCCGACTCCATGTGTTGGCCCCGCCAGCGATTCGCGTAATCGAGGGAGACGCTACTGCCAAAAAACCTTGGAATCAGGGCGATCGTCGGCCGGAATCGCAATTTCGGAGTGCGAAACGAAGGTTTTTCGACCCCGAAACGACGTCTTATCGCTTGAGGCGATAAGGGCAACAGGCGCCTCTGAGTGCCGATTCTGATAACCGAGCGGAAAGTTATGCCCGTTTGAGCGAAGGGGTGTCTGTATGCGATCGCATCGACGGCCCGCGACCACGCTCTCGGAGAGGAATTTGGGCGCCGGACCGAAAATCTTCGAATGCGACCTTGTGGCGACCGGGTCGAAGTGCGGATTTCGAATTGGGGCCTCGCGGGCGGTTTCGATCCCTGGGCGAACAAATATTTGTATCCTACCCGAGGGGTACGACGATCGGTGTACTAGTACACACACTCCGCGGCAGAATTTTACCCCCAGAACGGAATCCCACGAAACCAGCGCCATGTCGACCGTCTTGGAGTGCCGATTTTGAATTGTGGTCACACAAGCGACTCCGATGCCCGGGCGAAAAGTTATGGCCAATTCTTTCGATGAAGGGGTGGGAATAAACGGAAAGGGGTGACTATATCGGCGATGTTGGTTCACCCATATCTGCGACCTGTGGAGGAGATCTCGTGCTGAGCTGAACACGACTTTCGATCGGCGTGGCAAGCTGACTCCTTGTGTTGGCCCCGCCAATGATTCGCATAATCGAAGGAGACACTACTGCCAGAAAACCTTAGAATCGGGGAGATCATCGACCGGAATCACAATTTCTGAGTGTGAAATGAAAGTTTTTCGGCCCCAAAACGACATCTTATCGCCTGAGGCAATAAGGGGGCGACGGGCGCTTCTGAGTGCCGATTCCGAATTGGGGTCTTATAAGTGATTTCGTTAACCGAGCGGAAAGTTATGTCCGTTTGAGTGAAGGGGTGTCCGTATGTGATCGCATCGGCGGCCCGCGACCACGCTCCCGGAGAGGAATTTGGGCACGGGACAGGAAATCTCCGAATGCGACCTTGTGGCGACCGGGTCGAAGTGCAGATTCCAAATTGGGGCCTCGCGGGCGGTTCCGATCCCCGGGCGAACAAATATCCGCGTCCTATCTGAGGGGTACGACGATCGGTATACTTGTACACACACTCCACGGCGGAATTTTACTTCCAAAACAGAATCCCGCGAAACTAGACCCCTGTCGACCATCTCGGAGTGCCGATTCCGAATTGTGGTCACATAAGCGATTCCGATGCCCGGGCGGAGAGTTATGGCCAGTTCTTTCGCTGAAGGGGTGGAAATAAACGGGAGGGGGTGACTATATGGTCGATGTTGGTGCGCCCATATCTGCGACCTGTGGAGGAGATCTCGTGCTGAGCTGAACACAACTTTCGATCGCCGTGGCAGGCCAACTCCGTGTGTTGGCCCCGCCAGTGATTCGCGTAATCGAGGGAGACGCTACTGCCAGAAAACCTTGGAATCCGGGCGATCGTCGACCGGAATCGCAGTTTCGGAGTGCAAAACGAAGGTTTTTCGGCCTGGAAACGACGTCTTATCGCCTATGGCGATAAGGGCGCGATGGGCGCCTCTGAGTACCTATTTCGAATTAGGGTCTTATAAGCGATTCTGATAACCGAACGGAAAGTTATGCCCGTTTGAGCGGAGGGGAGTCCGTATGCGATCGCATCGGCGGCCCGCGACCACGCTCACGGAGAGGAATTTGGGCGCCGGACCGGAAAAATCCGAATGCGACCTTGTGGTGACCGGGTCGAAGTGCGGATTCTGAATTGGGGACTCGCGGGCGGTTCTGATCCCCGGGCGAATAAATATTCGCGTCCTACCTGAGGGGTACGACGATCGGTGTACTAGTACACACGCTCCGCGGCAGAATTTTACCCCTGGAACAGAATCCCGTGAAACCAGCGCCCTGTCGACCGTCTCGTAGTGCCGATTCCGAATTGTGGTCACATAAGCGATTTCGATGCCCGGGCGGAAAGTTATGGCCAGTTCTTTCGCTGAAGGGGTGGGAATAAATGGGAGGGGGTGACTATATCGGCGATGTTGGTACACCCATATCTGCGACCTGTGGAAGAGATCTTGTGCTGAGCTAAACACGACATCCGATCACCGTGGCAGGCCAACTCCGTGTGTTGGCCCCGCCAGTGATTCGTGTAATCGAGGGAGACGCTACTGCCAGAAAACCTTGGAATCGGGGCGATCGTCGGTCGGAATCGCAATTTCGGAGTGCAAAACGAAGGTTTTTTGGCTCTAAAACGACGTCTTATCGCCAGAGGCAATAAGGGGGCGACGGGCGCCTCTGAGTGCCGATTCCAAATTGGGGTCTTATAAGCAATTTCGATAACCGAGCGGAAAGTTATGCCCGTTTGAGCGAAAGGGTGTCTGTATGGGATCGCATCGGCGGCCCGCGACCACGCTCCCGGAGAGGAATTTGGGCGCCGGACCGGAAATCTCCTAATGTAACTTTGTGGCGACCGGGTCGAAGTGCGGATTCCGAATTGGGGCCTCGCGGGCGGTTCCGATCCCCGGGCGGACAAATATCCGCGTCCTACCCGAGGGTACGACGATCGGTGTACTAGTACACACGCTCTGCGGTGGAATTTTACCCCCAAAATGGAATCCCGCGAAACTAGCGCCCTGTCGACCGTCTCGAAGTGTCAATTCCGAATTGTGGTCACATAAGCGATTCCGATGTCCGGGCGGAAAGTTATGGCCAGTTCTTTCGCTGAAGGGGTGGGAATAAACGGGAGGGGGTGACTATATCGGTGATGTTGGTGCACCTATATCTGCGACCTGTGGAAGAGATCTCGTGCTGAGCTGAACACGACTTCCGATCGCCGTGGCAGGCCGACTCCGTGTGTTGGCCCCGCCAGCGATTCGCGTAATCGAGGGAGACGCTACTGCCATAAAAACCTTAGAATCGCGGCGATCGTCGACCGGAGTATCAATTGATGAACAAATCTCACCAGTCAAAGTGGCACTTCGACTCTTGACTAGTCGAAGTCTCAGTCACAGTAATACAAACGATTGATGAAGCTTTCATACCAATTGGTGAAGTGTCGTTCCGATTGGTGTTATAATGTCGTGTTTAACCTTGTGTTCTGATTATTGAAGAGTCTTCATATTGGTTGACGAACAAATGATATGCCACACATCAATTAGTGTTAGTCATCAAATATTGACATATTCTTTGTATTCTTAGTTTATTGCTTCATTTGTTTGTGTGTCGACACATCTTCTTATTTGTGACACATGCCTTCTTATATGTCGTCATACATTTAATTCAAGCTTCACATTTTACATAATCGACTATCTTACTATTTACAATCGAAGTTACACTTTGACTCCTTTAAGCTTACAAAGTCGAAGTTCAATTTATTATTATTGCTCATCTTGTACTTATTTTCTCTGCACTTCAGCTTATCATTCTTAATGAGAACATATCTGGAGTCATTGTATTTTAGAATGTTCTTTAACAGATGTTTGATTTACAAGATATCTGTCAGCGTCCTTCAAACTGACAGTTTTGCATATTTTAAGGAAAATAGTATGAAGACTCACTGCGCGCCGAGCAAGTGTCTAGTTCGCTTTAAATGATCACCTACTCTTGCATTCTTTTAGACATGTACCTTATATCTAAAATAGAAAGAAGTCTCTTAAAGTCTTATCTTTTATTCCTATTGTCCAATAGATTATTGCTAAAAGTCTTTGCATGTGTATGATGTTTGTAGGTAATAAATATGGTTGTCTACATAAGCATGCAAGCTATCCAAAATAGCTATCCAAGATGTCTTTACACAGAAGACTTGTGAACGTTGCTCTCAAGCCATCTTCTCAAGATCAAGGTGTCTCTCGAACGGCAAAATTCAAACTGATAGATGAAGACTCTGAAGACTATATAAAAGCATTCGAAGCTAAAGGGAAAAAGAGAGGCACATACATGAATGCATATAGATAAGAGAGATCTGAAAAAGAGCAGTCTGTCCAAGCAACGAACTCCAAATTTTCAAACTCTTAATCATTCAAGAAGTCTATAGTTGTATGGACCAAGATCCTCATATCATTTCACTTAGAGTCCCCTTAGAATCAGAAAGAGATGAGTGCTACAATTCTTCTTCTTTTAGATCTCTTTCTGTTCTTCTATGCTTGCTCATTTCTTGAGGAGCACTTAGTTTGTATTCAACCTGAGTTGTAACCAGCATGGAGTTTGTTTCTTATGTGTTCTCCTTTTGTAGAAAGGAGAGCCTACTACGGTAAGAAGTCGTATGCCCCTTTGTGAAGGGAAGACTTACTTGGGTGTAATTGGTTGTATTACCTCTCTTTGAAGAGAAGACCAAGTTGGCTTGGTGGTTAGTAAAATACCCAAGGCATTGCTTGGGGACTGGACGTAGGACTCCTGTTGGAGAAGATATCTGAACCAGTATAAATCTCTTGTGCATTTGTGTGTGATTGCTTCTGCTACTTTTAATATTATCTCACATGCCACACTAACCATTAACTTAATCTCTAGTGATTTTTCAGATCTAACTCTCTTAGCATAAATTTCAAAAGTCTTATTCACCCCCCTCTAGGACACTTAAGCTCCATTTCGATCCAACATAGATGTGCAGGATATTGACCCCTATGCCTTTCAGAGGGAGCATGGAAAGTAGACTCGGATTGAAGACTCTCTGCAGAATAAAGGGCCAAGATGGCAGTTGGGCAGGACTGTTGCCAAATGTTGGCATCATTCAGGATTAACTTTTAATACAGTAAATAGTCCATACTACAAGCCAATAGTGTAAGAAATCTAGAATCTTGGAAAGCATGTACATCCTCCCACAACAAAGGAGCTTACTGGTGTTTACTTGAATGCAAATGTTGAAGAATTGAAAACTTATATTGTCTCTTTCAAGAGAAAATGACAAAAGTATGACATCACCCTTATGTGTGATGGATGGTCGGGCATCTCAAAAAGTAGCCTCATAAACTTTCTAGTGTACTGTGATCGACAAGTCTTCTATCATAAGTCTGTGGACGCTTTTAGCTATATCCATAGTCATCAATACATTTTACAGCTAATGGAGCAAATGGTGATAGAGATTGGTGAGGACTACATTATGCAGGTGGTGACAGATAATAGCTCAAACTACAAGAAGGCGGAGGAAGAATTAATGAAGGCACATCCTCACATATTTTGGACCCCTTGTGCAATGTATTGTGTGGACTTAATGTTGAAAGAAATTGGTCAACTTCACCAGGTAAATTTCATTGTCATTATTGTTTCTAGCGACTGTAGACATGCAAATTTGGCTCCACCGCGGGCAAATTTCATATTGCGCCATAATGCCACAAATGGCCCTCTTTTTGCCTCACAAGAGTATTTTCCAATATTTCTGGATCTCACCCATTCTTTCTCGGTGCTTCCCCATGTGGTTCGGTCGCGGAGGCCCATGAACAACTTCATTGAAAGGCGTCCGGACTGGTGGACGCGATTCAGGAACCTTGTTGCGATGGCTCCAAATGGCGCGACCTTGTCGCGTCGGCCATGCAGGACGCGACCATACTTTTGGCATGAAGGCGTCGTGCATGGCGGACGTGTTTATGAGCGCGTGTATAAAATGGCGTCCACTTCGTTGGACGCGATTTAAAGTCAAAAAGGCTACGCCCCCAAAGTCGTCGCACCTAAGGTTGCCACGTCGTGTAATCATGACAAAATCCCTAAATCGCGGCCTTGTCAGTCGACGTGATTTAAAAGGTCAAATTCACAATCTCGCATTAGCAGACAGTGCATTCATGAGCCGATTGCCTCGAAACCATGCAAGTCTTAATCGTGGCGGACAAGGCGGACTCGATTCAAGTCGCGGCGGTTTGGCCCGACGCGATTCAAGTCGCGACGGTCTGGCCCGATGCGATTCTAAAGCATAGCTGAGGCTACGCCATCATGCGCCCGTCACATCGGTTTGACTTTATTAATCGCGGCCTGCCGCCCGGACGCGATTCAATTCATAATCGCGGCTTCCTGTTTGGACGCGATTCAAGAATCTGTTGCCTATAAATTGAACCCGAGAGTCATTTGTTCAGGGGGGGGGGGGGGGGGTTCCACGAAGCGGCGAAGCTCTACCGAATTCCCACCTCGACTCCGAGCTATCATCGATGTTGATCCATCCTTCTTCCCCGGAGTCCGGCGCCGTCGTCTCCTTCCATTCCACACGCGAGGCAGGAGCACCATCAATTCCGGCAATGGCCCGTCACGCCGCACCAACATTTGGGGAAGCACCCCCCCTTCCCCTTTCTTCCCTTTTCATTTATCTCCTCCGGCCCCCACGAGGCCCATTTTACTTCTTTTATACACACATATGCATGCATACACACACACACACCTACATTCTTAGGGGTTTAAAAACCAACATCCGGTGAGTCCTCACCATTTTATTTATTTCATTTATTCGTTCAGGATTCGATACTGCACGTCTTATTTGACTAATCCCCTTATTTTCTTTATCTTTTTTTGTCAGGATAATCAAACGAGGAAAACGTCCTCTACTGTGGCCGGCCGTGTTCGTAGAGGAAGAAAGAACCCACATCATCCCTGCGCAATCTCCCCGCTAAAAGGTACGCTCGCGATCACTCTTCCATCCCGCACCCCTCGCGCGTGCATTCTCCATTCGGTGCCCACGTGCACCTGATGCTCACGATCCTCCTCTCACCAAACGCCACCCTCTTTGTATGCGTCGTCGGACCCTCGGCGGTGTCTACAACGACATATGTAAATTTCTTACAACTTTAATGATAATGATAGAGTAATGGTGTATGAATATGCATGTTAAGCAAGTCGTTGAGGCAACACATAATATTACACAATACATCTACAATCATACCCTTGTGCTACAATGGATATGAGATTTTTGTGGTGGTGAGATTTTGAGACTTATCATTACATACTTTGCGACAAATTATATTGCATTAGATAGCTTGTTGAAGCGTAGAGATAGATTGAAGCAAATGTTCAGAAGTGACCAGTGGCTATCCTCTCATTTTTCTACTTCATACGATGGCCAAAAGGTGGAGGGCTTGGTGAACAGTTCCAATTTTTGGTCGAGGGTCAGCAAGATTGTGCAGATGATTGAGCATTTTTATGAGGTCCTAAGATTTGTGGATGGTGATAGAACACAAACGATGGGGTTGGTGTATGCAAAATTAGATGCTGCTAAGAAACGTATATTTGCAGCATCATCTAAGCATGCTCATATGTTCATAGAGATTGTCGAAGATAGGTGGGATCGCTAGATGAGTAGATACTTGTATATAGCAGGTAAATAAATATCAACCTATGTTTATAATCTTCTATAATTTTCATGTACTAACATTAATCATACTAATTTGCAATATATTATCTCCATCATAGATTCCAAAACGAGCATGAGCTTGCTTATCGAAATGATTTGTTGTCTGTTTGTGACATCGGTGGTGGATAAGATGTCACAAACTCATGAGAGGGCTGCAACCGCCCTTAATGAGGTACAAATTTCACCCATATTATGCAATTTGAAGAATCTTTCATGTGAAATATGTCATTCATAGTATTACATTGCCTTCTTCACTCCAGTTAAAATATTTTCGGGAAGGAGTTGGTTCATTTGGTGACGCTTCAGTGATTACATCCTGACAAAAGCTTGATCTAGGTATATACAATTTACTTACGAAAGCCCAAGAATGTATAAGGATAAATATATTGTAACTAATAATACTAGTCTTTTCTTGTGACAGAAGAGTGGTGGCTTAGTTATGGGAGAAGTGCACCGACATATAGAGATATTGCAATTAAAGTTTTATCACAGACTTCATCTTCCAATGGTTGTGAGAGAAATTAGAGTACATTTGCTCTAATTCATACCAAGTTGAGGAACTGATTGAGTCATAGAAGATTAGACAACTTGATGTACACGCACTATAATATGAGACTTAGGTTGAAACATGTGCATATGGATGTCAAAAAGGGATAAGGAGACTATGATCCCATAGACATGTCTTATCTTAGGAATGATGAAGACCCGATGGTGTCATGGGTTTCTAGGTCCGTCCCACTATAGAATTGGAAGAGATGGAGCTTGATAAGGAAACCAACGATCCAGGAGATCCACTCCGACATAACACAATTTTGGCTTTTGTCATTGAGAGGATGGAGGTAGGTGGAGATGCCAGGGGTGCCGAAGATGTACCTGTGACACAGGCTCATCATTCAGATTCTGAAGTTGACTTAGACGATGATATTGTCATAGGCAGCAGCACCAGAGTTGAGAGAAGGCCCACTACCTGGATTCACTACGAGATGGAAACAATAGATATAGATAGGTTGATTTAGCCTAGAGCTCCCCCAGTCTTAGGTGGCGTTTGATAACACTTAATTAAAATGTCTAAAGTTTAATTTGCTATCTATTGTCTAAATCTGTAATTTAATAAGTACTTATAATATATTAGACTTCTATTAAGAGTTGTTTGATAACCACATCTGAATTAATCTCTTCAATCGGCCAAAGCTACTGGAATCTGACCCTGCAACATGTTCCTGCTAAAGTCAAGTCCAACAAGAGAATCCAAAAGCCCCAGATCGAGGGGAATATTTCCAGTAATCTGATTTCCAGCCACATCCAAAAATCTAAGTGATCTACACACAGTTGCAATATTTTTTGGAATTTCACCATAAATGAAATTGTTGCTGATTTTAATGACCAACACATTGAGATCATTACACTTGCGAGATAAGTTCAATAGAATCTGTGAAAATGGCTCGGTAATATTGTTCCCATCGGCCAAAAATGCATAATTTTTTGCCTTCTTCAATCTGCCTGCAAAAATCGGCAAAGGTGGCAGTGCACCTGTGAACTTGTTCAATCTGAAACTGTGAACAACTGTGAAATCACTGGATGTAAACGGAGGCAAGGGGCTTTCACCAAGAGTTCTATATGTAAAGAAAGCAGAATATGCAGATGAAAGATCACAGGGGACGAACTTGGGAGCACGGCAGGTGTTGGAAGAGAACCTGGGAATGGAACCTGACAAAGATTCCCACTAACATCAAATACATCCAAACAGAGCACTGGATGGGTAAGAACCCATCCCCGCCCCATTCTGACCCTTCCTCCTCCTCCAAATTCACCACTGCACCGCCGCCCCCTCCACCTCGTCCGCCTTCTCCACCCCGAACCGCAACCCCAACCCCATCCCCATCTCGAGATAATCCGACCCCATATCCTCCACCCCATCGAAAACGGCAAAACCGAACGGATCCACAGCATCGGGGAAGGGATCCATCCCTGCCCCAGTGCCCGCGCCTCCCTCCCGCCACATCAACCCCTGGTCGCACAGATCGAGGGCGAGCTCCACGTGTTCGTCCAGGCAACCGGCCTCGGAGTCGGAGTCCGACGAGATCTGGCAGGCGACGTAGCGGCCTCCACGACGGAGGCAGATGTCACTACCGGAGGAGGATGGCGCGGGGGCAATGGGGAGAGCCCAGTAGGGGGGCAGCGACGCCGTCGTTGATCTCCTCGACCTCGCCGTCGAGGGGAGGGAGGAAGAGCTCCACGATCTCCACCATGAGGGGCACCCGGGGGATGATGCGGTGGGAGGATCTGAAACAGAAAAAATGGCATTCTCTCCACTTTTTTTTAAGAGACATTTTAAGATAGTAGACATAATTATAGACATTTATTAAGAGAATTTATCAAACAATCTGAATTTTTAAAATCTGAGTGTTTTAGATATAAGATGTTCAATAAGTGTTATCAAACAGAGCCTTAGTCTACACCTCTCTCTTCTTCTCGGCCTAGAGGTCCCCCTCCCCGACCACCATCTTTGTCTAAGTTATCTTCTACACACTGTCATAGTTCATCTGAGACCCAAGTGATACATGTTAATTTATAATACCTCATACATTTCATTTGTTTATGTTGATTCTAATGACATACTACTCTCGCAGGCATCTGTTGGCTGGTCAACTAGTTCAAAACAACAAAAGAAGAAGGATACTTCAGAGGGAGGACCACCGAAGAAATCTGGATGGACAACAAAGATTTTTAGTTATAGACAAAAGAAAAGCACGCAACAACAAGATCCTCTTGACATTGCAGATGCCACCACAATGAATGACTCAGATGTGACTCCTTCGCCATCTGAGTCATCTTAGAGACAGAGTACAGGAGATGACACTTCAAATCCTTATTCTCCATCTGGTACAACTGGCAGTGGTGGTGATGGTGGTGGTGGTGGTAGTGGAGGTGGTGACAATGGTGGTGGTGGTGGCAATGGTGGTGGTGGGAGCATGCACTTTATAGATGAGGCTGAGTTCACTTATGCTACCCAGAACGACAAAATCACGATGCTCCACAAATGTCACAAAGAAGGTGGAAAGCAGATGACAAATGGCGACACATAGAGTTTGCAAACAGTAGCAGCTACCAAGACATTTTATCCAATTTTGAGAGATTGAGCACACATGGGGACACATCGTCTGAGGCCGACAGTGAATGTCACAGTTTCTTTTTAGGGCACACACAGTTCAATCCATATGCACAGTATCATGAGTATGGTGGCTATATGCCTCTAGATATCAGTATGAGGATCGTGGTTCATACATGCAGGTTCCGATCATTCTACCACCAGGGCCTACAATAGTGTGCTAAGGAACACGCCAATATATAGAATATCAACGTATGTATGAAGAAGTGTATCATAATTACATATCTTACGTTGATTATTTGTATTTTGTGAAGAGCACATATAATGTGAGATTGTTTAAGGATGGAAGTTATACCCCCTACGAGGAGGGTTTTGTGGACATACACGCTCAAAATGATGAAGAGGATTAATAGGTAAAGAAATTCATTTCTTGTTAAATGTGAGTATTTATATGTTAAAGAACATGATATTAATTTCAAATTTTTCATGTAAATAGTCAGAAGAAGAGTTGGAGAAGAAGACAAAATCATTCAAAGAAAAAAGTCACATTAGATAATATGACCATTTCATTTGCTTTATATGAATTGATGTTATTCAAATGAATGAAAAATACTATGTAGAATCATGTTAAACTATTATTATGTGAAATGTGAGCTACTGAGAATGAGATTTTTATATGTTTCCACCTGAAATGTGATGCTTATGTAATTTAGAATCAGACTTATATATTGGATTTCATTTTATATGCTTGTAGTTGTTGTGTCATCATGATTTTCATAAGTAGAAATTACACTTTGAATTATTGTTGTAGATGACTAAGATGGTTTGAAAATGTGAGGAAGACGAGACAAGCATTGCATTTGGTTTGTAAGAGTTGATGATTGCATCCTCATATATATATATATATATATATATATATATATATATATATATATATATATGTCATGATTTTGGCATGTTTGTATGTGATATTAAATGGACACTAGATGACTGTGTTTGCTTAGATTAGATAGCTAAATAGAGTTTTTTATATTTTTCAGCTTCTCGATGTGATGTTCTTATGTTTTGCTCATTTTCTTTTGAAATTTGCCTATTTTAGATATTGATCTGGTCACAAATCAAATAGAACAATCAAACATGCTTCCTTTACACAGTATCTTAGTGGTACTGCATCGTACCACGGAGAATGAGGTACAATCGATCCTCACGGTATGATGAACCTTGGTTTCATTATTCATGGTTAGAAAAAAAACTTCAAAAAATTATAGTTATTATGTGTGGTTATAAGGACATATAATAAATATTGGTATTTGAGTGGTGATTTCTACATATGGTTAATTAAAGGAGCTGAAAGTTGAAAATTCCCTAAAACTTGTCTAAGATCTTAATTGCATTGGTACTTTTCTCATGGATGAAAGATTTTTCACAACTCTACCCTTGGAAGGGTATATGTGCACTTTTACAGGCCATGTGTAACAAGAAATATATTATTAGAATTAAATGAGATTTTTTTTCATGACATGTTTTTATTTTTGAATGATATATGTGGTTATTTTTGTTTTTTAATATTATTTAATTGAAATGAGAGTTTTCTTTTATAGGACGAACACTTATAGAAGGTTACTTTTTTGTCTTATTTTTTTTAAGGGGAAATGTTAGAAGTATTTTTTTCTCTCCCTATTCTACTCTTATATATGGAGAGAGTAGTATATGGTAGATTGTTTGTTTTGTGGATTATCATGATAGAGTCATAAAATTATTATGCTTCAGACATTCAAAAGTTCGATTTTAATGTACGATCATTTTGCTCGTGAGTTTACATGTCTAAATTATCATGCGAAATAAAAAAAAAAGTTGATGATATTTTAGAGAGAGACTATGAAAAAAATAGGAAAAACATTATTCATTGTCATCATGTATATCAATTAAGTAATTGTCATATCGATGTGGATGAGTCAAATAACAATTGGTTATATGGTTGTCACTTAAATGAATTATGTCAATTTAATTTAATTCAGACATAATCAATTTTGATTTAAAGTGTACAACATGTTTTTTAATGTCCTATTAATTCCAAATGACAAGTTGAGAAGACGATCACATTTCACTGTATGTTAGTCTTATTTGTAATTTATGACATATGTGGTATAAAGTTGGTCCAACTGTTGAATCAAATCGAATTGAAATTTACTTAGTACAATACCATATGTACCGTACTATGTCAAAAAATTTCGATCATAATAGGGTTCAATACAAATAATAAATTTTTTTGAATGGAAACTTAGAATTTCTTAAGCTGAATCGATACAAACAATGACTTTTTTATTGGGAAGAAGGTTTAAGGAATGCAATCAGAAGATAGGATGTTTTCTTTGACTTAGAGAACTCAAAGTTTAACTAAGTGTTATGCAAAGCAGGTGTTGGTGGAGATAGGTGCAAATGGACCTAAGGTATGGATAACTAGCCTAACATGATTTCTCAAAATAAATAACTTGCCCACATTCTGATTTTTTTAGTTTTTAAAATTTGAAAAGGTAACATCTCAAGGTAAGGTTTCTACTAGGCTTGCATAAATCCAATCTCTAAATATTGTAAGAAAAATACTCTAGTAGATGCTCTTTAGAATGGGTTACAACTCCATATGACAATCTATGTTAGTATTTGGTTGAGGTCAAATGTTTAACAATGGTAATCCTTCACGAGATGCAAATAAGTTATCTATTCACTTATAATTGGCCGTGCCGAACCGTGACTAAGAATGTTTACATATTGTACGAAAAACACTTTAGTGTATGCTCTTTACACAACTAAATAATAGGTTACAGCTCTGTGTGGCAATCTATTTATCATTTGGTTGAGGTCAAATGTTTAACAATGGTAGTACTTCACAAAATGCAAATAAGTTATCTATTCACTTACAATTGGCCATGCCGAATTATGCCAACAACTTTTCAATCCTCAATATAGTTTGGCACAAATAATATTTTATATATTTGTAATAAAATTGAAATTTATTAAACTGAGTCGGGTCAAGTCAAACCGGTATAGTACGACTAGTTCGATAACATAATGTACCAAACAAAAATTGATTTGTCCTAATACAAAGATTCGACCAACCTTGTAGTTGTATCTACTTACCTTCCTCTTCTGATCACACTTGCACAAGTTTTTGGAGCACTAAAGAAGAGATTTGCACTTACATAAGATTCTGTATATCTAGTCTCAGCATGTTTTAGTCTTATGTAATATGATAATTGTATCTAACTTGGGTTTGCTGACACATGGGCATATATAATCTTCTTTCATGTGTGCTGAATTCAATATATGTAAACTTTGTAGGCCTTCACCCCCTGTTAATATTATCATCATTAGAACAAGATTCCAAGCCAAGAGAATATGAAAGTTTGTTTGCACTAATCCACACAGCCTTGGAAACAAAACAGTGGACAAACTCCCTTCCAAACATAAAAACCATACAAGGATGACTTCATTCATGTTGGTGTATGTATCATCATAGCTATACATGCATGACAAAATGTAAACATATATATGCTACTTCACCCATTTTTATTTAGCATGAACCTCCGCACAATAAGTTGCTCATGAGAGCCCCAAACACAAAGCTAACGAGGCTACATCATACACAAAAAACCTACTAAACCGGTTCACTTGCCATGGCCAGCCGGGGTGCGCGATTCACGGCTATTCATCTCATCATTATTGTCATTGCCACCACCGCGACCGCCGCCACCACCTCTATTACCAAAGCCATATGGGGTGCTGCCCTCTCCATAACCACCGCCGGCGCTGCCACGCCCTTCCCCGTAACCACCGCCGGCGCTGCCGCCGCCGCCGCTGCCACTGCCGGAGCCATATGCCCCACTGCCACTGCCGCCGGATCCATAACCAGAACCGGAACCATAACCCGACCCAGAACCAGACCCAGACCCGAATCCAAACCCAAATCCCTTCCCACTCCCGCCCGGGCTCTCGGCTGATCCGGACCCGTAACCCCACCCACTGCCCGGAGCCGAGCCCCAGCCCCACCGGTAGTTCCAGCTGCCGCCACGGCCGGCGCCGTACCCAGACCCGGTGTCACCACCATAACCCCCGCTGCCGCCGCCGCCGCCGCCGCCGGTGCCGCCGCGCTGTGGAACGTCCCACACAGGGATGGGAGGCGCCGGCCAGTACGGGAAGGGACCGAAGCGGAAGGAGGCGGTGCTGCCGGCCATGGCCAGCAGGAGGGCGAGGAGGAGAGGAAACGCGACGGCCGCTGCCTGCCGGCGCTGCTGCTGCTCGCGGGCTGGCATATTGGCAGACAGCAACTACAGACCCAAGTCTTCTTTTATTCAAAAAAGGTGGAATTTTGAACTGTGGAGCAGAAGACCCTCATCCCCCCACTATTTATAGTGCCTGCCTGCACTTCGATGAGGAGGGACTAGGGAGGGGCGTAGGGAAGATGGGGTTCATGTGAGAAGGGAGTTTGGGGATCCCGTGATGGCAGTATCAGTACCTTTTGATGGAAGTGGGCCATTTTGCCGGACTTGGGGGGTTAGAAGAATCTGCCCATCATCACCGCCCCAACTGGAGGCGGTTGTGGTGTTGATTAGAGTATGAACACTCTCTCCTTTTTTTCCTTTCATAGGAGAAAAGCAGGGGAGGGCGTGGCAGTGGGGAAAGGTTGCCGGCCCTGCATGTTCTTGTGAAGCTCCTCTCAGCTTTGAAACTGACTGGAAGCTGTCCCCTGGATCTGCTCTCGGCCGGCCCTACAGCCAGACATATGGTAAAATACAGGCCTTTGGATTCCCATCATGTCATGGGTAGAGTAGGGAGTTATGACTCCCGATGGGTGAGGTGGATTTTTTATAGTTCTTATGAGAGTGATAATATGTAAGATAAGATATGGTAATAACTTTTATTTTTTTTTCTTTTAATAAAATTTATATTGCCTTATATCTTGTCATTCCATATAAGTATATCTACCGCCTCATCACTCGACGCAAGCTTAATCATGTAGCAAACAAGAGTGAAATATCTGTCTGCAGTTTTTTTTTGTTCCTGCAGTTTGTGGAATGGAAAACTCTTGTTGCAAACTGCCAGCGTGGCGGTTTGCAACAAACTCAGCTCCCCATTGGGGGAGCTGAGGTCATTGGGGGTGGGCACACCCCTAGAGTTGTGCCCACCCCCAATGGAGTTGTAGTTTGCAACCACCTGGTTGCAAACTCCCATGGGAGTTTGCACCAAGTGGTGCTCTTGTGGAATTGCTTGACAGTTGATTGACTTAATCTTTAGGAGCAGCAATTGCTGCCCGTGTGCACCACAGCCTCCGGTGCAAGAGAGAAGGTTCAGGTGGGGTCCACAACCCTAGGAGTGCATGGGGTCTGTAATCTTAAGGGTGCGGGTCCCACCCCCTCTCTCATATAACCATCCGACCGCTCTCGTGCGGTCGGATAGTTATCATTTCTCAAGCCTTAGACATGCGGATTAAATGTTTTACTGTCTCATTCATGGTGGATCAGACCGGTGAATTGGACCAGACTGATTTAGTTCGGTACGCCCAACGAAAGTCATCATGGGGTCACTATTATAGGTTATTATGCGTAATCACATCAATGCTTGATTTAAGATAATAATAGTTTTATTATTCACTCTAAAATTGTAGAATGGCGTGCAACACTTATGACTGTCTATTATAATAAAAAGTCATAATAATGGAGGAAGTTTACTGGATAGAAATTTTCGAGGAAAGAAAAAAATGGGAGGGCAAAGAGTTGGACACTTCTCTCTCCCTTTATCCTTGGGGGCTAGCTCATCTGTTTTACCACCCTTCAAATGTAGCCACACTGGGAGGAATGGGGAATGAACAGAGGAGAGAGATGAAGTTATGTAAGTCTGCATCCAGACATGGACCAGACCAAGTGCATGGAGGCATATGGAGGCATACAGGTTCACAGTCACAGTCAGAGTCACAGTGGAGGAGAGCTATTGCGTCCCCGGTGGAGGGATGAAAGAAGGATTTTAGAGAACGACAAGTTAAAGGAGGAGGGTGTGGAAGAGGATGAGGCTGAAGAGACAAAAATAGTCTTGACAAGGTATCCACTGGGTGGTCTCCACTTGATCCCATAATTCCACATCTCTGCCTTCCAACTCTTCCAGGAACTTGTACACCGTGGAGTGGTTTAGTGGTTAGCTCTTCATGGATATTAGGATGAAGTCATCAAATCAAATCATAAGAGAAGCAGATTTATAAGAAATTCTTACTGCCATCATTGTTATGTGACTTCAATGTTAATGCAGTGGTGATAAATACTAACAAAATGGGAGCCAACATCAGGCTATGGAGTTCACAGGTGGAATCTTGGGGCCCATCATCAGCTTAACTTGTGTGGTATAAAAAACTCATATTAGAAAGTGCAGTGATGCATGCAAGTATTCATGAAAATGGACAATACAGCTGTGTGTGTGTGTGTAGAGAGAGAGAGAGAGAGAGAGAGAGAGAGAGAGAGAGAGTACTATGCATCTTCAAGCCCTCATCTTGATTCTTGGAAGTTCCATCGGTCACCTAACTAAAAACAATTGGTGACAGCTTATTCTCATAGTACTATTTTGGCAAACTCTGACAAACTTTATATACTGAAAAAAAATAGAAAATGCCCAATGTGAGTTAACTCGAATAGTAATTCTAAACATCTTTGTATCCTTTTAATATGTAAGATTATAGTCTGGTAAGCTTGATAAATGGAAATTTTTAAACACAACTAAGGTATATATTTGAATGTACCCAGGATTCTATTTAGAGTAATAGGTCACTTTCACATGTAAACATCATCTTTCCTTTAGGAACAATGGATTATCCTTGTGATTCTGGTGCTAGTGCTTGTGTATGACTTCTTTTCACTGAGGCTGCTTGAGTAGAACTCCTAAGGAAATAAGCAGTGCTGAAGTGTGGCCTCAGACATTGCACCCCTCCATGTGTGGCTCTCCAAGTTTCACAGGTAAAAGACAAACCTCACTAGCTAGAGGAAAGTTGTTCCACAATCTTTTTGTCCTTATCTTAATGGGCATTGTTGACCTGCATCATGTAACATAAGATATGTCACCATCTTTTTGTCATCAGCACAGCAACTCTTTGCCAAGATGTTAAACTTAAAACGCTAACAGAACCCTTAGAATCCCCTCGTGCCTGATATGCTTTGTGGGTTCTATGCAAAAGGAGGAAGGGAAGAAGAAAAAAATTGATCCAAGGCCACAGAGTGAGGTCAGGGAATGTCGATTCAGACTCCACTTGTGGTGGGTCTTCATTAGATTCTGATTTCGGCATGCTAATTAGAAGAGGAGGAAAAGGTTCTTAGCAGATCAAGAGAACTCATATCAGCCACACCAATCCACCTGCTTTACGGAAAGAAGATGGTTGAACAATCCACATGCTTTACGGAAAGAGAAGATTGTGAACATCCTTTCTCTCTCAACAAAGAAAGTTGAACATGTGTGTGTGTGGGAGGGGGGTGTCACAGAGAGAGAGAGAGATATATATGCATGTGTGTCGGAAGTTCTCTAAGTCTCTCCAAACCTCTCTTTCTCTCGTCTTCTCATGCACTGTGACCTCATATATAGGTCACAAGTTGACAGAGTAAGAGTAGTACTTGCTGCATTCTTAAAAGGAAAGCAAGGATGAGATGGGTAATTTTATAGATGATTGGATAGAGAAATAATTTCTACAAGAAAGATCTTGCAATAATGTTGAGGTAGATTACAAGAAAGCAATCTTATTGGTTGACAGGTACCACAAGTATTGTACTTATTAGAGACTCTCAATTAATATGTTTATCTTCTTGCAATCCACATTAGCATTATTGCAAGACCCTTCTTGTAATAAATATTTCTCAATTAGATATGCCATCGAGAAAAATGATAGGGCTTAAGTGGCAGTAACGTGAGTGTCACCAATGTAAGTAAGTGACACGGGTGACGACATAGGTGGCGGAGCGATAGAGTCATCCATAATGGATGATATATACTAGTGGTGAGTGACATAAAATAATCTACATCATCTTTATTGTACGTCTAAGGCACCGTTTGGGACAAAAGTCTCAAAAACAGAAATTTTTACAATCGGATTTGCACCGTTTTCTAACACAGTAGGAGATTGTAATGATGAGTTTTAAAAGTCAGTTTTTTCGTTTGGGAGCAGTATGGTTTAAAAAGAAATTTTAAAATTTTTTTACTGTATTGCCCTTCACCTTTTTTGGGAAGGTACGGTGGATGTAAGGTTTTTTAGACATTTTTCTTTTAAAATCGTTATGTTGCCCTGAGAAGTTGCCCGAGAGCTGCTTTTGAAGAGAGAGAGAAAGTGCAATTTTTCTCTCTATCTCTTTCTTCAGACCTGAAAGCGCTTCTCACTAAAACCTAGGTGAGCTGTTGTTATTTGTAAACATTTTTAAAATTGTCAGAGATTCTTACCTCGAAATCGCTCCAATATATATTCCCAAACGCTGCCTAAGTGTATTGTAAGTATGATGTGACTTATCCGACTTCTACATGATTGATGCGCACACGTAATGGATGACGAAAAATGAGATAAGATATAATAATAAATTGTATTTATTTTCTGAATAAGAACATATCCTTCATAGGTAATTAATACCATATAGGATTAGTTAAGCCATCTCAGATTGGAAGGAGAGTTTCTTGTGTTCACATGATCTCTTCACATGAAACTTTACATTCTATAAAGACAAGTTCAGATGCTAATGGAGCACCACAGTAATGATCTTGTCCTGTTCCCCAACATTGTGGTCTAATAGTCTCCTATGCAGAAATTTCTGAGACCCCACAAGTGACAATCTCCTGCCATGTTCATCAGCACCCCCCAGCCCCTGATCATGATATATAAGTTTTTTTATGCACACACGGTTGGCAGTTGGGAACAAACAATGCTCATAATTTGGGGAGGTGGTGGTGGTGGCAGATTATTTTGACTTGCCAGGGGCTTCCTCAGCTGTGGAGTTCACATTCCCCTCTCTTCCCTTAGTTGTGAAAGCTACATCCATCTCCCCCCCTCTTCCACCACCACCACCCCACCATGGACAAGCATGTCCACATTCCAAAACCCCCCCTAATTATCTCACCTCTTCAGCTCACCAGTCTTCATATGCCCAAGAAAAGATAGGACTACTACACACTTGGGTCTTCCATGCTGTGGATAAGTATGATGTCTGTGAGAAGCCGAAAGGGGTTGGGTGGGGGGTGGCAATCATGCCATGTCTTTGTTATATGGTGTGCACTAGCTTTTTTGCCCCATGTCTGTGTGCAAGCACTTGGTGGTGTTGGGCACATCCTCTGAACTTTCAAGGAATCAGGAGTGATCTGCAAAAAGCTCTGGTCAGGGTGAAAAGGTCATGCCCACCAATGGCATGGGGGATGACATTCCATGCAGGAAGGAAGTTGGCCCACCCCACAAGATAGACCTGTGCAATAACCTCAGTCTTGGTACTAACTTTCTAAAGATTGTGATTATGGGTCTGTTAAGTGTCACAGCTTTCTTTTCCTTTTTAGAGGATTTGGATTTGGATTTCACTTTCGGTGGTGAATTGTGTGAGGGAGAAATGATTAAAGTAATATTTGTACTGTAATAAATAGCAAGGAGGTAAATGAACTCATATACAGTTAAATATGCTTAAGAGTGATAACATAGAATTGTAGAGAGCTACTTTATTCACAAAATTATCCGGCCAGCCGTCCCATTGGGTGGGGCGGGGGCCCCACGTCTAAAAAAAACAACCATAGCAAGCGCGAGAACACGCCCCAACTAATGAGACGACTAGTCGAATAACTTTTTTATCCAACCAATCGAGACTTAAGTGTTTCTCATATTGTATGGTAAGACCGAATGGGGCACACATCTATAAACGAGATAAGACACTGATCATATCTTGTCACACGTTTTGTCAGTGGTGGATCTAAGAAGATCCCAGTGGGGTTCTGTGACCCTATTAGATCTTCCACCCACTTTTAATTTTTTCCTAAACCCATATTCAAAATAAATAAAGTTATTATGGTGACTCCGTTAGATTTGAGAGTTGGAGCATCTGTTGGACTCATATTTTGTAACGAGTCAATGCTCTATAATTCAAGTGATCCCACTGAACAAAATTTTACGTCTATCACTATGTCTTGTCATCTAACGTAGAAGTATATTTATCACTTTGTCATTTTTTGCACACTTGACATATTTGAGAGGGTATGTTCGAGTTTCTTCATACAATGTCTATAAGAAAATTATCTCTTATGATGAAATCTCTTAACCCCAAGTAATCATCTACATTGATATAAAAAAAATATTTGTGCTATTTATTTTTGATTTGGACACTTGAAAGTTGAAACAATAAACAGAATCAAGATTGGGCAGGCCCATGAATCCGATTGAATCGGATACTATAAGTACGGATTCAAACCGTCCCATATTGACCTGAATCCGATCCAGTTTAGCATTTAATTTTCATGATAAAAATTTTGAAAGCAGAAAAAGTGAAAAGTGTCAGACATGACATGATTCGGTTTGATACGCTCCACCCATGCACAAAATTATGACTATACTGACCGTTTCACCCTTTTGGTTTATTTTTAATATAATTATAATAATATTTATACAATATACATATTATGAGTATTAAAAAGTAATTATATAACTAAATTTACACATAAAATACATATTTTTTATTTTTATTTTCAATGTATAAATATTAATGCATTTAGTCATATTAATTAAATATAAAAAAATTAATTTGATCCGAATCAAAATAATTCCAATTTAAATTTGGTTGGAATGTTCAATTCGGATCCACCCATTTTAATTCGGATTGGCAAAAAATAGACTAACCCCAACCGATGAACGCCCTTGACTCCGGTCTAAACCGGAGCCCTCCCACTCATGTAGATGGGGCCACCTGAGTGAGAATTTCTGTACGGACAGGAACCAACTATTTTCCCTTATTATTTTATAGTCTGAGCCCAATCTGTGAGTGGGAGCTCCATTATTTTTTTAATTGACCCCGTAATCTTTTGTATTTATAGGTTTTTTTAAAAAATCTTTTGTATTTATAGGTTAGATATGCAAATTTTAGACATGCATAACTCCTGAAGCTAGAGAGGTATTTAGGGTCCCTTAAAATTTATGTTGTAAAAATTTTTCGGAAAAAATTTCATACAATAATTTATTTGGTACCACTGAAAAGTTAATCTATGATTTTTTTTTACTTACAATTATGAATTTTGACATATTTGATAAGACTCCTTAAATTATTTTTCTAAATTTCTATTTCATATAGAATTTTCATGTAGGGTGTCAACTGCTCTGGGTCGACCCAAAGGCCCGATGGCCTAGCCCGATCTTATACGGGTTTGGGTCGAATATTTTAATTTCATTTAAATTTTGAGCTCGGCCTGAGTAAGATTGGGCCGGGCCCGAGCTTGGCTCGGCCCAGCCCGAGCGGCCCTATATTTAAAAAAAAAAAATGACACGGCGGTAATTTTAATATTCTAAAATTTTTGATTGAAAATTGTATTGTGGAGCTATATTTAACAACTTAATATTTATTTCATACTTGTAACAATTAGAAATAATTTTATTTAGATTAGTCTAATATTTATTTTATGTTGTTTTGATTCAAAGAACATCAATTTTATTATAAAAATATATAATAATAATAATAATACTTTTAAAAAGGTAAAACCGGTCCGGGCCTCACATAATTGTCCCGGGCCGAGTCGAGTTTTTAAAAATCGGGCCTCACCCCGATTCAGATCTGGCGATTAGAGACTGGACTGGACCCGACCAACCTAGACCTAGTCCATTGCCACCCCTATTTTCATGTCTACAATCTCCACTATAATTTTTAATATCTAATACTTGAAACTTGACAGCCAATGCCCGGCAACCGACAGCCAACTCCCGACGCCCAACACTCGACGTTCAGCGACCGACACCTAACGTTCGGCGCCAAACTGCCAGCACTCGACGCCCGCATCCGACAACTGGCGCCTACATCGGACGATCGACAACAGGCACCTGAATTCTGACATCCAGCATCAGACATCTGCTACCCCGCATCCAACACCTATGCATCTGACACCTGACTTTCGGAGCCCAACAATCGACACCCACCGCCCAATGCACCCGACGTCTGATGCAGAGTGGTCAATATATGGACCATATTTTATTATTTTATTATTTTTAAAAAATATTTTTAATAAACATTTTTTGAAAAATATATATATGAATTTTTTTTTCAAAAAAATATTTACGTGAATATCAAATAGACAATTATATTTTTTATTTTCTTGTAAAAGTTAATCCTTGAAAAAAAATTTCTCTATAAATTTATTTTACAAACAACCAAACAGATCCTTAGTGAAAGATCATCAAGAGACATGCTTTGTAATGTAAATCCACAAACTAGAGGCTGCAGTAAATAAAAGTATCATCCATGCTGTTACATAAACACACGAATTTCACAAGGGCAAGTAAGATCTTGGGCTTTAGCACCAAGAGATGCAGATTGTGCTAGGCTTCGTGGAGATTCTAATAGTTCAAATTCCCCATGGAAAAAGGTGCACAACCGGTACTTGTTTGGTAGTAATAAACAGGGATTTTCAATATGAAATTCTATTCCATCAAGATCAATGAGTATTGCAGATGACGTCTGTAGTGCATCTTTTTCCTTTGAACACTCTATTATCGAAAAATAACCATTTTGAGACAATAAGGAGAGAAACTCATCAACTGTGTTCAGATTAAAATATAGAAGAGTGTCAACTGCCGTTTACACTTGATAAAATTGTGAGCCATCTCAGAATGACAGCTGCGCCTCCATCAACTGAATGATTTCAGCAGCAATCACCTGGTAACCCTGTACGACTGTAACCAGAGAAAAAAAAACTGTCAGTTAAGGCCCTTAGAATTAGGGCTGCAATTCCGAATTGATTTCGATTCGAAATTGAAAAATGATATCGATAGTTTATCAGAATCGGTATCGAATATTCTGATAAGTTATCGGAATTGAAAAATAATCAAAATCGGAATCGGTATTGATTATTCTGATAAATTATCCGTAAACTCAAAAGATAAAACCATGGTAAGCACCTTAACTTATTGGAATTTCGGTTCTGATAAAGTTATTGGAATCGGAATTAATCATTCCGATTTTATCGGAATCGAAACTATATTTCGATTATCGGAATCGAAATTTATGTTTCTGATTTTGAACCCGACCCAGTTGCTACTTAGAATCATGATTTGCCATAATGATGTGTATCACACCATACCTGGGCACATCAACTGTTCATTTCTTCTTTAATAATTTTGTTGTTATTAAACTTTAAGCCTTGTTTGAACGGAAACAGACCAAACTAGTTTGGTATGCTACGGCCTATCGGATTCCGGTTCGGCGGTATGGCCAACCATGCTTAGAGTCATGAATATTACTTTGCACTTCTTTACAAAAGTGACTAAAATTAACAGCAGAATCATAAGATGTATTAGGGTGCCATAATAGTTGGGCAGAAAGGTTCAAATGACTTCATACCTTCACGGTCTTCAATAGTTCTCTGGCTTCGCTGTTGCTCTTGAAGTGGTCACGGACAGGCTGTCGATCAGACAAAGACGAAGTGAGATTTTGACTAGAGAATGGGATACGATTGTATATTAAAGTTAAGATGCTGGCTTTTCCCCAACCATATATTTGGGTAGACAAAATGAACCGCAGTAGAAGCTGATGAGTTATCCGAAATACTACTCGTCCATGATCATAAGAGAATGAAACAATGATAGAAAAATGGAAATGTATATATAATCCACAATTCAGTAATTGTATCGTTTTAATTGCAAGCTGAAAAGTCACCATAAATACCACATTTTCTAACTCTAAATGGGACAAAAACTACCCGTGTTCACCTTGAAGGACAGCTCATATAGCTCATACAATAAACTTACTATGAAACAGTCTAACTACATGCCACTAGAAACCTTTTGCAGAGCAAGATTCATTTGCTCCTTTCATTAGATAACCAATCCCCTTTCTCCTTGGTATGCAAATAATGTTTATATTACCTGGAGCATCTGGTTCAACGCCTTTGACAGTGAAGGCTTCAGGTCCCCAGGATGCAATGCGCCACTTTCATAATCAGCAACTAACTCTTCCATGCTGCTGAATGTCCTGGATGGGAAGCAAGCAAGTCATGATAAACAGATTTCCAAGATCCCAAGGGAATATAAAATACAGCAAATGTGGGTGTGAAAACAAAAAAAAATTAAGAAGTGAGACAAACAAAGATGAGTAGGTCTCCAGAGAAAGAAAAGAGGAATTGTGATTTCAAATCAATCAAAGACAAATTATATCCTCCACACAATTTACAAGAGAATGAATCAACATTCCAGGTGGGCTGAACTGTCTCTGCCACTATGGCAGAGGCCCTTTTTTTGTGGGGTGGGGGGGGGGGGAGAGTGGGGGATGATAACTTACCAGATGAGTCAATCATGATTAAGTAGTGCATGTAAAAAGCTTCAGCCTTAACAAAATTATTAAAGAAATTGTATCTCTTGTCTGCCGGCTATACCACACTTGAACAATACCTTAGCCAAAGAATAATGTCCAAACCTATAGTTAATTGCCTACCATAGAGCTTAGTGCGTAGACAATCTTACCAAGAGGAAGAGAACTTGAATGTTTTCAGTTGCTGGGAGCATTGCAAGAAGTAAAGATCGACTGTAACAAAAAGGATGCTTTTGTCTGGAAGGTTTTTTCAGGGGATCTCTGTCAAATAATTGTTACCAAATGTTGCAAGGTAATGCTCCCCCATATTCACATTACACTGAAGTGTGGAAAGTTAAATTTCCAATGAAAGTGCAAGGATTCAAGTGGTTAGTGTTTGAAAGAGAATAGTGGCAAAGCTCTGCAGAAGAAAACAGGTTGTTGGTTGTGACATTTTATCTTCTTTATGTGGTATCCATGATGAGGGTGTTAAGCACTTGATGATCTCACGACCTGTTAGTGCAGAAGTATGAAGGATATTCAGCAAAGTTATTTGCTATCAATTGTCAATTCTCTTCGCTGATGAACATGTGGCAGTTCTTTAATCATATAAAGGAGATGAACAGAGATAGATCAAAAATGCTGGAGCATCTGGAGGGAGCATAATGATTGTCTTCCAAAGAAGCAAAGTGTATATTGAGAACATATCTCTTAGAGTTGTTGCTTTTTAATTTTCATAGTTACCATACAAACCTTTAGTTTTGCTGTTTTATTGTTTTGATTTTTTTCATTTCTCCAGTTGACGAATCTCTCCTCATCCAATATTAACTGTACCTCCTCCGTTTCATTCTTAATAAAATCGACAGTATAGTTCACTTTCTTATTGAAAAATGTCCAAGGCTTTATATTCAAACACATGCTGAAAGGAACATATCCAGCTCACATTCCAAAGCTAGAGATGAGAAACTAGGTAATGAAATGGTTGAGGAGACCAAAATTCAGTCAGTATGAACTCGAACCTGGTTGACAATTCCAACAGATCCAGCCAATCCTAAGCTGGGTTTAACCAAATCCCAAGAATTCTAAAGTATATGAAATTGAGGTTTCATTTGTAATTTAGACCTTAGAAAGGTAGCCTTGTATTTGCCTCTAAGAGCAATGGGCTCTTGCTTTTGTCTCTCTTTTCTTTCTTTCATAGGCTAGAGGGGAGTTGTTTTGGTGTTGGAGGTTGGAAGAGTTGCAAAAACTTTCCTTCAGCTCCTTCACACATTTTATCAATATGGTCCATCATACGATTCATACCTGCCTACAGCAGGCAGGAGCAAGAGAGAGTAATGGCCAAAAAGCATAACAGACAGAACATAAATGGCACAAATGACAGTGACCACAAAAGTGAGAGCTTATCTTTTTTCTTCTTCCCCTTCCTCCAACCTCCCCACCCAACCACCTTTTCTCTTATGATCTTATCTCATCCCATTAGAGTTCTTTTCCATTAGTCCCTCCTTTTCTTTCTGTAGAAGATTAGGCCATCATTTGTTGAATCAGCTGGGAACCAAGTTTCACATGCTGATCCAATCCCAAAGCTCCCAGTTTTTGAATCATTGAAGGGGACATCAGATCGCACAGGAATACAGATGGTGAAGCAAAAACAAATATGAGACATTTGCTAACGATGACGACCAGAAAAAACATACTAAAAATAAAACATTGAAAGATTTTGAGCAAATTCGGGTCTTATAATGAGTCAACAATTAGGTGACAAAGAGATTAGAAAAAGACATACTTGTTGCCACCATTTTTGTCATCACGTGATACCTCAAATTTCCCCAACCATGGAAATACTATATACTTGATATATTCCAAGCAAGGGTTCCCTTGAACAATCTGAGGTGGGCAGAATGCTTTCTTTATCTTCAGGTTCACTTCTGCCTACAAAAACCAGTAACCAACATCATAAATGTTTGGGAGATGATGAAGCAGCTTTACAACTATAATAGTGATGGAATAAACATAAATTTTCTGTTCATAAACTTCTATAAACCATAAGGGCAAATGGAAAAAGCCAAATAAGAATAGTATGTCCTAGAAACCCAATTACAGAAAATAAAAAAACAACATAACTCCTAGTTTCATCTACCAAGGAATACATAACCTTTCCATGTCCATTGCAAATAACTGATGATTGGAATGACAGCAAAGTATGTCTAAAAGTCAGATATTAGAATTGCAAGACTCCATAAAGACTGAAACATCAATCCAAGTGAGGTGAGAACACAATAAGTATGCCAAATACACAGGCATTGTCTACCTCCCCCTAAAAGTCCAGTTGACAAATCAAATGGTCACACATGTTTATATGCAGACCCCCTCATCCATGCAAACAATCCAGGCAAGAAGTTGCCTAGCACCAAAAATGATCAAATCAGAATCTTACAGGGAAATAGAAGCCCGACCTAATCAAGCCCAATATGTACTCTTCCCAGAGCCAGCCAACTCCAAAGTCTAAACTCTCCAAAACTAGTACTACGTCTGTTTACACATGATGTCCAACCCAAAACAAGTACAAAATCCAGCACACGTTCCTAAAGCCAGCCCACATTAAACAAAGTTGGATTTGCCTCTTCAACTGAGTACTTTTACAGCTCTATGGATATCTCGTTAGACAACTTCATCGAAGATGGGGGACTCACCCAAGCATCTATGGGCACTAACCCATGTAACACAGAATAAGAAACAAAAACTAGATACACCTAATGGAGTTAGTCAAAAAATTACAAAAGGAGGGAAGTAGCATAATAAAATGAAAAACAAATACAAATGATTGGCACATCTTTGGAAGTATCCTGCTAAGTTTTCCCAAAGGGATATATCAAAAACGGATAAATATAACAAAGTGGATACCCTGACAAAATAGGACAACGAAAAAAAAAGAATATATATATATATATATAAAGATGGATTGCTTCCCATCATGAAATAAGTTAAATAATTCTGCTACATGTGCATACCTCCTCATCCTCCATGAAGATGGCAGATGATGGATCAGATTTTGACATCTTCTCTTGCCCTTCCTGCAAACCAGGCAGCATATCTGCAGTCCATCAATACATGAAGCCAATTAAATATCTTTAGAAATAAACAGTCATTGTTAACTGGTATCACTATAAAGCAACAATTCTACAGGACCAAAAAGTGAGAAAATTACGGTGTGACAAGATGATAGGCTTGTTCTTTCTTTTGATGGAATCACAATACTCTCTTGCAAGTACATTAACCTTCCGTTGATCCATGCCTAGCTGACATATGTCTGCCTATAAAAACACCATAGGTTATTTTTATGGATTATACTATGCATCAAATTAATACATTTTTTGGCAAACTTATAAAAAATAAAGCATAAAAAGGAAAAATATCAATAAAAGAGTAGCTTTTGATCTATTACGCAATAGGAACAACTTAGATGCAAGTAGATTCAATCATTCTGATATCCTTGCATAGAAGAAATTCAAAATAATTTCATGCCATAACTCAGGAGGTGGTAGCAAAGACCTTCAAGAAGAATATGTCTGCACACTGCATGCATGGGTACATGATCTGGGCTGCGGTCAAATCATCCTGTTCAGTCCTGCCCATAATTTGGCAGCACCTGCAAAGTTGACAAAGAATATAGCAAAGCAGAATGTCAGACTTTGCAGGTGCAGGTTAGGGGGAAAAAAAGTGCAAGTGCATTTGTAGTTTTACCTGACTATCCTTGGGAGATTGTTTCTCCGAGCTATGTCCATAACAAGAGTCCAGTATTCATTCGGCCGTTTGTTAATTTCCTCAGAAGTCCATAGAAACTCAACCTTGTCAAGTTTCATTCCAACAGCTTTCCAAATCTCTATTAGGTAGCGTCCAGTTGTTTGAATTTTCTTCAGGTCACCTCCCATCTTGTTATTTAGCTGTGCAAACCAATCTGCTATCCATATTTTGACTGAACACCCGGCTGATGTTAACTTGTTCACGTTAATTGCCTTCATAACTCCCTGAACAATAAAAAAGCAATAGTAAGAGAAATTGCAGACCAAAAGCTTAAGAAACCTGCAGCAAACGAAAGAAAAAAAGATCTCCACAATCTGTAGATTATCAAGAGAAGATGTATCTTAAGAATAAGATACCAGTTCAGTGACCAGAAAGTGGAAAAGAGAACTAATAAGGAAGAAACATCAGAAATATAAGCTGCAATGTAATAACCAATTCACAAGGAGCAATAATACTCATATTATAGAATCTGGAAACCTCTCTCCTTGTCTCAAACTATTTTCCATCTTCAAGAAAGGACTGGTACACATCATTGAGAAATGCAAAGGTCATTTGGTACCTCAGACATCAAACCATTAAAACCTATCATATGAAGACATTGCTGCCACTTCCCAAAGCAGATGAATCGAGTCTCCACTTTGAGGATGTGCCTAAGTATCTTATAGTTTCCATTACCTAGTCCGAATATGATACCTAATTGTTCTATTTCATTCTTTTTACATATCTAATTATCTTCAATCAAGCTGTTACCATAAAAAATATCTATGTATTGTCTGTGTGTCCACATATAGCCATATATACAAGATGACATGAAAGGAAGAGTATGACCTTTTATCTCTTTCACTTTAACCTAAAAAATTGTGGAGATGTAAAAATTGGCCTAAAAATCATAATAGACAAGTAGAAATGTATATAGCAGAAAAAAATAGTGTACACTATTGTCTAAATAATTATTGGTAGGTCGTGCCAAGATAGTAAGAAGGCTGCCAAGCAGACAGGGTGGCATCAGAAAGAAGAGAGTTCTATCTTGTTTTCAGAAGGAATGGTGGATTACCAGCATCTAGCCATCTACTAATAGATACAGCAATCACCCACCCCACCACCACCACATCTCAATACCGTATCTTACACTTAAGCCTCATTGATCATCCAATGACCGGTAGCAGTCACACAGCCAACCAATACTACTCAAATTTTGATGCCCCAAATGGAGCATGTGATAAGAGAGGGCAGCACTTGCCAAAGATCAAGAAAAAGAGAAAAAGGTCAGTTGAGAAAATAACAGAAAGGAGGAAAAAATTGGCTCAAGCAGATCTAATACAACAAGAAAGGATAGGGTTGAGGGTGCAAACAGCCAACTGAGCAAGAAGGGTCTATACGAAGCATTGTTTGCTATATTGTACTGGATCGCACCATCTTGGATGTCTCATACCAAGTCATGGACTTCCCACGTCATGAGATGATGCAGGTTATTAGTGCTTAAGAAAACCCTTTAATTGGGCCAAATCAGCTAACTAAGATGCTACTAGATTGTACGCTACTATGGGCAACCAGATCTGATCCAGATCAGTGAGATGGCAAACCTTGATACTAAGTAGACAGAGTGCCAACAATGAAGTCCCCATTTCTGCCCTCACAAAGTTTTCACAGCTTTTTCTGGAACATTTCCAAAAGACAAGCCAGCTTCAGAGAGAAATCACATGTCATTTCTTCATTTCTTACCAGTATTGTTAACAGATAGGGAACTATATATAATTCCAACTTAAACACAGATGAAACCTCCGATGGACATAAGAGAGATGCCCTGCATATGTTCCATTTTAACTATCAAAAGAAGTATCCATCCTTTTCATATCGATCTCATATAGTGATAAACGTGATACTCTCAAACTTCTCAAAATCTTTCTTTTTACCATAAAATTAGTAAAGCGTTTTAAGTTTCATTCTTCACCTAGCAAATACTTGCTGAGCATGCCCCATAGTTAACCCTGGCTTGCTCCACAAGGTCACGTGTTCAAGCAACGCAGGGCGACTGAACTAGTGACATGGGTGTTTGGTCTGCGCAAAACAACTGTGAGATCCTTCAGGCACTACCACACATAGACACTCGCTGGCCTGCTCATCGAATTGTCGTAACGAGTCTAATGACTCGAGCAAAAATGCCTAAAAAAAGTAGAAAATATGTCACATTTTACATGCAACTAAACAAGCAGCTGCTAATATCCACCAGTCACAAGGCGCAAAATTTCCAGCTAAGAAAAAAACATAACGTCAGAACAAGAAGATGACATGGTGGTGAGCAAGCAACCCGGCTCTGCGGCGCAGACCTGAGCAATGTGCATCCTCCCCGAGGGTTCAAACCCGTCGTAACACAGCGGGTTGGGCTTCTTGGCCAGCAGGTTCCGCAGCTCCTCCTCCGTGATGCACTCCTCCCCAATGCTCCTCACCAGATCGAACCTCTCGTCCAGACTCATCCTGCGGAGAAAAAAAAGGCCCACTCCAGGTGAACGAATCACGGGAGAAATCGAGGATCCACGACGGAATCGGAAGACGCCGAGGAGAGAAGTAGAAGGAGGCGGGGGTAGTGGCAGTGGTGAGCTCCGCCTACACGAGGGAAGTACATAGTACTCACCCGGCGGCGAAAGCTTCCGCCAGAGACGGGGCGCCGGGCTGAGAAGGGCCGGCGGCGCCTCCGTCGGCGGCCGCGGTCGTCGCGGTGGGCGGCCCCTCGGTCCCGTCCGCCATGGTCGACGGCCGAGATGCTGAAGAACCCAAATGGGAACAGAGGAAGGAGAAGCGCGACGGTTTCTAGGGTTTTTGAAGGTCCGCGGGTGGCTCGCCCTCCTATGACGAAAGGGGGCGTTTTGTTGACCTTTTGGTCAACCGTAAACCGTAATTTCCCTTTTTAGTAAAAAATGTGAACTGTGAAGTGTGAATTTTGATTTTTGGGTATAGTAATTTACTGTTTTCATTTAAGTAAAATTTTACTGCAAACTGTATAAACTGTGAATTTTGATTTTTGGATAGAGTAACTTATTTATTTATTTATGTTGCTATTTTCATGTAAGCAAATTCTTAATGCAATTTGTATAAATTGTGAATTTTAATTTTTGTCTAGAGTAATTTATTTATTAATTTATGTTACTACATTTATTTAAGTAAAAAATTTATTGTAAAGTACTGTATGAACTGTAGGGATATCAATTGGATCGGGCCGGCATGGAGGACCAGAAGCCCGACCCAATTTTAACTGGGCTTGGGCCAAAAAAATTAACCCATTTAAATTTTTTGACCCAATCTAACCTTACCCGGAAAAGAATAGGGCTGGGCTTGGGTTTTGTGAGGCCCAGCCCGGTCCATCCCGGATCTTATAAATATAAATATAATTTTTATCAAATATAAAATTTATATTTAGAAAGTGAATTATATTTATTTTTTCTACAATAAATCTACTCAAAATATAATCTTTTATAAATTGAATGTTAATATGGATATAAGTAAAAAATATATGTGTTTTTTATAGATATATTATAGTAAATATATTAAAATTATATATAATATAGAAAAATTAAGATTTTCTTATATTCTTAGGCCGGGTCATTTAATCGGACTTTTCCTCAGCCTAGGCCGAGCCACCCATACCGGGCTTATCCTCGAGCTTGAGCCGGGCCCGAACCGACTTTTAGAAAATCGGGTCTAGCAAGGCCCAGTTCATTAACATCCCTAATAAATTATAAATTTTTATTTTTCGGTTTTATTTATTTATTTATTTATGTTACTATTTTTATTTAAGTAATATTTTAATGCAAACTGTATAAATTGTGAATTTTGATTTTTTGGTATAATAACTTATTTATTTGTTTGTTTATGTTACCATTTTCATGTTAGTAAATTTTGACTATAAATTGTATAAACTATGAATTTTGATTTTGAGATAGAACAATTTTTTATTATTTATGTTACTATTTTTATGTAAGTAAATTTGAATTTTGATTTTTGGGATAGAGTAATTTATTTATTTATGTTACTATTTCCATGTGAGTAAAATTTTATTACAAAGTTTATAAGTTGTGAATTTTAATTTTTTGGTATAATAATTTATTTATTTATTTATGTTACTATTTTTCGTTAAGTAAAATTATATTGCATGGTGTTATAAGTGAGTTTTGATCATCCTATGTTCCAAATTGTGGTGAGTAATAAATGGTGGATTTTGTGATTATTTACTTTTGGATAAAGCAGATTGAGTGGGACGTGCGACAGATATTATATTTATTAGTATGTTATTTTTAATCGGTGGTATTTTTATCTTTTATATTTATTTGTAACTTTTGAAAAGTAAAATAACAATATATTTGGACATTCTAAAAGAGGGTAATTCAAAATGGTGTTAGGAAATCATGAGATTATTGATTGCAGGGAATTTATTATTATAATATGTATAATTATGAATATTTTATATAATTCTTTTAAATCTAATTTTTGATAGATTATGTTGCAATGACATAATCAATTTGAAAAATTTTGCCATCTAAGTTTAAAATTAAGTGACTCTTCTTTTTAAAATGTCAGCACATTATATCTGAATCAAAATCTTATTAGAAGTTCATTTGTAAAAATACATATACATAACACACGAATAATATTGTAATAACTCAATTTTTTATAAATATTAATAAATATATAATATATTATCACGTGAGAAAAATTACAACAAAATCAAATGAAATTTTATATGGGTGAGTCAAATAATATATTACAATGAGTAAAGAATTATTGGGACAAGTCACACATATTTGGCTCAGTAAAATCATAAAAGATGAATAAACTCGATAATACTTAAGACCTATTTATCGAATGAAAATAATTTGAGAAAAAAATATTAGAAAGAAAGTGATATGTTTGGCTTTCATAAAGTCTATTAGGCTTAATGAAAGATAAAATGTGAGAAAATAATATTTAAATTTATATCAACTAGATATTCATTAATAATATGGGTTAATTAAGCATAAGCCTATGTAAATTGGGTTGTAAAATAAGTTTAAATCTAAGTCCAAAGTGAGAGCATAAATTTGTTCTCTCATACCATCGCAAATATGGTTGAAAGAGATATAATAGCTATATTTTATAATCAAAGTCATGATAAGACTCATAAACCTCAAGCTCATAAAATTTAAAGTCATTTTTATCGATCTTAACCTTATAAATATAACCTAAAGTTCTTCATGGTCACCTTGAACCTTCTCTAAGCACTTATGGACGTGTGAAGAATGGCTCTGAACAAAAAAATATGGATGATTAGTAAAGAAAGAAATACTATAGTGTCATATACACTCTAATATGATTAGTTGATATAAAGATGATCAAATATGAGAACGAAAAGTTCTCATAAAATAAAGAAATAGACTATCCATCTATTTGATTAGTAAAGTTGAATTTAATTGGTTGAAACTAATTCTCTATTATCGTGTCATATTTATATAAATGTGACATGATGTGACATCACATTATGTCGTCATATATCGTCAACGTCACATCATTATTGTTGATTATTATTATCACTATCTATTAAGATCAAAAAGAAGAAGAAAAGAAATTGAGAAAGGGTGAAGTTAAATTTACTCTCACAAAGGGTAGTATTAACCCTATATTAATTTCTATATTAACACCTAAAAAGACCCCTATGAATGACCCATAACTTAACTCTTAAATTGACCTTGCCCACTTTAGGAATTGGTTAGGCCACCCAAGATTAAGCTAACTATATATTTGCTAACCCAAAATATAACCCATTTCACTTTGATGTGTACAACCTAAAAAGTAATCAGGTTATCTACCCATGGACTTTTGTGTATATTTTTTTTTCAAAAAGACCCTCATACTTAACACACCTCGAGTTGGGGTTTGAGCTTTTTAAAAAAAGAATCACACAACCCAACGTGTTGAGTTGGGGTTTGTTTTTTGAGAAAGGTTTTATGCACTTCTGAAAGTGCAGAAATACCTAGTCATCTTGCACTTTCCCTTTCTCATTTGTGAAAAAGAGGAGAGAGGTCTATATACCAGCTTGATTCCCACCAATGGGAGGGAGAAAGTGCAAGATGATTAGGCATTTTTATACTTTCAGAAGTGTAGAAAGTCTTTCTCTTGTTTTTTTTAATGGGGGCCCCACATACCCATGGATAACCAACTTAACCTTTTTGGCTAGGGTAGTTTAACCTAAGAGCTACCCCTAGATAACCCACATACCCTTGGATTAGCCTAACTAGCTTTCCAAAGTATAAAAGTGAGTTAACCTCACTTTTGTCCCCCCTTAACCCAACCCTCAACTCAACTAAAGCGGGAACCGATTTAACGGGGGTTACTTACCGGATTAAGAAGGGGTAGCTGCTGGGTTTGGCCCTAACGGGTTTTGATGTGGAGGTTAGCCTAACTCAGGGTTAAAAGACTAACCTAATTAAAAAATTGGGGTAAGAGAAGAGTTAGTGTACCCTACTTTTCTTGGAGGGTTAATTTTAACATCTAGACCCACTTAAACCTCCAAAATTAAAACTCTTTAAAAATGATGTTAATCAACCCCAAATTATTTTAATTGGGAGGCTTTTATCCTCTCCTCAAATCGAACATAAAAAGACATCTATTAATGGACCCTTAAATTAACCTCTAACTTAACTTCTAATGACTCTCCTATTAGAACACATCCCTTCTATTCTCTTATAAAAAGGGCATGGATGGGAAGGGGGGAGCTTTGCAAAGAAGAAGAGGAGGAGAGAGAGAGAGAGAGAGAGAGAGAGAGAGAGAGAGAGAGAAGAAGAAGAAAAGAGAGTGTGTAGTAAGAGGAGGAAGTGCGTTTTTAGGATTCTCGGTCCACTAAAATTTATAGAAGTGGTAGGTAAATGATATGCTAGGCTCATACTTATCTTATTATTTTTACCTCAATTTATGTTTAGATTCACCGTTCTTTTGATGTTTCAATGTCGGAATTTGTCAACTTAATCTCTCATTTTACTATTCCACTCATTTTACTGCTCCATCTAACCACTCTTTTTACCAATTTATGTCACTTTAATACCTAAACAATGAACTTATAATTGATCTTAATTGATATGTCTTGATATTTTACAGCCATCATGTAATAACACATATACATACAGATGTTACATTAAGTTAACTTTTCAATATTATCTTTGTTCACACTACGTACTTTTTTTTATTAACCTTATTTTGAAACATGAATCATGTACACATTATTACTTTCATATCTTTTATTTATATATTAAGTACCCGATCATTTATAATATTTTGTTAGAATAAATTTATAAAAGATAAATGTGAACAAGTTATGGATATTGCCAACTTGAGGATTTGTGTGGACTAAACTCCTATAAGCGTTCATAGGAGTGAAGTCATTTTATGATTGAGTGCAATGAGTCAACATTTGATAATCCTAATTTCTGACCGGCTAATTGTGGGATGGCAATACATAGTACCATGACGGTTCAAAGTTAGGTGGGGATTCGTTCTCTGACGTTGTGTACTGTCAAGACTCGGTATCATTACCTAAGCATTGAGTGATATGTATGGCTTCAATGGTGATTTGTGATACATATCTGATTATAAAAATAAAATATTGAATTAATTATGATAAAATTATGTAGAATTTGAGAATATATGTTTTTAATTTATATTTTTATTACATCAATTATATGTCCTTCATTTGCTTACTTTCGTCTATTCTAATTTTGATTGTGAATATATAGATTATACAAGTTTTGTTGTCATTATAACTCATGGATATAACATGATGCATACTGAGTCATTAACTCACATACTTTTTAATATCTTTATTTTCAGAAGATCTAGAGTTGCATCATAACACTATGAGAAAAAAAAATAGATTTTCTCTTTATTTTGTAAAAGTTTATTATACTATGATAAGTTATACATTGTAAGTGTAATAAGAGATGAATATTATATGAATGATGGTTGTGATAAGTTACTTGTCTTGTGAACAAATTACGTACTCTGAATGTGATTATGTTTGACTCTAATGTGTCAAACTCTAAGGTAAGCACGAGTTGCTATGTCAAATTTGGAGGCATTATACTACTAAGTATCATCTCATCATTCGTCATCACTATCTATATTATTCACTTTCACATAGATGTGATGTGAGTTGATAAGTCCAACTCAGTCTTATTATATAATCGATAGAGTATTAAACATTGATATAGGACTCACATTTTTATGTCTTATGATATATTTATAAATTAACTATGTGGTAGACTTTGCTATATATTTTAATTTACACGATAGTGAGGATTTATGCCAATTAATTCTTATAGTTGATAAAGTTAGAGGTTTATATACAGTGGTATAATTAATAGGTATCTATTTTTTATATTAGATGGAGAAGTCTAAATTTGAATCTCATGGGATAATTTTTTCCTCCAATCTTGAACTTAAATTATACATTTCTTTATCATTTCCCCCTGATTGATTATTAAAATAAATAAAAAGAAGTGACATGACTAATAGGATATGATGGCTATTTATGTTAGAAGAAATAACCTAAATTTTATTGTGATTTAAGACTTGATTGTAGATATTGTTGTTGTTTTTTTGGCGATTCATCTTGGGTTATATAAGTCTTATATATTTATATCTAATACTATTTTTAAAACAAAAAATATTTTTTACTTATTTTCTCTTAACATTTTTATCACAAATCTTTGGTTGGATGGTTAGGAGAAAATCTCAACTATTAGTCAAAAATCTAAATGATTGAAATAATTATAATAATGAAATATTTCACGTGAACTCTCTTTATTCGTATCTAATCTTAAGATATCTATTAAATCTTCCTTTGTCTTGTACAAAAGGACTATAATATCTATTGTGAATGTATTATATTAAAATATTTTTTTAGAAGAAAAAGATTTTACGTAAATATTTTTGTACAAGCACTCATATAGGAGTAGACTCTACACCATCATATGAGTATTTGCACTTAGTGTTTACTCAAAAATATTTGCACTTGCTTTTTATCTCTTCAGAAATAATAACTTTGTTAGTATGTGTGTCTGAATGAGGTGAAAAGTTCCTTTATTTCTCTTTTTTTTCTTTCTTTTTTTTTCTTTTATTTTATTTATTTAGAATTTAGAATAATTGAGATGTAAAATACTTATTGCACTTGTCCAAATGCCCTAATGAGAGACACATCATGCGAGTCTATCTAATATGAGTAATAAGTATATTTATGTAAATACAATAAATGCATTATGCATGTGTGTAATAAGTAATTTTATCTATCTCGTGTTTGTAGGCATGATGTATATTAAATGATGGATAGTTGAGAGTTTGAGTCCAAACATAGTTTGGGTTATTTTTTATTTTAATTATTTATCTCTTGTGATATATTAGATGATAAATTATTGTGTGGAAAGATTTTTGAGTGAGAGATTTGTATGACATTTTGAGAATTTGGGAGAGAATGAACTTTGCCTTTTATTCCATGATTCTCTAAGTAATCACCCATTCTTATTTATAGATATAAATGTCAATGAAGTGAAATCTTTTGATTTTATTCATATTTTTTTTATCTCCATTGCCACTCTGCAAACATCTTAACTGTCATTATTTTCTCCATAATGTGTTGAAAGTGACATGACTAGCATGATATGGTGAGATATTTATGTTAGAAAGAATAATCTAAAACTTATAGTGATTTAAGATCTAATTCTAAATTTTGTTGTAATTTTTTTATTCATATTGTTATATAAAAGTCTTGTACATTTCTGTCTAATATATTTTAGGCAAAATAATTCATTTTATCTCATTTTTTATTTTTTATCGATTTTTTTGTTAAATAGTTAATAGAAATTCTCAACTATTAGAGTTAAAAATTCAAATGATCTAAATAATGATAATAATAAAATATTTCATGAGATCTCTCTTTATTCTTATCTAATTTCAAAAGAGATCTACTCAATCTTCTCACGTCTTATGCAAAATGATTATAATATCCTTTGTAAAGATATTCTATTAAAATATTTTTTTAGAACTGTAATTTTATTAGTATATGTGTATAAATGAGATGAGAGGCCGCTCTATTTCTCTTTTTTTTTTCTTACCATTCTTTCCAATTTTTCATTTTCTCTAAAACTTAGAATATTCCGTATGAGAAATATTTATTGTACTTATTTAGTACACTTGTAAGGGACTTTTATTAGTTATGTGAGTCTATTCAATGAGCAATATGTGCATTATGTATAAATGCAATAAGTACTCCTCTTTATCCCATGTTTGTAGGCGGGATGGATATTATGTGAAGATAGTTGAGAGTTCGAGTCCACGCGTAGCTTTAGTCAAAATTTTGAAGAAAAAAAACATATTTATTGTCCGAGAAAAGAGTGTCTGGGCTTGTGTCTATAGACACATGTAGTGGTGGTGTTTGTTAACATGCGGGTGTTCTCCGCTATCACGTTGACAGTAAGATCCACCACTATATGTGTTTACATATATTTTTATCTATACATTTTTGTTCAAATAATAAATATTTTTAAAAAATACTCGCTCATAACATCTTAGATAAGGTGAAAATTTAAAAGATATTTGACAAAATAATAGATTTATAGGACAATTATATAATTAACCCTAGAAAGAGAACAATAGAAAGATCTGAAAAAAAATATTTGATTTCCAACTATTGGGTAAAAGGAGGTTTCGAAGTCAATATTAAGAAAATGAGAAAAAAAACTCAAAGATTGATAAAGTAAAAAAGTGTATAAAAAGGTGTGCAAATTTTGTCCCTTATGTGGAGTCTTTAGTCCCACATGAGAAATCTCTAAGGAGAAGGTCGCCTACTTTGGTTGAAGATTAGACTACCCAGGGATAGCCTAACCCAGGGTAGTTTAACCCAAAAAAATATATATTTCACTTTGGTTGCTATTTTTGAGATGGAGATAGGTTAACTCATTTTTTGGGGTCAACTATCATCTTTGACTCTACTTATTTTCATGTGAAAAAATAAAAAAAATAAAATATTTAATAGAATAATATTTAAAATTTTATGATAATTTTTTAACTTTTTTTAAAAAAGAAAAAAAGTTACCCCACCTTTTTAGGTGGGGTAGACTTACCCCGAGGTACCCTGGGTTACCCGGGGTACCCCGGATTAACCCTAACTCTGCCCCGCTCCCCAAAGCTGGGGGAGAGGGTTAACCCGGGGTACCCCGAATTATCAAATCGACTCAAGAGTCCATGAGACTATAGACATTGTTTGAGAATACAATTTGGTGATTTTATTTTTTCAAAAGTCAAAATCACCTAAAAAGCTAATGGAGACCAACTTTTGAGGCTCCAAATCCAAGACCTCATTATTACTCATCTTCTCTCTATCTCTTTCTATCTTTTCTCTATTTTTTAAAAATCTACTTTCAGAGAATCTACAATCATTTTTTGTCATTTGAAAACTACAGTGAGAAAGAGTGAGATTTTAATGATTAGAATCTCAAATCTCTTTTTCTCACAATGTTTCCAAAATATCTTATAGACAATTGTGGGGTTATGTTAGACCATATCACGCACGCTGCCGAGCAAGTTGAGTGAGAGCGCGCGTGTGATGTTGCAGTTAACCCACTTGCACTAGGCACTTTTTTACTTATTCTTTTTGTGTTTTTGCCCCTTTTTTTAGAGAGTTTGGATCTGTTTGGACTGGTTCCTTGAACTTGCCCATTGTCTTGTCCTTTGAGGGCATGTGACGCTTCATATGGTGATTAGGACTCTCTAATTACGATTACACTGATATAAGCATCTTTTTTACTATCCCAAGAGGAACCGCTCGCTGCGCTACTGCAGCATCTATAGTTGGTCGTATTGCCGCATACTGTGGCGGTACGACCAACTTTTACTGTGCCATGGCTCCAGTCGGCTCTCCCCTCTTTTTTAATTTTATTTCCTCATATTTGACACATCTTGGGGGTCTAAATGATGTCTAATTGAGATAAAATTTTAAACATAAGCTAATTAAGAGATGATATAAATTATGATAATTTTAGTTTAAAATTTTAAATTATTTTTTCATCTAGTGAAAATTACCCCAAAAATCTTTAGGTTGACTTACTCTCAATATCTATGCATCAACAATTCTTGATATTTATATTTTTAGAATTAGTATATATTTCTAATAATTATGATGACTTCAGATTTCACTTTATTTTTAGAACATGATGTCGTCTTATCGAGATGCGCATAATCAAAGTCGTGCCGGAATCAGGGTTGACTGTACCACTGCCCACGGCGGTATGATCAACCCGTATTGTGTCTTGCATGGCACGAACAGTTGCCCCCCCCTCCTCCCCTCTTTTTTTTAAAAAAATATTTTCTTCCCCACATCCGACACATATGAGGGGTTTAAATGATGTCTAATTGAGATGAAATTTTAAACATAAGCTAATTAAAAGATGATACAAATTATGATGATTTTAATTTAATTTTTTAAATTAAATTTTCATCAAATAAAAATTACCCAAAAAATCATTAATTGACATCCACTTCATATACCTAAGACGACATAGAGTATTAGATGATTATGTTGGGTTGACTTGAATAATTAAATGAAGTTTTTTATATTTTTCAACCTCTTTATGTGATGTTCTTATGTTTTGCTCATTTTCTTTTGAAGTTTGATCATTTTAAATATTGATCAAGTCACAAAATAAAAAAAATCAAACTGGCCCCTTTCCCACCATATCTTAACGGTACAGTACAATACCGTATCGTGCCACGGAGAATGCAGCATGATCGATCCGCGCGGTACAGCGAACCATGGCTCCATCTCTCGTTCCCCCTCTAGGACGATTGCGACTGAACCTTTGCCGCGCTATTTACCGACGAGGCCGCCGCCCGTGTTCAATGTCGAACGTTCTTTTGTTCATGTACACGGTCGCTCTTCGGTGTTCGGTCCATGCTTCTCTGCCCATACTTTCTTTGCTTTGAGTTGAAGATGGTTAGGTTTCCCATATAGCTTTCGTTTTATGAAATCGATCTTGTGCAAGATCAATTTTGTAGTTTCGTGGTTGTACCATGGGAGAAGATCGTCAAACCTCAATCACACCGTATAGTGGGGGCGATACTTTATCTAAGGCGAGTTCTATTATGGAACGCCTCTACAGTTTACTTTCACATTTTAATTATTATATAATCATCATGCTTATGATCAATAAACTCATGTTATATTTCTACTTTTTGGGTGCCTATTATCGTGTCGTTTCTTATTATGATTGCCACATGTTTTGTCTGCATCACATGTGAATGAATTACCATGGTTCATGCCAAAATCCCACTATTTTAGCAATATTAAATGTTGGGTAAAAATGAGGTTTTGGGGGTAATATTAAGAAAAGGAGAAAATGAACTTAAAGATGGATAAAGTAAAAAGGTGTATAAAAAGACGTGCAAATTTTGTCCTTTACGTGAGGTCTTTAGTCCCATATGAGAAATCTGTAAAGAGAATAATGACTTTATAACCCCAAGGGTCCATGAGACTATGTCTTATAAATAATGGTGAGGTTATACTAGACTATATCATGTGCACCGTCGGGCCGGGCTAGGCGGGCCCGCGCGTGTGATGTCGCGGTTAACTCACTTGCACTATGCACCTTTTTTACTTCTATTTTTTTTTTGCCCTTTCCTTGGAGAGATTGGGTTTATTTGGGCCTGTTTCTTAAATTGGCCCATTGTCTTAGCCATTGCGGGCGTGGGACACTTTATATGGTGATTAGGGCTCTCTAATTACGGTTACATTGATAGAAGTGTCTTTTTGACTCTCCCAAAGGAACCGTTCGCTATGTTGTTGCTCTATCTCTTGTTCCTCCTCTGCGATGACTACGATTGAACCTCTGTCGAACTATTCACCGACGATGTCGCCGCCTGTGTTCACTGTCGAACGTTCTTCCATTCGTGCACACGGTTGCTCTTCGATGTTCGGTGCATGCTTCTCTGCCTATACTTTCTTTGCTTTGAGTTGAAGAGGATTAGGTTTCCTATATAGCTTTTATTTTATGAAATCGATCTTGTGCAAGACTGATTTCGTGGTTTCATGGTTGTACCATGGGAGAAGGTAGTTGGACCCCAATTGCACCGTATAGTGGGGACGATACTTTCTCTAAGACGAGTTCCATTATGGAACGCCTCCACAGTTTACTTTTGCCTTTTAATTATCATGTAATCATCATGCTTATTATCAATAAACTCATGTTATATTTCTATTTTTTGGGTGTGCCTATTATCATGTCGTTTCTTATTATGATTGTCATATGATTTGCACTGTATCACCTGTGGATGAAATACCATGGTTCATGCCAAAATACAATTGTTTTAGCAACAGTCTTAGAGAAAGTGTCTTTCATGGCTTCATTCTCATCGTTTAGCCTGAAAGTGGACATGTCGGGAATGCCTGCAAAATTTGCAAGGCAACACTTCAAATGTTGGCAACAACGGATGAAGATTTGGTTCACTATGATCGGGTTGATCTCGGTTATAGAGTATGATCCTCCTAATGCGGTTGAGGGTGATACTGCAAGTGCAAAAAAGGCTGAGGAATGGAAGGAGAAGGATAAACTTGGACATGGGTGCATATTTACTGCACTGTCGGATGTCCTATTTGATGTCTATAGCTCTTCTACTTTCCTAACTTCTAAAGCATTATGGGATAAACTTGACTAAAAGTACAATACCGAGGACCAAGGTCTGGATAAGTATTTCGTAGGCAAGTTCTTCAACTTCTACATGGTGGAGGACAGATTTGTAGCCGAATAGACACACGAGTTTCTCCTTATGATCCACGGCTTGGCAGATGCTGATATGAAACTCCCTGAAAAGTTTCAAGTTACGTGTATAATTGAGAAATTTCCAAAAACTTGGCAGCACTTTGGAATGGCTCTCAAACTACATGAAGGGATCTATTTTCTCTTGATGACTTGATGTGAGCCATTGTCATTGAAGAGGAGTATAGGAAGGAGAAATCATGCATACCTATGGAAGCCAATGCAAACTTTATGGTAAAAATATAAGAACAAAATCTTAAAGCAAATCCAAGACATGTTCCACTACACAAATGAAACCCAATGGAAAGATACAAAAGAATAAAAAGCTTGGAGAATGCCGGGTATGTGGTCAAAATGGTCATTTTCCGTGGGGATTGTCTTAAATGGAAAGAAAATTTAACCCATAAGGTTGTTGAAAATCTAGCTCAGGTCAATGTAGTGATCGATGGGGATTCTTCTAGTGACACATATGTTTCTCTAAACTCTCTGCTATTTACTATTTATGAATTAATGAGTGGTTAGTAGACACTGAAGTTAATGTCCTAAACATCCATGCCATAAATTAGATGAATCAACGACATTATATGCCACAGAAATAGATGTAGAAACAACATCAACATCTAAGCTTTTATTCATTACATGGTTCACATACACTTTAAATAACCCATCAGATAAATAATATTTACCAATAAAAGTTTTTTGACACAAATCACAACTTTATTACATTTAAAGTTTGATTCATAACCCTCCCTAACCAATCTAGAACCTGACAAGTTGGTCCTCCCAACACTAAGAATATGGTGCACACCATGAAGAGACAGTACACGTCCTGAAGTAAACTTCAGATCCACGCATCCAGTTCTCATCACACTCGCAGTGCTACCATTTTCCATCATCACGGAGCATTCTCAGGTGTCCTGATAAGACACAAAATTAGCCCTATCAGTGATGAACCTGAAATTGATTCCTAATTATGCTATTGATAATTCTAAACGGTGTGAAATCTATGTTCAGGTTAAACAACCCAAAAGGCCATTTAAGTCTATGGTGAGAGATTCATAAATTCTAGATCTTGTGCACTCTGATATCTGTGAATTTAATGGCATATTGACTAGAGATCATAAAAAATATTTCATTACCTTTATAGATGATTGTAATAGATATTATTATGTGTATCTGCTTAAGTCTAAAAATGAAACTTTATAGAAGTTCATCATCTTTAAGAAGCATAAACATAAACAAGTCGGGTGCTTAAAAGGTTAAGGTTCGACAAGGGTGGAGAATATACCTCCAACTAGTTTGGTGAATATTGCCAAGATAATGACATTATTTATAAGACAACTGCCCCCTATTGACCATAATCTAATGGGATAGTAGAACGAAAGAATCGTGTATTTATAGACATGGTCAACTATCTTCTGTAAAGTTTAAGACTACCTAACCATATGTGGGGGGAAACATTGAATACGACTTGTCGTATTCTGAATTATGTTCTCCTGAAACACAAATATAGTAGTCCTTATGACCTTTGGAGAAACAAAAAGTCTAGCTTGAAATACCTTAAAATGTGGAGTTGCTTTGCAAATGTACTTGTCCCTGAACACAAAAGGAAGAAACTGGGACCTAAAACAGTTGACGTGATCTTTTTAGGCTATGCTGAAAATAGCTATGTGTACAGGTCTCTAATGATTAAATTTGAGATCCCTGGCATAGATGTTAACAACATAGTCGAGTTTCATGATGCTACATTATTTGAGAATGTGTTTCCTATGAACATTGGTATACCTCCTTCATTGTCTTCTGAGACAGAGCCTTCTACATCTTCATCCATTTCAGATCATGTGGAGATGGTGACAAATGTGGGGGGAAGTACATTCAACTCTCATCCTGATTCTGATAATTAGTAAGAGGAAGTATAACCTATGAGGAGTAAAAGACAAAAGATTGTTAAGGATTTTGGAAGTGATTTTATTGCTTTCCAAATTTAGGGTAATCCTCCCACTTTTAAGGATGTCATGGTCTCTCCTGAGGCAAGGCATTGGAAAGAGGCTATAAAGAGCGAAACATATTCCATTATTGCTAATAACACTTGGAAGCCAATCAATCCTCCTCCAGATCCTAAAATCATTGGATGCAAATGGGTATTTAATAAGAAACTTAAGCATGATGGGATCATTGACATGTTTAAAGCCATGTTAGTTGCTAAGGGGTTTAAACAGATGGAGGGAATAGACTATTTTGATACCTATTCCCCTGTAACCAGGATTACCACTATTAGGGTGCTGATTATTTTGGCTTCCATATATGATCAGAATATCCATCATGGATGTTAAGATTACCTTTCTTAATAGTGATATTGCTGAATAGATCTATATGGATCAGCCTGAAGGATTTACAACACCTGGTAGTAGAAACAAAGTTTGTAGACTTGTTAAATCCTTATATAGATTGAAACAAGCCCCTAAGTAATGACATGAAAAATTTGACATGATTATCATGTCATTTAGGTTTAAAGATAATGAGTCTAATAAGTGTGCCTACTGCAAGGTGAATGGTGATAATTGTGTTGTCTTATGTTTATATGTAAATGATATTGTATTGTTTGGCAACAATTTGAGAATGATTGTGTAACGTCATGAATTTTCGGATCGTAGCTTAATGGATTTGGTGGCCAGTGTATGGCCTATTACTTGTGTTTTTTAGGCTTGAACAGGTTGTGAGGGGTTGGGGGTCGGAAATCCGAGCCTAACCAGCCTCTGGTGCGCTTTCTATGAACGCGACCAACATAACCATCACGTTTTGAAAACGCGACCACCTTCCCCATCACGATTTCGACGCCACTTTCCAGGGTGCGCGGTTGCATGCGCGCCGCGTGTCGCATGCAGGGATGTCGGGTTTAAATTGCGACGGCCATGCATGTCGCGATTTAAACACGACAACATGCCCAGTCGCGATTTGAACTATGAGGTTTTGTTGGCCGAGCCCTGGCCAAACAGTGCAGGAAACACTGTTTGGGCCGAGGGAAGGCTTGTTGTGAGGATTTTGGGCGATTCGGCGCTTGCGGCGTGCAATTTGGCGTGTTACCATCGCGAGGAGGTTGTTTGGAGCACGAGAAACGCCAGGGCAATGCCGTTCTTCGCCTTCTTCGTGTGGTAGGGGAATTCTACTCGTTTTTGGATCGTATGGATCGTGATTGAAGTGTTTAAAGCATGAAAATGGTTATGATGAGTAGCAAGCATGTGTAGGTGTTTATATGGATGCAAATATGCAAGTTTTATGACTGTACAGGATGGTTTGGGTGAATTCCGAAGTTGAGGTCGGGGTGGGAACTGTGGTTTGAAAGGCGTCGGACCTAGACGTCGCGTTTTGAGTGCGACGACTTGAGCCGTCGCGATTCAACCTCTTAAATGCGTCATCTGTGTACGTCGCGATTTAAGAGGCAACCACCCGACCCGTCGCGTTCTTGTCCCAGAGGATAGTGAGCATGTTTCATGTTATGCGGTGGTTATATATTAATGTTTACTGTATTTTAAAGCATGAAAGTGATGCATTGGCACGTGTCGTGATTGAGAATGCCAAGTTTGGATGGTTTGTGTGTGCTTGGCAAGTTGGGTAGTATGACGCCTTCTGTGGTTACATCTCGAGTTGAGTACCCCAGGTTCTTTGTGAGCCAGGTACGTTGTGCTCAGAGTTTGTCCCGATACGATGTGTGTATCGCCGAGGTCTATGTCGTCTTCCTGGACACCCTCACTCCATTGTTTGAGTTGTACGTCTGGCTGAGGGAAAGACGACATTGAGACATCGACTTGTGTGTTGTGGTTGTGTTCGGTCGCCTATAGCTCACTCTTGGTTGGGGGACGGACACCGGCAGACGTATTGGTCCCCAGCTAGTCCTATTTTCCAGTGCCTCGCTTTAGGGAGCTCAGGCCAGAGTCCTTAAAGGTGCCAGGCATGGAGCAGTAGCAGTGTGGTCTGCAGTTGTGGTGTAGTTTGATCTCCACAGTTTGTTAGCTTTGTTGAGGTGGAGCGACAGCTGGACCTTTCGTCCTTGGCTGCGAGGCTGAGAGGTAGACCTGTGTTGCTTGTCCGGGACAATAGTTGGTGTCGCGAACCAGTCTTCGTGACTTGTGTTTGACATTACCCTTCTTTAGCTTGTACTTCTGAACGTGGTTTGCCGTCTATTTACGGTAGTTGAATCCATATTAGTAGTGTAGCATTGTTTATTTAATTGCAGTTGTAGTATCATGCTCAGATAGTTCTATTAATTGCTTTTATAGATGCTTTACTCCTGCTTCTTATGTGGTTATTATTGTTCAACTTTTGAAGGAGTTTTTCTACTAAGTCAGTGACTTGTGAGGCAGGAGGGTTCTCGTCCTTCCTCTAGTTCGGAGCCGCATCGTAGCGGATTTGGGTCTACTTCTCCAATAGTGTAATTTTCCTTTCTATTGTGCCTCGAGATATGCCCCAGGCTATAGCATGTGTATATACTTTGACTTTTGTTGAGACTTGGCTATGTAATCTTCATGTAAAAATGTGTGAGATGTGCAATCATATATATATATATATACAATGTGTTCTTTTATATTTCTACGAACATATGTGTTGATATCTCTTGCGAGGCCTTAGCTTGTTCGCGGGAGGCAGAGTCGAATCAAGCTCGTTATTAGGTTAACGAGTTTAAACGACAAGGACCGTCACAAATTGTTGGGACCAAATCATTATTGTGTAAAAAATTTGAGATGAAGGATATGTGTGAAGCCAGTGTAATTCTGAGACTAAAGTTGACTAAATCAACTGAAGGGATAACTATTTCTCAGTCTCATTATAATGAGAAAGTGTTAGAGAAATTTGACTATAAGAATTGTAAAATTGTCTGTATATTTTATGATCCCTCTAGAATTTACTGTAAAAATAAGAATAGAGCTCCTGTGTCAGAGTTGCGGTATTCCCATGTTATAGAAAGTTTAATATATCTTGTAAATTATATTAAGCCTGACATTTCATGTGCAATGACTAAACTAAGTAGATACACTAGCTATCCTGACCATGTTCACTGGGAAGGCTTGGATAGGGTGTTGAGGTACATGATGGGTACTAAAACCCTAGACTTGTATTTTGAAAAATTTCCTATTATCTTTGAAGGATATAGTGATGCAAGTTGGATAGCTGAAAATTTAGGGAACAATAGTGTCACATGATATGTCTTTATCCTGTGAGATGGTATGAAACTCTTAGAAAATTTCAAATGATCTAAATAATTACAGTAATAAAATATTTCACGAGATCTCTCTTTATTCTTATCTAATTTCAAAAGAGATCTACTCAATCTTCTCACATTTTATGCAAAAGAATTATAATATCTTTTGTAAAGATATTCTATTAAAATATTTTTTTAGAATGATAACTTTTGTAGTATATGCGTATAAATGAGATGAGAGGCTGTTCTATTTCTCTGTTTTTACTTCCCTTCTTTCCAAAATTTCCCTTTCTCTAAAACTTAGAATACTCCATATGATAAATATTTATTGTACTTATTTAAGTATACTTGTAAGGGACTTTTATTAATTATGTGAGTGTATTCAGTATGAGTAATATATGCACTATCTATAAGTGCAATAAGTACTCTCTATCCCGTGTTTGTAGGAGGGATGAATATTAGGTGAAGATAGTTAGGAGTTTGAGTCCACGTACGTGTAGTTTGAGGCAAAAATTTAAAGAAAATGATATTTATTGTCCGACAAAAAAATGTCCGAAGTTATACTTATAAACACATGTAATGATAGTGTTTGTTCACATGCAGATAAACTTCACTATCACGTTAACAGTACGATCCACCACTACATGTATTTACGGAAAATTTTATCTAGATATTTTATTCGAACGATAAATGTTTTTAAAAGATACTCTCCCATGACATCTTAGATGAGGAAAAAATTTAAAAGATATCCGATAAAATAATAGATTTATAAGATAATTATATAATTAACCCTATAAAAAGAACCATGGAAAGATGCTCTGAAAACAAAAAAAATTAATTTCCAACTAAATAAGAAATGCAAGTGGGGCTAACTCTTTATCATATAAGTGAGACGGCTTTTCGAATAGAAGTCAGATAGTTCTTTACTCTACAAGTTTAGACATACCGTTGCGACTACGGGGATGTCTCTACCCTTAACGGTAAAGGTTACTGATATGAGTAGGGAGAGAGCGAGTTCAACTAATGCGGTAACGGATACCACGCGGGGAGCAAAAGCAGCAACAGATGGCCTTCGAGTAGAGAGAGAGAGGGGGAGCGCCCTCGACCTCGTTGTGGTGTTGCTCGCCGCTCCCCGCCGCTGCCGTCCTCGTCTCATCCGCCCTCTCTCCCCTCTTCCCTCTGCAGCGGCCTCCCTAGGGTCCTTCCTTCCGCTTGCATCGCCGGGCGGGAAGGCGGGATCAAGCCGCCAATCGCATTGCCGCCGCTTTTGCAATCGTCGTGGGCGTCGCCATCGCCGTCGCCGGTCGTCTGCCAGCGTTCACGATGTCGTATTCCGTCTCCGTTCTCCTCTCTCTCTGTCTCTGTCTCTCTCTCTCCCCCTGTCTACTTCCTCGTTCTTGTTGGAGCGCTTTGTCTGGTTCACGGCAATCTCTCTCCTCTGCTGTTCTCTTCTTCCTTGACCTCGGATCATTCTGAAACCTGACCCACATTGTGCCGCATGGTTGCTTTCTTAAGCGGATTATGCGCTTTGCTCTGTTTCTTTGGCAATTTTTGGTTTTTGTCAGAATTGCTTTCTGCTGCTGCTGTTTCTTGCTCGGCATCTTAATTCATGTTCGTTCTTTTGGTTGGTGTCTTTGTCTCCAATGCAGATAGGCAACGATGACGCTGGGTGTGCGCCGACAAGTTGGCTTCGATTTCGGAGCCGCAGCTGACAAGGAGGACTGCCTGGGCGGCGGCGACTGCCTGGGCGGCGGCGGCAACAATGTCGACACTTTGTGGGAGCAACGCAAGCGGCTGCCAGGCCCTGAACCGACACTGTGCACACTGAACACTAACTGCGTCGACGTGCCGGAGACTTGGACCGATGCAGTGGCTTCCGAGGAGGCTTCTTGCGGGGGTAGAGCCCAGGAGAATGGTATCCAGGGGGGCAGATGCTCAGATGAGGCGGAGTCTGTGGTCGAATGTGTGGAATTCCCACGTCTGGGGAGGAAGCGAAGCCGGGGGAGACTGAGAAACAGGAAGCCGGACACGGCTAAGGCTTCTGCCAATGCGGGGGCCCCGACTGGCAGTGCTGTCAGCCAGCCTTCATTGACACCATTGGGAGCTCGGGAAGCTGATGGCACTGAGGTCTCAAAAAACTCTTCTATTGTCACCTGTGAAGTAGATGATAACTCGGAGCTTGAAGTCGTGGAATTGGAATTGTTCGACAAGGCAGCAGAGATTCAAGACTCTTCGGCAAGCTGCATTTCTGCAAAGGGGCAGAAGCAGGATTGCGCAACTAAAGTCGGATCAAAGAAAAGTCCAAGTAATGCAGCCCTAAGACGGTCTCCTCAACTGGTGAAATATACAGCTCACACCAATGGCCTTAACCTGATGGCGGATCTTCCCAAGTTATCAAAGTCACCTAGAACTCCTACACCTAGTCAATTTGCACCTTCGGACAGTTTGGGCAGTGATGCTTGTAATGAGCAGTCTATGGGATCTAAATTTGTGTGGCCGTCTGCATTCACAGAAAAGGAAAAGTCTCCTGGATCCTCAGCCACATTGGAATTTGGTGGTGCTAATGTTGGCCTACTTAACTCTAGCAGTGATTCCAGGTCGATGGAGGGACATAACGTTGTATCCCAAAGACAATCCTTTCAGCTGGCAAAGGAAAATCATCAAGGAAACGAGAGGGAGTTGTCGGTGGTCTTGGCTTTACCTCACTTTTCTTCACATCATAGGACTTCACATACTATGGAATTCTTAAATGACTCCTCTAGTGGAGCTTGCAAAGCAAATTCTCTGAGATCTCAAGCTCCAGGGCCAGTCATATTCTTGGACAAGGTGAGATCCCGTGAATCTTCTGGAATATGGAAACCTAGTTATGTGGAAACATTGAAATGCTCAGGTGAAGGTAAGCTAATGAAGAAACGCGTAAAAGTCTCAGGAAGGCAGTCTGCACAACAATTGATGGAAGACACCATCCATGGCAATGCTTATGATCAATCTGAACCTTCAGTTTTGCCTGAGCTAAAGGGATCCCTGACAACTCAAAAGGAGGCTTTAGAAACTGTGGAGGTGATGAGATACATGGACAAGTTGGAAGGACCACAGGATATATCAGGGGTTTCTAAAGAGGAAGGTCCAAGTATAAAAAACTTGGGAAAGAAGAAAGAGCAGTACAAAGGGATTGTCACCCGCAAAATGGTCAAGGAGACCCTTCGTCTATTTCAAGCAATCTGCAGAAGACTCCTGAGAGAAGAGGAAACAAAGGCAAGAGAAGCTTGCCATAACAATCGGGTTGACGTTATGGCTCTTAACCTCATCAAAGAGAAGGGCAAATGTTTAAATGCTAGTGAGCATCATTTTGGAAGTGTTCCTGGTGTGGAGATTGGGGATGAGTTCCATTACAGGGCCGAGCTCTCTATTATTGGCCTTCATCGCAACCTAATGGCTGGTATAAACTATTCTAAGCATGACGGGATGTATGTTGCTTCCAGTATTGTGTTTTATGAGAGCTACTTTGACTTTTTGGAGAGGTCAGATGTGCTGCTGTATACTGGTCCATCAGGAAAGCCTAGTTATTCTTATCAAAATAAAAATGAAAAGCATCTTGGGGATGAGAAACTTGAACGTGGAAATCTGGCGCTAAAAAATAATATGGATGTTCAGATACCTATCCGGGTCGTTCTTGGCCGTAAGGGGTCAAAAGACACTAATTACCGATTATCAAAGGCCAAGGGATCCGTAACATATGTTTATGATGGACTTTATTTGGTTGAGAAGTATTGGCCTGAGATGGGGAACCATGGAGTTTCTGTATTTAAATTCCAACTTAGAAGAATGCCAGGTCAGCGACAACTTGCCATCAAGGAAATTCAAAATTCAAAAGGGTTCGGAGTGCAGAGAGGGATCCACATGCAAGATATTTCCCAGGGAAAAGAGAACATTCCTGTTAGTCTTGTAAATACTATAGATGACAAGCATCCATTGCCATTCATATACATCAACAAGGTTGTATATCCTTCATGGCACAAAATGATTTCTCCGAAAGGTTGTGACTGCACTGATGGATGCTCAGATTCAGTGAACTGTGCATGTGCAGTCAAAAATGGAGGTGACATTCCTTTCAATTATGATGGTGCTATAGTTGAAGCAAAACCTCTTGTGTATGAGTGTGGTCCTTCTTGCAAGTGTCCTCCATCTTGCCATAACAGAGTCAGCCAGCATGGTATCAAATATCCTCTGGAAATCTTCAAGACCAAGTCCATGGGATGGGGAGTTAGGTCCCTAACTTCCATTCCATCTGGAAGCTTTATCTGTGAATATATTGGCGAGATGATTGAAGAAAGTGAGGCTAACAAAAGAACAAATGATGATTATCTATTTGATATTGGACAGAACTATCATGACGATGCTCTCTGGGAGGGTCTTTCAACATGTGTACCTGGCTTGCAACAGGATGCCTCCTGCGAAGTCGTAGAGGATGACTGGTTTACCATTGATGCTGCCAACTGTGGTAACATAGGAAGGTTTATTAATCATTGTTGTACTCCGAATCTTTATGCACAGAATGTTCTTTATGACCATGATGACAAGAGAATGCCTCATATCATGTTCTTTGCTGCCGAGAATATTTCTCCTTTGGAGGAGCTAACTTATCACTACAATTACACCATAGATCAGGTCCATGATGTGGATGGTAATATAAAGAAGAAAGACTGCTACTGTGGTTCTGCGGGATGCACTGGCAGGCTGTACTAAGGTTGACTTTCCCAAATTACAACTACAACAAATATATATTGGATTGAAGATCATGTTACTTGCGGACAGAAAAGGTAAGAGACAATGTAGTTAAATGCAATTTTTCAATGATTGGAATTGCTCTACGTCCTTAAAAGCAGTCATGAACATGCTTCCTTATAGCATAGTGGCTCCATAATGACATGGATAATTCTGAGTTAATGAGCATTGAATTGACATGCAGAGACAATGCCTTCCTCAAAATTTATCCATTTAATGACCATGTGAAGTTCTGCTCATGTAACCTTGAACTTCCTTTGCTGTATATCAATTAATACCTACGATTTTGCGGCAAATATAGACATCATTCCTAATCCACGATCTTTAGGCTAAAATCATGCTCTTTACTTTTTAATAGCTAGCATATATCAAACTCATGAAGATCAATAATGAAGATTCATAGTGTTACTATGTTGTCCTTGAGATTCATGATATGTTCAATGCTGAGATTAATTAAACCAAGTTATGCATGAATATTTTTGTGCTTCTCTTGATGTTTTGAATCTTAATTCCATAAGTCGGAGGCTTTCGGAAGCAATTAGGTTGATTAAATATTGAGTTTTTAAAAGAAATTATAGGTTTTTGCATTTCGGGGCTCAGGCGTTGACAGCTAATTGGTGATTGTTGATAGTTTTAGGGGCCACAAAGTGGGCTATAACAGATGGGTATGTCAACAGAGTAAGAAAATTTGTTGTCAGAGTTCAGCCCAGCCGTTAACAGATTTCTTAAGCATGTTGACATGATGGTTTGATCATCATCTGAGCTAGCTTGAGACCTCCTGATGCAATTATGGCAAGTTTCCTTAGAGGAGTTCGTTCCCAGAACCACATTATTTTTTACCTCATGTCATATGTCAAGTGTTTGTCTAGAAGTGCATAGATGTTTGCTAATAGGGTGTTTGGGAACACTTTTTTTAAAAAAGTTATTTTTACCTAAAAAATTATATTGCGTCAATTTTTAACTTTAAAATTAAATTTATAAAAATTTGATGTTATCTGTTTGGTAAAAATATTAAAATTTTTAAAATTTATATTAATGTGTTTGGTAGAGAATACTGTGTGTGTGGGGGGGGGGGGGGGTGTTCCGGCGGGGTGGGTTGGGGCAAGCGGGGGCCTTCGTGGGGGGGGGGAGGGCGCAGGGTGGGGTCACCGGGGGGAGGGGAGGGTTCGCAGGGGGGGGAGGGCGCAGGGCGGGGTCGCCTGGGGGGCTTTGCAGGGGGGAGGGTGCAGGGTGGGGTCACCGGGGGGAGGGGAGGGTTCGCAGGGGGGGGAGGGCTCAGGGCAGGGTCACCGGGGGGAGGGGAGGGTTCACAGGGGGGAGGGCGCAGGGCGGGGTCGCCTGGGGGGCTTTGCAGGGGGGAGGGTGCAGTGGGGGGGGGGGGTTCCGGCGGGGCGGGTTGGGGCAGGCGGGGGAGGGGGGGCTTTCGGTGGGAGGGGTGGGGTTCACAGGGGAGAGGGGGAGGAGAGAGCCGTGTTTGTAGTTTTTTTTTTTAAATTGGTTAATACTTGTTTTTATTTTGAGAGAGATTTACATAGGATAAAACTTTTACTCTAAAATAAAAATTACTTACCAAATGTGTTTATATGTCTGTCCTTCTTTTTTAAATTTAAGAGAAAAAACTGTTAAAAAAGTGAAACCAAACACCCTATAAATAATGTGTTAGGGGCGTATCTTGTGCATGAGGCTCCCGCTAGCACGGGGTCTGGGGAAGGGACGATGTACGCAGCTTTACCCCGATGAATCGAGAGGCTGTTTCTGAATTCAAACCTGTGACCTCCACGTCACACAGGAGGCAACCTTACCATTGCTCCCAGGTCTGCCCTTCTGCTAAATAATGTGTTAGGATTGATTAAAATAGAATCACGGATACTGACCTAGCACTTCAATGGGAAAAACTACATATTCTGAATTAGGTATATTCAGCGGCTTAATTAGAAAGGTGTTTGAGTGAAGTCTGCATAGAAGACCAATCTTCGCAAACAGAAGAGGACAAAATCATAGGCTGCTGACTTAATTGCTGTATTTTAGAAAATTCAGGTCTTAAAGGAAGATAAAGAATGTCAAGCTTTGGGGTCTTCAGTTAAATTGCTGATTGTTAAAGAAATACAAACTCTTGAGAGCCACAAAGAATAATGAAAACTTCAATAAATGGAACCTAGGATCTAGGTCTGCACACTTTGGCACAGTCTGGGGTCTGAGCTCCGGCATGACATTCTGTGATGATGGGAGAACTCTAGGCCTATGTTTGACTCACCTTCCAAAGCTTCCATAAATTCTGGCCCAATACAATGAGGAGAGGACATTGGGTCTTAAAATCTGTTCATGCTTTTGGCCTCCAATAAAAGCTCCAAGCTAGAGCTTCCTCGGTCATGGTAAGTTTTTTTTTTTGGAAATGTGGATGGTACCACAGAATATATTGAGGTATTGTGGTAAGGTGCGGTTGTTAGGGGATATTTGGTTGTGTGACTGCACAAATGAGTTCTAATTTCTCCCAGCTCAACATTTTTGTGGGTAGGATGCCCTAAAAAAAGAACCTCATTCATCTCAACATGCCTGCCACCCTCCCAAAAAAGGGAAACGAAAGAAAAGGAAGAAGAGACAAGAAACCCCCTTACATGGATACTATAGGTGATGCTGTTGTCCTCAACCTATTTTTCTCCTGTCCTAATGTTCCACTCCCATGCTAACTAGGTAGTGTCTATTCCTTCCTGTATGGCTGTATCCCATCTTGACTTTCTTCATGTTGCATATCTCAACAAGTATCTACCTTACCGGAATTCCAGAAATCCTATTTTGCTACTTCTCTCATAGGAAGTCTTCCAAGTTTTTTCTGTGATTTTCCTGTAGAAATTCTGGGCTTTCTGCTGTGATAAAGATCCAAGTATTAATGGAAGAAATGCTTACTTCCTTTCATGATGGGTAGTTTTACTACCCGTTTCAGACACTATTTAACCATGTGTGTGGTGCGTGGGCCCCACTATCTTTTCTCCCTCTTCTTTTTTTTATGCAAACCCACATTCCCAATGCAAAAGTTATTTGCCCCCTTTAGTTGGCTATTTGTCACCTCTTTTCTTCCTCTTTCTTGATGCAAATCCACATTCTCAATGCAAAAGCTATTTGTCCTCTTTAGTTGGCTATTTGTCACGCTTAAAATAGCCAACTAAGGGTTGCATGTTGAAAGTTGTTTCACTCTTAACTTGCTATTTGTCACCCTAGGACGTTAAGGGTGACAATAACTTTATGGGGAATGATGAAAGTGTATTAAGGGTGACAAATAACTTTATGGAGAATGATGCAAGAGCATTTAAGGAGGATGTAATGCTCCTACTGGGTGGGATCAACATGGACTTGTAACTAGCATTTCTCTTAATAGAAATTATAATTAGGAAGGACAAGACTTGAAATAGTAGTTTTCCTTGACAAGATTTTGTCTCCATAACACCTACACAAGGAGATATTAATACGCTCTGCTTTAGGGCCTTGATTTGAAGGGGACCCACATATATGTTCCTCAAAATATCTCTCTTCCCTATAGAAGGTGCTCTCAACGGGCGAACCTCAAACCTTGTGCACCTAATTTCGATGGGGGAGAAAAGACATAGCTTGGAGAAAAAAGGGAAATCACATGGCCAAAGCTTTCGCAAAATTGCAAGTCTTCATTTATATTAAATGGTGATTGCAAAAATAACCCTCTGACATTCTTGATAGTTGGAAAACCAATTCTTGGATATATGTTGACTATAATATAACAGACCTGGAATATATGTGCAGAAATGCCCCTTCCATCATCCACCTTTACTTACCATCAGATAAATGTAACTACTCATGTTACAATCTAGCCGAAATTGAAGAATATTCCTATCTCTTGAATCTTGATTTATCAGTGTAAAAATAACCCTATGCATAAATGTAAGCTGAAAAGTGCCCCTCTTTTTTTTGGGTTGGAAAACTAGCCTATTACAATGACAATGTCCTAAAAAATTCCTTATACATTCTTCTCCTCCTGAGACTTGAACCTGCGACTTCATCCTAGTCTACATGTGAGGCTAACGCCACTTCTTGGTGTACCAAAATTTCCCTTCTTGTATGAGCCACACCTAGTTGCTGAGCTCACCAATTAGTTCCTCGAGTATTTTCATACATGTTTATTGAGTGAGGATTACCATGTATATGTAAGTGGTATGTCTGCGATAATTTGGTTATTTTTGAAACCATTCTTTTTATTTTTTTATTAACTCACTCAATTGAAAGCCTTGATTTCATCCCAAACATCTAGTAATGGATTTGCTTATCGAAAAATCATCTTTATTGTTCTTATAACATTTTGGTGGTAAATCAATTTATTGTCTGAGTTGTGTTTCACTAGTTTCAGCGTGGCTACTCTTATCGTGAACACTTTGCTTTCTCGAAATCTTGTGTTACTGATCTACAGATTTCTTGTAGAAGCTCTCATCCCAAAAATTAAGTGTTGAAGGGAGGAAGACCGTACTATATAAGCACAAGCACATCTTTGAATTGATCGATGTGAGACAATTTCAACATGTCTCCACACGTGCCCGCCCCATACAAGGCAAAAGTCATGTGAAGGACATGGGACAATTAATAAGGAATGACGTGGGATCCACAATCGGGATGAAACCTACTCTGATATCATGTAAAAATTCACTTTCAAAATCCAAGTGTTGAGGGGAGGGAGGCCACACTATATAGGCATAAGCCCATCTTTGAATTGTCCGAACAATTTCAACATTTCTGTTTATAATCCACTAGAAAAGGGTAAAACATGCAGCATGGCTCAGTTGTTATCGGGTGGGTTAGAGTGTTCGGGTCTTAAATTTTTTTCCTGGGGCTGAGCTTCTCAGTTTTGAGAAATTATTACCACCTGCCTGGCGTGGGGTGGGCCCCTCCACAACTAGGCTCACCTTTTCTGGTTGTGTCTGGGGCCGAGCAGTAAGTCCATCTCTTTACTGTGGTAAAAAAGGAAAGCGAAGGACTTGCTCAATTAGTTGTTATCACGAGTCAAGTTATTCAGACAGTTTCCTGTTATTTCTTTCTTTTGAAAGTTAAAGGATTGTTTGACCTTGAAATAAAATCATGTCTACCCTTCTTTGTGTCTTCTTTTTATCCTATTTATTCATCTTACTCTTAGAAGTTTAGTTTGAGTAGTAGAGAAACATATTTGATGTCGATGCATGACTACTGCATGAAAAAACAATTTGATTATATATTGAGTAGATTTATTACAGAAACTATTTTTTTTATAACGACATTTCATGGAGAAGTATAGAGAGATGAGAAGAAATTTATATATAGTTTGTCGTTGATTTGGATGAGATGTATGATTGAGTATTGAGAGAATTAATTTGGTGGACATTAAGAAAGAAAGGAGTCTCTCAAAGATCTGTTGACTTGGTTTAGGATATGTATAAATGTGTTACTACTAGTGTGAGAATGATTATTTGTGAATTTTTTATCACAATAGATTTGTATTAAGATTCTGTACTAAGTCTATAGCTCTTTGCTCTAGTTATGGATGAAGTAACAAAAATGATTGCATAATGATATCACTTGACTTATGTTATTTGTAGATGATATTTTCTCTTAATTGATGAGAGTGTTGATGATTTAAATATTAAGTTAGAAAGTTGGAGGCATGTCTTAGAGTCTAAAGATGTTAAAATCAGTATGAACAAGTTAAGGTTCATGCATTATAATTATAGTAATGAGAGGGTGTTACAAGAAGATATGGTTCTAGTTGATGGATAAAATATTCCTAAGAGTAGTAGTTTTTGGTACTTAAAAGTCTATCATTTAAGAGAACGAGGAGATTTATGATGATGTTGTACATAGAACTAAGATAGACTGGTTAAAATGGAGAACTGCATGAGGAGTTCTTTGTAATCGTCGAATACATGTGAAACTTAATTGGAATTTTATAGAATGATTGTGAGGCCTATATGGTACCAATTGTTGGGTAGTATGAAGGAAACACATTAACAAAATGTGTGTAGTAGAGATGAGGATGTTAAGATGGATGTGTGATAAGACTAATAGAGATAAAATTAAAACTGAGCTCTTCCATGAGGAGTTGGAGATTGCTTCAATTGATAGTAAAATGAGATAAAATACACTCAAATGATTTGGATACATGCACCATTACCCTAACTCGGTGTCAGTAAAAGATGTGACTAAGTTTTAATGGATGCTAATAAAAGGGCTCGAGGAAGGCCTAAAATGAGACATTGTGATGCTATTGGGAAGGATATTAGTTTCTTAGGTTTAAATACGAATATAGCATTTGATAGAAATCTTTGACGAAATCGAATTCATGTAGTCGACTCAAAATAATGGGATAAGGTTTTGATGATGATGATAACTCTCAGAAGTTTAGTATTTTTTTTGGAAATGGGTAGTATCATAAGTATATAAATAAAAAAGGGAATGTAGAAGTAAATGCAGATGCAGCCAAAAAATGACAACCCCCAACACCTGGACAAGAGAATGCCATACAAAAATTGTGTGGAACAAGCTACCCCCCACCCAAAAGAGAGAAGTAGAGAAATCCACATTACATAAAATAGCAGCCCATTCCTTTACTTTATCACAAAAAAAAAAAATAGAGTCCTCACCGTGAGACACTCTCCTAAAAATTCGATTAGTCTACTCCTTCCACAACATCTAGAGGGTGGCATGAAAGATGAGCCACCGTGTCGTCTTGTTTCCCCTACAAGGCCATTGCTTATCTTGGTGTGCAAAAGTTAAGGAATGTCATTGTGCTGACCAGGTGCGGGCATGCCGACCTAGTGGGCTGGGCACCCAAGACACACCACGGAGGGAGGGGTTCGAGGATGCGTTTCGGCGTAGTTGAGGTGTCTTGAGTAAAAAAGGGTTGGGGCGGTGCTCCAAAAGGTTTTTCGTGAGATTCTTTCGGGTTTTCGAACCCGAGTTACTCTAGTAGTAGGGCGGTGGTCTAAACCACCACACCGAAGTACCAAAAGTCTCTCCTCACGCCCCCTATGAGTAAGAGCAACTTGTGAATAGATGGTCAAGGGTCTGGTCATCTTCCTCACAAAACATGTAGGTCAGAGAAAACGACTGTCCTACATAGGTAATCTCCTATTTGAGACTCTCCGAGTCAAAACCTTCCCCTTCAAAATGGCTGATAGGTCTCCACAACATGATCATGAAGTTGTGACGAACACTTCTTATTCTACTCCTTTGATCTTGCATTTTATGTGGTCTACATCTTGGCATGCTTTAAATATGGGTATTCCTTTTCTTACATTGAAAAGTACATATATGCCTATGTATATATATTTCCATATCTTTACTATGCTTGATTGAAACATCTCACGGTTATTGGTCCCAGGAAATTATGGCACATCTGCTGGCCCTTCGTCATATTCAAAGGATGCAAGCTTGGACATTTGTGGACTATGTCAAGGTGCATGCTAAATCTGACACCGGAGCTCTCGGGTTTGTTGCAGTTGAAACAGGACTTGGCATTGAGCTAATATGTGATATAAATAAGAAAAGTCTATCTTTGCCGGTATGGAAAACAAGGTAAAGTGAAAGGCTGGATGTTCTAATGTAGCTTCTCTTCTCCTCTTTTAAGATATGGTGCTCCTTTTTTGGTGTTTATTACTCCATTACTGAAGATAATGCTTGAGTCGTAGTTGAGAGCGCTCCCTGTTTTATAACCAAAGAGGGCACTCATAAAATGTAATCTTTTTTTTTGGGGGGGGGGGTGGGGTGGAGAAAAATATATACATACCCTTAGAATACATCATATTCGAGATTATACCCCCAAAATTTCATATTAGATTTCATATCTCGAAAATTGAAAAAAATCATCAATTATATCTTTGTAATTAGTTAGCCGTTAGAATTTGAGGAATATCTTGCTATGATCTAATGAAAGTGTTAAACAAAAGTCAACTTACTAAAATAACCTTAAGGGAGAGCCAATTACAGAGAGAAATCATAGAATGAAGAGAGAGAGAGAGAGAGTGGGAGGGGCTGGTAGGGGGGCCTCGAGGCCCGAAGGGAGGGGTTCTGATGTGTATATGTGAGAAAGAGAGAGAGTAGAGGGGTGGGAGGGGCTGGCGAGGGGGAGGGGCCTTAGGGCATTGGAAGGGGGGGGGTCTCCCCCTCCGGTTCTAGTGTGTGTGTGAGAGAGAGAGAGAGAGAGAGAGAGAGAGAGAGAGAGAGAGAGGGGGCTGGTCGGAGGGGGTCTCGCCCTCCAATTTCAAGGTGTGTGTGTGGAACTTGGCCCACTCGTCCAAGTACTCAATTGGGGGTTGGCATTTTCCAACATCTACAACAGGTGCTTGAACAGTTCCATGTCACACCTCATCACTATTGTGGAGCCCCTGCTACTGCATATGGCAACTGCGGTTGCTGCAACTCTTGCGTCGACTGGGAGGTAGAATTGCTTCTCTGTGTAGGGTCATGGCCATAAACGTCGACGTCTAACGCGATGCTCCTGTTGTGGGGGAGGGGCTCGTGGTGGTCGACTTCCTTGGTGAAGACCTGGTCGGTAGGGATCGCCACCTATGGCGATGTTTGCCCATCACAAGGGGCAGTTGACGTTGCTCTACAGTCATGTGTTGATGCAGTTGATGCGGAAGGCATGGGTGCAGCCAGGCAACCGTCGGAGCCCTTCCCGCTCCTCCAGGCTCCAACTCGTTAAGGCAAATGACACACTCATGGAGGAGGCCACCCTTTTCTTCGCCATCGTCGCTGCCATTATCGTCGCCTTTCTTGTACTAGAAGGTCGGGATGGCCTAGATCGCCACCTCCTTAAGCCCCCGCCTCTCGATGCCGGAGGCATATGCCATGAAGAGGTCATCCTCTTGTCATCGCTATAGTCGAGACTGAGAGCTAGAGGGGAAGTTGAGCACATCGGTGCGACGCCAGTTGAGGCAGCACTTTATGATGAACACATAGTAACTGATGAGAAATATGGCAGTGGTGAAGATGTCGAGTATGGAGATGGTAAGGATGATGAAGCTAGTATCGGCGGTGGAGGGAGGCGGGGGGTTCGGCAGTAGCTGCTATGTCCTTAACGGCGGGCCAAGCATGCTTCTGCCTTTCATGGTGATCCGAAGTGGTGGTGGAAAGCAATAAGCTTTTAGAGAGAGAGAGAGAGCGAGAGAGAGAGAGAGTAGTGGGGGGGCCTTGGGGTGTCAAAGAGGGGGGGGCTTCCCCACCAATTTTGGTGGGTCGGTGGGGGTGTGAGAGAGAGCCATGGAGAGTCGATGGGTGGGGCCAGAGAGAGAGAGGGATAGGTGAGAGAGAGTTATTGAAAGAGAGAAAGACTTTCTGCACTTTCTGTAAGTGCAGAAAGTGCAGGACACATGGGCTCCATCCCATGTGGCACCTGTTTTTTTGGTACCACATGAGATGGAGCCCATATGACATCCCATGTGGCAGGTGCTTGCAGAAAGTGCAGATAATTTTTAAGAGAGAGAAGATAAGGTAGTTTTTTGGGGCTCTTAACTCAACTGTGGTTAGGTTAAATATACGAAATAAAATGGTAATGATATATGTGATGAAAAACATAAAATATATGGGGATTTCGAATGTATAATCTCAAATACATGTATTCTAAAGATATGTATATATATTTTCCTGTTTTTTATTGGGATGCTTAGAAGAAATTCCTATTTTTGCCTTCTGCTGCTATTGCAAAGTTCAAAGGGAAAAATGAGTATTTTTTTCCCAATGTGCTAGATAGATAGCACGTCACATTTTTCTTAGACAGTCATCTATTATAAGATGTTTCCCCGTACAAATTGTCTTAAAGAGACTAAATACAAATAAAGTAAACAAGGATCATCTCTCTCTCCCGTGACTATATATGTATGTATATATATACATGTATGTATGTATATATGTTTTTTATCTTGTCATAACATCTATGCCTCTCTTTTGGGAAGGGGGCTTGGGGTAATTGGTAAAAGGTTGTTAGGAATGCCGTGGCTTCAAATGGCCCGGTTTTGAACCTAGGGACTTGTAAGGGGAGGGAAAAAATGACCATGTCCGGTGGACCATTCCCTTATCAAAAATTAAAAAAAAAGAGAAATACTTAGTGCCCTAAAGAGAGTAATAAAGTGATGTTGATTGCCCTCTAAATAATTTTATTGGTTGAAAAAAAGAGAGGAAAAAAATCTTATCAGATTTTCAACTAAGAAAGTTATTTAAAAGATAATTTACATCATTTTTATTACACTTCTTAGAAGACACTAAATATTCTCTCTCTCTCTCTCTCTCTCTCTCTATATATATATATATATATGTCTCTTTTTTTGATATATAAGTGGTTCCACACCCTCCCACATGGTTGGGAGGTTGTGTCTTCGAATCCGGTGGATGCAAAATTACTTGATGTGTGGTTTTTAGTCTTTGGCTATATGTCTGGAGTTTAGTAGTGCAGATAGTGTACACAGGATAACATAGACAAAATGGCCCCGCCAAGACTCAAAGTTGGGTCATTAGAGTGTTTTGTCTTGAGTCCCAGCAAATTGTGCTTGGTTTCCCATCAGCAAAACAATATATTGGCCCATGATCAGCTGAAGAGGGTCTAATCGGCTCCAATCCATTGGGCCCCCATCAGGTCCAACTTTTTGGCCCACCAACAGCACTTGTTTTGGTATGACAATTCTCAATCACCTATAACACCAAGCAAATGGTTATCTATGGCTAGAGTTGTCAGTAGGCCGGGCTGGTCTGACAGATCCGTGGGTCTGACCCGATATTGAACTAGGCCGTCGCGTTTCTAAGTCCACGGATTTTTGGGCGGATCTAAAAGCTCGACCTATTGAAAATTTGCCGGGGATTGATCACCAACATATAAATGTGGGTTCATCTTCTGGGCCTATAGAAGCATAATATATATTCAGGGTAAACCCACCACCAATAGACCATCCTCCAAGCATGATAAAAGATAGAAGAGGAAATGAAACATGTTCACAGATATCTCATCTCAAACCCCCAAGAGACTCTGGACCTTTCCCTGTACTCCTCTCCTACTTCACCTTCATGTCTCTGGTCTAAGTATTGGAGGATGGTTTTTCCTCAGAAAACACACTTGGGGGGGCTGGTGGATGGTGGTTCCTCTTGCTGCAAGTCATCTGATGGTTCTGGCTCTCCATTAATCTTTGATCACCAAACCACTGACATCAATTGCCAAATTTTCATGAGCAATGCTGGGCGATTTGCCCGGCCGCCCGGGCATTAAGCATTTCCCAATTTTCATAGATACAATAGGATAGATCATTAGCAGTTTATCTAAGACAAGAGACTTAACTTTGGTTTTTTTTTTCTTCTTCTTATATATCAAAGTTACCAAAGTAGAGGCTTTAAAAACCTATACAAACTCTCTGCAATGTTAGTTTTCAATTTCTTGCCTGTGAAGGCCAGTGTTGTGAAAACTCTTCCTTCTTTGGTAGGTGTCCTTTTTTGCCCCCAACTTATGTAGAAATTATAACCATCAACATCAAGCTTTGTTAGTATCAAACTCCACAGATAAGACCGCACATTTGTGCAAGCAGAATCTAAGTTAGTGGCGCAGGGAAAACTCTCCACTACATATAGAAGAGATTTAAATGGTTCCTCCTCCCCATGACATCACCATCTAGACCAGTTTTTAGATGCTTCAAGAGACCAACTTGTTCTGTGTTCATGCATCTGCCCAGGCTAGCCAACATGGGAGTAGTATATACTGAGGCATATACGCCAACTTCCCTCTCTCGGTCACTACCATGGATGGCGCCTGGAGGCAACGTGCCATTTCTTTCTTTAAATTTTCCAAGATTTTTTGTGATCTCAAATTAATCTCGAATATTTCTTCTTTAGATGGGAAGTTCTTTTTGGTACGTAATTGTCATAATTTCTTCTTATGTAAGAGGTTATTCTGGACAACTTCTCCGTTAGTCCCACTATTTAGGGAGGATAAATATTGGGTGGATAGCGTCAACGACGGATGCAGAAATTTTATCTAATCAGGTCATTAAGATAATTTTGTCTAATGAGGTCTCACTCGACTGAAATCAATAGAGTCATCGTAAGAGTTTTGGACTTTTTAGATCTAAATTTTAAAATAAATTAAAAGAATACGAAAATTTCAGTGAGATCACAAGACTCCACTAGATACTAACTAGATCTGCCACCACAATAGCAACCAATCTACCACTGCCTTGCTGCCTCATGTCATCACCCTATGTTCATCAGTGGCTTGTCATTGGTGGTGATCATGGTCGGTCACCTGTTGGCACCGCACCGTCGATGACTAGACTGTTCGTCGCCACTTATCGATGCCACTATGGCAGCCCTAGATGTATGCCACTGTTATGTAGGGTATCGAGTACTTACATGAGCGGATACCATGGACGGACGCAGCACATAGGCAGTGGGGTCACGTGACCCTACTGAAAATTTTTTTTCTCCCCAAATGACCATGGGCGTTGCAGGTTTTTAAATTTTTTTTTTGTAAAGGATGACCCCACTGAATCACCCGAAGGAAACCCGATTCAAGCCCCAAAATAAAAAAATTTCTTTTGTCAATTTGCCCTACCTCTGCTTCGCCCTGCCCCAGCCCGTGCGTGCCCCTTGCTTCGCACGGCGGAAGCGGAAGGAAAGCCCCGAAGGTCGAAGCCGACCTCGGCCCTCCTCGCCTCAGCAGTCGCCGATCAGTTCTCGTCGCCGCACCCTCCGGAGGACCCCAATAAAAAAGTTGTCTCATTGTTATCAAAATTTTTTTATTCTAAATATTTATTTATATTTTTAATATATAATTATATAAATATTAAAATATAATTTAAATGACTTCACTAGATAAAATTTCTGCGTCCGTCCCCGGAGGATACCAAATGTCTTAATTTCCTTATAAAAAGAACTCAAAACATAGATCTTCTAAACTGACCATTTGAAAAGAACTCGAGCTAGATCTTCCAAATTTTCTCACGCAACTATATGAGATGATATTTTAATTTATGACGTATTGGTGTGGGCGCTACTAGACTTCTGATCATTCTCACAACGTATAATCCGCGAGCAAAAAATGGCAGCATAACTCTGTCCTGGCACATAACTGCGATGCGAGAGAGATGAGACTTTTTTTTTTTATATGTAAGAGGGGAAGTATTGAGACAGCTGAGTCATACATAAGTTGCTGGTAAAACACAACTAAAGAGATAGATTTGAGTGAGGGACTCAAACAAGTACTAGTCAGAATAGACTAGTCTTATTAACACCTATCCTATATATATATATATATATATATATATATATATATATATATATATATATATATATATATATATATATATGATAAATCTGTCATGGTGGGTGGATTTGGAGAAGTGTAGGTGATCTCTCGGAATCACAGATCACAGTTTAGTAGGTGACACACCCCATTTGCTAGCTGGGGAGGGGGACTTCACCTCCACCACTTAAGTCCCTTTCCAAACAGGAAAGAGAAGAAAAAAAGAAGGTTTTTTTGTGCACATAAAATTTTGTTATATAAAAAATTATAAATACACCATCGTTGCTAAATTATTGTCAGATACATCACTCGTAAATAAAAGAATGTTGCGGATATGTCATTATAATTAACTTCCATTAAAAAAAGTGAATATTCTTCCAAAAAGTTATGTTATTTCTGTTGGTTTGATATTTTTTGATGAGATGAAATTGTTCTTACTTTTTGAAAATGAGATATGGGTACTAGGATTGTTTAACTCGAGCGCAAATAGGAGATTTTCTTTCGTTCGTCAAATCCATGGTTGAATGGATAGAGAGTAATACCAACTTTTTTCATTTACGAGTGATATATTTGATAATATTTTAATGAAGTTGATATACTTGTTGCTTTTCATGTCACAATAATTTTATGAAAAAAATTTAAAAATAAAAGGGAAAAAAATTCAAGTGGGTAAAAGATAGATGCCCTCTAGAAAGATCCCTACTCACCTTACAAGTGCTAACACTCTTGCATGATACATGTAACCAGAGCAATCAATTAGCAGGGTTGGGGAAGGCCATTCATCCAATCTGCTCAGCTAACCATCAACAACCTTGTCCCTCTCTTCTCACCTGCTTTCTTCTTTCACCTTCTCTACTAGGTTAGTGATAGGGTTTTTTTTTTTTTGGTTTTCTCTACGTCTATATCTCTCTAATTATCATGTTTTCATATATATTATTGTATACGAATTAATCATACCCCTATCTAAATATTTGTAATTATATCATGTCATGTCGAAATCACAAACCTATCTTTGAGTTGGACTTCCTAAAACATAGGACAAGATCACATATTGTAAGGGTTTATTGTTTTTTTCAATATTATCTAAGTTATATCTGAACTTGTATAAAAGCGGAAAGTGCATAAAATGTAACTACACAAAGTACATAAAATGTAACTAATGGGCATATATCAAAGGTTTCTTTTGGACAATTCATAGACATGAAGATTACATGTGCATGAATATTATAATCCAAAGGATCTGTGGTTCATCGCTTAGTTGTGTGAGCTCAAGCTACATCTGATCAGTAACATTCCTTCAGATAAGATTAAGTAAATAAAGAATTATGTATATGTGAAAAGATAAAGAAAAATGTTAATTGGGATTAATAATAGCTGCCATTTTGCGACAAAGTATTGAGGTGATGGGTATACTCTAATTCGATTGATCTACATGTTGGTGAAAAACATGAGACAAGATATACATTTTGCATTAAAAAGTAATTTTGTAAGTCAAAATTTTCATATTAGATTTAACATATCAATAGACATGAACCACAACCCTCTCTTTTACGAAATGTCAGCTCAATATTTACGATGCGACAAATTCTAATTTGCCTGTGCCAAATTTGATGTCAAGAATCGATGTTAATAAACCAATCTTCTATCAAAAAGAGTTAAGTGAGACCTACAACTATATTTTGTTATCTCCATATGAATTAATCATATAAAACCATATTTACCATCTCATCATTTGTTGTACACGCTAAAAATACATCAAATATTGCTCTACAAAATGACTCTTTAAAAAAATTGATACAAATAAGACTCCTCACCAACTTAGATCTATATAGCTCAACTTATATGATTGAGATGAAAAGGTTATTACATCAAACAGCCCAAGAAAATCTTGTTCCACATTTTTAATTTTTGGCAAGATCTCCCATCCTCTCTTGACAATCTGGTGCCATCAATCCGACAAGCAAACGTGATGCACACACACACACACAGAGATCTTGTGCTTCATCATCGAAAGCTGCAAGCCCTCCCACCTCTTCAAAAAAAAAGTGTGTGGATCTTGATTGCCCTCTGTGTCTTCTTCTCTTCCCCAACAACAAACCCACAGGAGGAGGAGGAGGCCAACTTGGAAAGAAGGTGGAGACGTGGGAACAACAAAAATCCCAAGTGCCCTCACATCACATCACATCACATAGAGAGCTACAATATTTTCAAAGTCCTGTGTTGCTCCCTCACATGGACAGGTCCAGCTAGCTACTGGTGCTTCCCATTCAGACCCACCAATCTAGGGATATGTGAAGGTTTTATATTCATTTATGAAAGAAAATTCTTAAAAATGATAGAGAAAAATTTATTGCACTTTCACATTGCACTTTAAGTGCAATGTGACTAGGCAACAAGCCCATGTGGCATCCAACAATTGGATTGCCACTGCCTCACACCTCATGTGAGGGGTGCCACATGAGTTTGTTACCTAGTCACATTACACTTAAAGTGCAATGTATAAGTGCAATAAACCTTTCTCAAAATGATACGTCCGATACTTGCCTTGATATGATGGTGAAGTCCATGTAAGGTATCACCATGTGAAGACAAGTATGGAACGGATATTTACACTATTGTATATATGTGTTATTTGAGAAAGATTTAGTATACTTTTCTATTGCACTTAAAATATAATATGACTAGACACTAAATTCATGTGGCACTCAATAATTGAGTTGTCACTCTATCACTCTCCATGTGAGGGATGTCACATAAATTTAGTGCCTAATCATAACTTTTCTCGTATTATTTATAGAAACAGTCGTAACATGTGTGTTTTATTTTGGTGGTGCTATAACATCTATTTATCTTGCCCACCCACATGTAAATTGATTCACATAAGATGAAAAAGACTTGCCATTTTTCTTAATAATAATAATTTTATCTCTTATGTGGACCCGAGTGTACATAAATTTGCAAGATGATATTGCACACAAGAATATGTGACGCAAGTGTTAATAAAATAATGGTACAAGATTGACATTCTATACATCTGTCCTTCCAATTATTTTGATGGTGACAATAATAAATTCAATATTATTGGCTGATAATTTCTATCAGTCCTTTACCCAAGCCTCATTACACAACATTATCAAGTGTACTCTAATCCATTGAAAAGTACTCATTTATGCTATGATAGATATTTGGATTCAAGGATATAATTTTGAACTTGGAGAAAAGAGATGAATTATCATATTATATTGGCTGCCATCCATATGCTTACTTTTTTTTTTTTTTTTGGATCCTTTCATCCATATGCTTACATGTGCTGTACAACCTCAAAGGGCCAACACCTAGTCAGAAGGATCAACTTGGAGATTGATGAGAAACAAAAATGGATAGTTGGAACATGCACGAAGACAATGTGCATATACATGGGGTGCTAACATTGAAACAAACTTATATGCGGTTCATAAAAAAGATATTTCATATGCCCTTCTCAAAATATCATCCAATGAGCAAGGTTATATGAATCTCTGGACCGTGTCAAATTTCTCCCGATATAGTATAAGTTAGAGCGTATCGCCTCCATACGGTCCGATTTGATACGGTTAATATTTAAATTTAATAATAAAAAAATATAAAAAAAATAATATCATGATATCAAACTAACCTGGTCCAAAATGCAGTACGAATCGAGTATACTAGATTAGTATACGGTTCGTTATGTTCAACTATACAAATGAGAGATATATTTTTCTTTAGAGGTTTTCTAATATATACCCCTATCAAAATGCTATATTTGTACGTACTACCTTTAATTTTAAGGGATCGTCACAAAAAAATTCATGATATATCTTGCTAGTAGTTGCATTTATGCACTTCCAATTTCTACAAACGCTAAAGTAAAGCTAAAAATGTCTTAGGTCATGTTTAGTATTTGGATAGATTGGGTAAAATTTTGAAGATAACCCCACTCGATCTATTCGAATACCAAATATGATTTTAGAGAATGAAAAATGTCCTTTGAACATGTGATCTTATCATGTCTTTATCATGTTCTTATGAAGCATAACTGGAGGGATGCTTGTGATTTCCATGCACACGACAAGAGTGTAACTACATCTATCTGAATGTATAAGAGAGAGTTGATAATTCATAAAAGTCAAATTATATACATATAAAAATGTGATAGTCCTGAGGGTACATATGCAATAATCCTTTTTATCTATTAGGTCAAAGAAGTGCCCACACTTGGGGTTAACTTATCAGCCGACAGTGTCCTTTTGCATGGTGGGGCGACTCACATGCTCACCATCATTGGCCATTGCCACAACCCCTTCTTCTTATTCTACCAATTTTTATTTTTTAATATCATTTTATGTGATCCGTTGCCCACAATAAGTCTGACCTAAGTCCTCCAATGGAAAGAAACGCCCCCTCCCCCCGTCCAACAAGGTTTCTATTACATGGTATATTCCATATCCAATGGAGAAAACATATTATTTAATTTAATCTCCAGTGCAACAAAAATAAGATGAGCTTTAAGGAGAATTATATATAATTGTGTAGGGGAATGTAGTTTTAGTTCAATGAAGTCTATTCACTTAGGCCTACCAAGAAGGGAGAAAGGTGGCTGTAGTCTATTAACACCCAGCTTCTACACAACGAGTCTCCCATAGAAGGAAAAGAGTGGATCCATTTCACTAAAGTCAAATTTGTTAAGTCTATGAGACCTTTGACACTCTGTCCAAAATGAGTGTAAATAGACTTTAGATAGGTATGTTGTCCCTAAATAACTCAATTATTGCCTAGAACGAGTCCTTAGAGCGCACAACTCGAAGGTCTTTTGGGCCGCGATAAGACTCACCTTTACGACACCAGAGTATACCCACACTAACAATCAAACATGCCCATGCCATACTAGAACACAACAACATTCATTGTCTAACAAATTCTTCGACCCTTGAAGCTTGGTAATGACAATAATGCACCTCTCACACCCAGCACACTAGGTCAAAAAATGTGCATATCCTTTACCCAAGGCCATTTTGTCCTTGCACGTGTCTTTAACTACCTCCAAAAGTCAGACAACATAGTAGAGAGAGGATATGGCAAGAGTAGGAAAACCTCCAACATACGCTTAAAGGAGGAACAACAAAGATCAGGGGAGGTAAGCCTTTTTTAGACTTCCACATCCGCACACAAAAACATCCAATGACTCTTCTCTCCATCTGGTTACCTCTATTCTTGCTAGTTTCCTAATTTAAGAGTCAAAAGGTTCTCCCTTAAGAGTGCCACATGACTATGTTTTCTTTGTAAGTCCGAGTGATGTTCTCTCCACCAACAAATTTAAAAATTTGTGAAGATGGAACGGTAGAAGTTACATGACCACTTTTCGACCTCACGATAACAAAAAGTTGTGATCTTATGTTTTGAGTTTTCTTATGTTTTCCTTTCATTAATCTCTCTCTTAAAGTAAACAACGTGTGAAAATTGAACCTAATTTCGTATTTGCATGTCTGTTATTCCATAACAAAAGGAGATGTCATATGACATGTTTAATCTCTAGTGCAACAGAAGTAAGATGACCTCTAAGGAGAACAAAAAGTAACAACGCATCTCATTATGGTTAGTTAAGATCTTATGTTTTTGGATAAATTAATAAATAGTCCTTGATTGTAACATGAGAAATCTTTATTGTAACAAAACTTAATATATACTGTAATAGAATATAACACATATTGTAATAAGTTACAGCTCTATATGACATATGTTTAATCTCGTGTAACAGAAATAAGATGACCTCTACGGAGAACAAAAAGTAACAACGCATCTCATGATGGTTAGTTAAGATTGTTTTTGGGCAAGTTAATAAATAATCCCTAATTGTAACATGAGAGATCCTTACTGTAACATGACTTAACATATACTGTAATAAAAGATAACACTTATTGTAATGAGTTAAAACTCTATCAGGGACTAAAAAATAAGTCAAATATTTGATAAATTTTTTTAATTAATTTATCCTAAATTAATTTGCTCTGTTAGGTTCGGTTGACTGAGTTGTGAAACTAAACCAAATCTAATTTATTTATAATTATATTGTATTATATATTATCAATATGATTATAGACATAAGTATAAACATAGATATACTTTTTTTTGTTTTAATCTTAACTTTAAATACAAAAAACTAATGAAATCACACATATTTAAAGAATATGTGAAATTTTGATTTGAATCGAACCAAATTAAATTATTTCGGTTTGGTTCAGATAAAAAAAACCCTTCTAAATTAGACCAAACTAAACGTTGTTCACCCTTATTTGTTTGTGTTTTCTTCATTAGTATCTCTCTTAAAGTGAACAATGTGCAAAAATTGAACCTAAATTCATATCTACATGTATACTCTCCCTACTTGAATTAATTGTCTCATATGTGCGAAATTGAGATATTCTATATATATTTTGATGGAAGTTTATTTTGGGGCTCTCTTCATAATTAATTCACATAATATATATATATATATATTATATAAATACAAATTTAAGATATATCCTCTCAGGTAAGTTTTACTTTAGGAGGGATACTAGTGTAAGGAAATCAAATATATCTTTGGCAGGCCCATCTTGCTAATCTCAGCCACTCCACAAACTAGTTTAAAAGTTAAAGAAGGATTTCACAGATGAAGAGAAAATTGGAAAACTGGTCTTTGAGCTCCATTTACATAAACTTAAGACAAACCCAAGACACAGAATGGCAAAAAAAAATTCCCTCCCCCAAAACTTGTAACAATTTCTCCACTCTTATGTAAAAAAGAGCCCCACTTTGTATGCTCGGCCGTGGATTAAGTTGGATTGCTTGACCCAAACATAATAGCCGAATCCCACAAATATTGGATGGTGCGATATTTGTGGAGCCGAACTATTATATTTAAGTCGAACAATCCAACTCAACCCATAACCAAACAGTACTATTTTCCCATGTAAATTTGTAAAACCAATGAGATCCCCCAAAGTAGAGATAGACCATCTCCACACTGTAAAAACATAAGAAGTGGATAGCATGTATGCACAGTACACTTCAAAAAAAAATGGTAAGGGGGAAGAGAGAGAGAGAGAGATCCATGATGAACTCCTCTTGCCAAGGAAGGAAACGAGAGATTTTGGAGGGATACGTGAAGAATTCACAAGGTGGGAAAGATCCAATCTAGTGCCTGTAGCAGGCAAGAACCCAAAAAAAAACAAAGGAAAAAATAATCTTGGGAGGAGGGGGAAGGTGAGGTGTGGCATCTGGCTATCTACTACTTCTGTTCTGGTGCCACCCACGTCCCCTCAGACGGCCAGCTGCCGCTGGTGTTGCTGCTGCTGCTGATGGTGGTGGTGGTGGGCGGGAGGCTCCTCGTCGGAGAAGAAGAAGCAGTGGAGGCGGAGGGGGGAGGCGGGGCACTCCAGGCACATCTCCCTCTGCAGGAGGGAGCAGTAGGACTGGAAGGCGGCGGGGGTGACGTTGAGGCGGAAGCCCAGGCCGAAGAGGAAGTCCCTCTCCAGGAAGTTTATCTCCAGCGTGCTGATGCCCCCCACCTTGGCGAAGTAGGCGTTGTTGTAGCACCTGCAGGGAAAGATGGCGAGCTCATGTCAGCTGGTGCAGAGATGGCAACAACTGAGCTCCGCGGATGTGATTCTTGTTAAGAAAAGAAAAACCCAGAAGTGAGCTAACTCTGCTGTCAGAATCTAGTAATGTGTGTGTGTGTGTGTGGTGTGTGCAGTGAGCTGCCAAGGCTGAGAAGAAGAAATCGGTGGGCTCTGTTGTGAGATCTTGGTTGTTTAAATATCTGTGCTTGGCACATCAGAGGTTCAAATTAATCCTAGCAAGATACACATGGAGATGGAGATGCCTCTCTCTCTCTCTCTCTCTCTATTGTTCAGGGTGGTGCCAGGTTCAGGTGTGCAAGCAAGTCCCCACATGGTGCATGGAATGTAAGACCTCCAGACATTGCAGACACAGTCCTCCACTCCTCCCTTAATTTCTGGTGGAGGCTAAGGAGTTGAGCCCCACCACCATCCATGTCCAAATTAAATTACAGGTGAGTTCAGACAACAGTAAAAACAGAGCCTCCACCCCCAACTAAACCTCAAATTCAACAGACACCCTGCAAACTCCTGGAAGGGGGGGGGGGGGGGAACAAATGGACTGTCCCCACCACCACCCACAGATATAGTGCCTTCCCCAATGATCATCTTACCTTGGGTGCTTTCCAAAGATGACCAACATTTAGATCAGGGAAAGAGCCTAGTTCCTTTACAGGCATTGAGAAGGGAAAAGAGATTTGGGGGGGTGGGGAATGGAAAGCTACCCACACACCCCACAAAATTAAAAGAAGCCCACAAGTGAGATTCCAAGGGAGAGAGGACCCCCATTATTTATAAATGCACCATTATTGTGACTAGTAGCACAAGTGTAGTGAAACAACGTGGGAAGGTGATGCCTTCCAAGACACCCCACCCCACAACTTATTAGTTGGCAAGCCCACGGATGGAACCAAAAAAAGGGGAGAGGAGTGAGAAGGGGAGGAGGGTAATAGCTGGTAGTTGTGTAGTGTGTGTAATTGATGCAGGGTTGGCGTGTGCCAGCAGGACAACCCATGGCCCATGGGGATAGAAGGAAGGAAGAGATAACTCCAGGGAGGGGAAGAAAAAAGGCACAAAAGGGGGAGGCTATCAATCCTGCCTTGCCAAAACACTTCCAAAAGGAGAAGAGAACAAAAGAGAAGAGATTGGAGGAATCACACCACATGAGAGGGAAAGAAAAGGGTGATCAGTGTGTGGGGGGAGAGAGAGGGGGGGGGGATTCCAAAGCAAGAGTAGTACTTAGTCTCCTGAATCCTGTGAAGAAGAACAGAAAAGAAAGCCAGAGGAACAAGACCCAATCTTTGATGCAGCAGAAGAAAAGTTAGAAAGTGGTGATCCAACATGGTAAAATTATTAAATTCCCTAAACAACCTCTAGCGAGAACAAGAGCAGCAAGATTGCTGGATTCAGACAGCATCGGAAATCCCCCCTCCCCCCCTGGTTTGTGTCACCAGTGGAAGGAGAAATCTGCTCAAGAACGGAAGCTAAGTAGCGATGGAGACCAATGAACAGAGACTGATCGAATTCGCCACTCAGCCTGCTCAAATCGACGCCAAGATTCCATCTTTTTGAGAACCCAGGTGGGGGAAAACCGAGAAAGACGTCACCCAAGAACTTACCCGCCGAAATAAATTGAACTCGTCAAGAAGAGGACGGAGGAGGAGGTAGAGGAGGAGGAAATTTTACGAGACGCACACGTCGTCCATGAACTTGGCCGCCACCATGATGCTGGTGACGAGGAGGCGGTGGACGGTGAGGGAGTTGAGGGTGACGAGGGGCTGCCGCTGGGAGAAGCGGTCGAGGTAGATGTAGGCGACGACGTAGCAGGAGGGGCTGCAGTTGGCGTAGGTGAAGATGCGCTCCAGGTAGCTCCGCACGGTGATGGCCGGCTTCGTCAGCCCGTGGAACACCGTCACCTTCTGCTGCTGCTGCTGCTGCTGGTGGAGGAGGTGGTGGCGGTGGGGCGGGCCGAGGCCCCCCGCCCCGCCGCGCACCGGGGTGTCGTTGGACTCCGCCACCCGCTGCAGCAGCGAGGAAAGGAAGCCCACGAACCTGGGCATCGTGTGGGGGCCCTCGTTCTCCAGTTCCGCCATTGCCGAGTGCTCCCAGCTCTGTTCCCCCTCCACACCCTCTCTCTATCTTTCTCTATAGTTCCAAAGCTGTGAAGAGGATGAGCACAGAGGACTGTATATATATATATATATATGTGTTTGTGTCGTGCGTCTAATAAACACCCGGTAAGATTTGGAAACATGAAGAGTTCGTTAAAAGTTAAAACTTGCAAGGAATTTTATTGGGAAAATTAATTAATAATTTTTAACTGTAATAGAAGAAATTTATACTGTAACAGAATTTAAAATATATATTATAACAGAAAATAATATTTATTATAATAAATTACAGTTCTATCAAGAATAAAAAATAAGTCAAATATTTGATAATTTTTTAATTAATTTCCCTAATTTTATTTAAAATTTGTGAAAATATCCTCAAGCAGGGAATTGTTTTTTTTTCTCTTGTCTTCTTCTATAGACATCCTATGTTTGAAATTGTAGGTTTGCCAACAGATTGCACCGGCAAGTCTTGAAGCCATACCTTAAAAAAAAGGCAATATTGTTGCACATCTATGTAGATAGAAAAAAAATGATATGACAAATACCCTATCATTTTATTGACCTATACGAGGGTAATTAAGGGCTAAGATAAGAAGGCTCTATATGAGGGTCCACATAATTGTCATCTCTCTATTTTTTTTTAATTGGCAAACATATATAGGATTGTGTTGCATGTCTTGTAAGGATAAAAAAAGATGAGGTTTTTACATATAAATTGTCATCAAAACAAAAAATGACAGACTTATGATCACTCCCACATTCATATTTGTATATGTTATTAAAAATCATATATATTTGTGTGAACAAAGACCGCTGCAAGGTCTTTCTGCACCATCATTTCATGCAAAAAAAAAAAAAAAAACTCTCAAACTTCGCTCGAAAAGGATCGTTGTGCAAAAAGGCCACTTAAACTTGTTCAAGAAGAGATCATTCTATAGTCTTCTTGCATACCCTTATAAATTTAATGATAAGTCTACAAATTCCAATATATAGGAGTATGTTATTTCTAATGTGCTAATGGGTTACATGCAAAAATCCCTGTAAAGACTGGAACGCAATTTTCCTTGTCCAAACTCCAAAGTCCTTTTTTTGTGTGATAAAAACTGGTGGAATGGCAAAAAGGATAGGTGCTGTGATTGGATCCAAAGGGATTTGGGTGTTGGGGAGGGGTTTGGTCATGTGTGTGCTGTCTATTTAATAGGTAGGAGTGATGTGTGGTCACCACACCTATGCATCCATCTAATGTGCCTCTCATCACTGTTTAACAACAACCTTTTTTTTTTTTTTTGGAGTCAAGTGTTCCAAATTTGCCTCCTTTGGGAGGGCTCCTAATGCTGCCATGCTAACACAAATAATTAAATTAGAGAGGGGGAGAGAGAGGCAGACAGATGCATGCCATACTGGTGGTTGTGTGTTGGTTACTTGGGTAGCCAACTCCTCTCTTTGTCCCCTCACTTAAAAGAAATGTTCCTGACAACTAAGAAAAATATGATATGGAGAGGAGATGTGGGTGGGAAGGGGGGTGTTTCTTCCTTGAGGTGGGGTTGTGGAAACAGGAAGAAAAGGACAGGCTTTACAGCAGTGTGTGGCTCAAATCTAAGGGGGGGAGAAGGGTAAAGGAAGAGGCCCCCCAACCCCTTCCTCACCTCTTTGCCTTGCTGGCAAAGCACAGGAGCCAGGTATGTCCTTGGAGTACTTCAAAGTCTTCAGCTCACCATGTTCTGATAAGTCTTGAGTACTGCTCCCCTTTGTGTTCTTCTCTTTGTGCATGCCAAGGGAACTAATTAAGGGACAACCACAGAAATTTACTAGCCATGTGTTGCTCCCCAAATCTTAGTTTTCCACTGAAATTAACTTTCATTAAAAACCTTCTGTTTGGAATCTAAAATATCACATTTTAGGTGGGTCTCAAGGTCTCATCATTTCTTTAAAACCTTCTGTTTGGAAGCTAAAAGATCACATTTTAGGTGGGTCTCAGGGTCTTATCATTTCCCCCAGTTGGAAATAACTAAAGGAGCATGGTGGTACATGCTTGAGATTGTTAACATATCATTTTGGTCAGTGCTTAGCCTCCTTTTCACAAGTGAATGATCTATATATCAAAATAAGAAGTTCTTGGCGTTTAGGTGCCAAAAGACTGTCTATTCTAGGAGGGATTAATTCATGAGACAGAATCTTTAGTCTAAGGGCCAAATGATCATTGAAGACAAGTATATATACTAACTTGTGTAAGAACACAGTTGTTTTCCCCCTTTTATCAAACTTGACAAACACAAACCATAGTGGATGGATAAAAAGAGAAGAGAAGAAGAGGGGGTTTCCCTCACGTGGGCATGCACTACCGCCAGCAACACAACGATAGATGACTTGCCCATTCATCCTTGCCTTCTCATATCATGTGAGATATGAGTTGGTCTTAGATCTCTCTCTCTCTCTCTCTCTCTCTCTCTCTCTCTCTCTCTCTCTCTCTCTCTCTCTCTCTCTCTCCTTCCTTCAAGTGGTCCACCAACTCTTCCTTCTTTCTCGGATGTGCACACAGAGAAACCTTTTAGAGTCATTCTTATTCAATTTTTGTACCTTTTGACATGTTCACACTATCTCATCTTTGTTGAAACTTGGGCATTAGTCTCACATCGATTCTTGGGTTGAGGTTACTATGTATACGACGTTGGACCTCTGAATCTCAACATTATATTTGGAGATTTCAACTTGATATTAGAGGAGATTTTCATTCTTCCAATTGTAAATCTCACGTCATTCCGTTAAGATTCACATGATTTTTTTTCTTATGTGGGATTAACCCGTACGAGGGCGTGTGAGAATTATCCCACATCAGTTAATATACGAATGTGTTTATTCTTATATAGTGTTTCCCTTATTCCCACAATGCCTAAATTTTAGGGGTGGCCTTATATTTCCAATGACATTGAAGGGAGAAGATGGGAGTATTCCCCTTTGTATGGTTCACCATCTCCACACTCCACATGATCTCAAATTAATAAACACCTCTCTCTCTCTCTCTCAACATTGAGAGAGAGGATTACCGTCTCCTTAATTGTAGCTCCCCTTCTGCACATGATACATCAACAATGCACTATATTGTAAAGGACATCAAATGAACTACACAAACTGCACTCTCTCTCTCTCTCTCTATCTATACTATTATAATAAAACTCAGTCTTAGAAGTACACGTGGCAGCACTAGAATTTTTCTTTTCCGCCCAAATTGAGATATGTGATACCGTCTAAAATTATCCCCCTTCTTCTTTCTCTCTATTTTTGTATTTCTTTCTCTCTTTATGTGCTGCCACCGCAAGCAGCAAACTCAGCGGGATTTAAAATTCAAATCCTCTTCCTTTCTCCATTTGGCCCGCCCTTGACAAAAAATAGTATTTTTTATCCAATCCGCCACCCCCCATCTAAAAATATAAGTACTCGCCTCCATTATAATATGCATCTCTCATATTTGATCTATTTAGTGTTCCGCATGAAAATTATGTTTTCTTTTCTTCTATATAATACTCCTCTATTATTATTAATAACAATCATATCAAATCTAATTTATTATTTATAAATTTATTATAATTAAATATATATTTAGAAAAAACCGTGCAACGCACGGGTAGAGATCTAGTATATATATATAGTATTGATTGAGAATATTAGCTCCCCTTCTGCACATGATACATCAAGTTTACACTGTATTCTAAAGGGCATCAAATAGCCACTCTCTCTCTCTCTCTCTCATACACACACACACACACATCTCATGTACTCAATAATCTCAAACGGTTTGTCACTTCCCACTGTTGCAACTATCAACCCATTGATCTCTCTCTCTCTCTCTCTCTCTCTCTCTCTCTCTCTCTCTCTCTCTCTCTCTCTCTAATGGCATGTGCCCAAGAGCAAAAAGAGAGAGCTTATGGCTACCGACAGTCTAAAGCCATGCATGGACGTCTCTCTCACTCCAAAACAATTGCCATGTGCTCTCAGTAGTAGTAGTGTGGTAGTAGTAGTAGTAAAGCATCGATTTGCCACTCCCTGTTGTGCATGTGTGTTCGAGCAAACAGCTGTCTCAACCCCCTCGCTCCCACACTTGACGCCGGGCTCGTGCAAACCCACACTTGCATCATGTGGGCACCAAATGCTCCTGTTCTGTGGCTGGCTGGCAATAGCTACTAAGTTGTACTTGTATTGGTAGATCTAGATCCCCTTTCCCCCAAACCTTCAATTAGGAAGGGTTTTACTTGTATTGGTAGAGCTAGATCCCCTTTCCCCCAAACCTCAAAGAAAGGGTTTCACAACACTTCTCATTGTTGAAATTTGATTGATTCCTCAAATGTACTAATTTTATCTGAAATTTTAACGTGCCCTTCAAAAAGTTGTCTTTATTTGAGATTTTATCCTTTTTATTTACTCTTGGGAGAAGAGGAATACATTTTATTTATAAAATATATTTATTTTCGTTACATCCAATATAAATAGAAAAAGATGCCTCTACAACATGCATTTCAGTCGTAGTTATATGCATGAAAAATCACAATGAACTTTAGGGTTTGTTAGGACACTCACTCTTTTGCACTATTTTTCATATATGCTTGGGTATATTTGAGTAGTCTCTAGGTATATATATATGATTTTGGGTACAGCTCCGTCGTATCATCAGTGTGGATCGTTAGATTTTAATCTAACGGTCTGTCTATATTTATCGAGCAGAATCGAACGCCGAGTAGCACCAAACACCGAGCAAAGAGCATTCTGAGCACTCGAACATCCGACCACCGAACACAGATGTACTATAACGCTCCATCGTTAGATTGAAATCCAACGATCTGTGCTATACTACGGTGGTGCCGTATCAAAAAGCCAAACCGCACCATAACATCTCTCTCCTCTCTCTCTCTCTCTATATATATATATATATATATATATATACATGTTTCCGAATTTGATCATCAATTTTGAGGATTTTACAAAAAAAAAAGGTCAGATTAATTAATTTTAAGGTACATGCATCAGATCGGAGATTTTTTATCAACTTAAAGCAATCTAACCTCTCTCCTTTTATGGGAGACAGTTATCTCCACCAAAGTTTTTTTTTTATAACTTACAATACCAGGTAAAATAAGTAGCCTTGTTTATAAGAAACTAAGGGTGGTGCTGTGAAGGGTTAATCCGATAATTAAGATCTCCCACTCCCCACTTTGATTGCCACAACCAAATAGTTGAAATCCTCTATAAAAGAAATGGAGTAGCATTGTTTTTTGGCATGCATGTGAAGAAAGTTTAGCCCAAAAGTGAGATGTTGAGTTTAACCTAAATTAGTGGTGGAGGGTCTGCATGCATGTGAAGAAAGGAACTGGCATCTTATCTTCACCACTAATGAAGTTTGGGAAGGAAAGAGAGAGGACTTATTTGTGGATACAATTGGCTCTAGTACTCTTGAAATTATGAGAAAAAAATGATGAATAATTAAAAATATATTTAACTACAGGAATGGCCAAATTGTGTCCCATCCCATCCCTAGCTATCTCCATGGAATGAAACAATCACTTCTCCATCTTGATCACCAAACTAGAGACCCTCATCTTAAGATTCCCTTTCTTCTATCACAGATGCCATCATCTTAGTTAAGAATTTGTGTTAGCTACTCATCTCATCTCTTGGCAATGTAGATCTTGTGCACTCACTGTTTTTGTAATATCCTGAATTTCCGGATCATAGTTTACCGGGTTTGGGGGCCAGTGTGTGGCCCATTAGTTGAGGTTTTGGGTGTACATGTGTGTTTGTTGGTGTGTGTAGCAGGGTGTGAGGCTGGAGGGTTGAAAATCCCAGCCCAAACAGACCTCTAGCGCATCATTCAAGAACGCGACCAACACAGACGTCGCGTTTATGAGTGGAACGCGACCACCTGCTACGTCGCGATTTGATCACCGCCTTCGATGTGCACGTTCGCATGCATGCCACATGTCGCATGCAGGGGCGTCGGGGGCTTAATTGCGACGGTGGGGTACGTCGTGTTTTTAAACGCGATGGCCCGATACGTCGCGATTTTATCTTTGTGTGTTTTGGGCTTCTGCCCTTGGCCGAACAGTGCAGTTGCACTGCTCAGCTGAAGGGGAGGTTGCTGGGGGATTTTGTTGGCGATTTCGGAGTTCTTGTTGTCCGTTCGGCGTGATATTGACGCGAGGAGGTGCTTCAGAGAGCGGGGAATGCCTGGGCAGCGTTGGTTTTGCGTTTCACTTGTTGGTAGGGGACTTTTCCCTTGTTTTATCTTGTCTCGAATTGTGTGGACCATATCTTGATATATAGAGTTTGCATAAGGGTTTATGCTTTGTAGTACCATGTGTAGGGTATTGTGTGAATGGTTGTTAACAGCTTTTACAGCATGTATACGTGGTTTGTGTGATTTCCGGAATGAGGGTATAGGTTTTGGTTATTCAGTCTGAAAGGCGACGGACCCAGACGTCGTGTTTCAGGTCTGAAGGCGACGGGTTAGTCCGTCACGATTCAAGCTCAGATTGGCGACCACTGTGTTGGTCGTGATTTAGAATGTGGCCACCCGAGCTCTAGGGTTCTGTGGCCAGTTTAACTGATTTCTGTTGTACACTGCTTGGGCAGTATTGGTTAAGCAATGTAGGGTATGCAAGAGGTGTGTTGGTTTATATCGTGATTGGAAACGACGGATTTTGCTTGGAAATGTGTGCATAGAGAGTTAGGTTGTTAACGTCTTCCATGGTTACCTCTCAAGTCGGATACCCCAGGTTCATTGTGAGCAAAGCCCCGGATGCTCGGGGTTTGTCTCGGTACGGTGTGTACCGTCAAAGTTTGTGTCGTCTTCCGGAACACCCTCACTCTTGAGTTTGAGTTGTACGTCCGGCTGAGGGAAAGATGGCAGTGGACAGCGACTTGTGTTTGTGGGTGTGCGGTCGCTTGTAGCGCGCTCGTGGTTGGGGGACGGACACCGGTAGACGTACTGGTCCTCAGCTAGTCCAATTTTCCAGTACCTCACTTTAGGGAGCTCGGGCTAGAGTCCCTAAAGGTGTCAGGCTTGGGCCTGCATCTGTGTAGTCTGCAGGAGTGATGTTGGTTGGTCTCCATAGTTTCTTGACCTTGTTGAGGTGGAGCGGCAGTTGGACCTTTCGTCCGTGGCTGCGAGGTTGAGAGGTAGTCTTGCGTTGGTTGTCCGGCTCTGTGGCTGGTGTCACGAACCAGTACTCGTGACTCGTGTGCGGCGTGTCCTTCTTTAGCTTGTATACGTGTACATGATTTACCGTTTATTTATTTACAGTTGTAGTATCATGTGTAGGCAGTGTTACTTTTTAATTGCTTATGAGCTTTGTTTATTTATTTACGTGTATATCGTTCTCTCAGTTTTTGGAGAGTTGCCCTACTGAGCCAGTAACTTGTGAGGCTCACCCCTTCTTCTTCTAGGTGAAGGAGAGCAGGAGGGTTCCCGTCCCTCTTCTAGTTCGGGACCGCACCGTAGCAGAGTCAGGCCTACGCCACCAACAGAGTAATTTTCTACTTGTTGTGTCTTGGGGGTCTTGTCCCAGGCAGTTGTACTCTATACTTTGACTTTGGTTCAGAACTGAATATGTACATTTCATGTGAATATGTGTAAGATATGAAGTCTCATATATATGTTCAGCGTGTTCTTTTATATTTCTACAGATATGTGTGTGTTGATATCCCTTACGAGGCTTCGGCTGGTTCGCGAGAGACGGAGTCGGGTCAAACTCGTTATTAGGTTAATGAGTTTGAACGGCGAGGACCGTCACAGTTTTCCCATTTAATATCACACACACACAAATTAGTAATAGCTCACCCTCACACATTGTGATTAAAATACTTCAATAGTACTTGCTATATGCTGTAAGTTTTAGTTGGCTTGCTCAATTTTAATTGTGATCGATTTCCATGAAAATAATAAGTTAGATGAATAACACATCTCTGATTAAAGTATGGGTTTTATATATATATAATTTTAATGATGATTATCTTGTCTCTATATCATGTCACCTTTGGTCGATTTATAGATCTCACTTTCTTTCTCAAAATTTCTTACGCGTAGAAACTTCTATTCACTTAACACTCTATCAATGTCGGTTCACCTAGATTGAGAGAAAGAAGAGACAGATGATCATGTGGCGATTAGAGATAGGATGTTAGCACCAACTTTAGCCGCGTTTGGAAATAAGGAGGGGGAAATTTTGAGGTGTAAAATATTTGACGGTGACACAATTATTGTCAAGCGTTCTTCAGCCGATGCATAAAATCAATTTATGTTTTGGCAAGCATTTTCAAACACTGCCTAAGTGCAACAAATGTTTTATCTCAAAGAAGAATTTGTTGCACATTTGAATGTGTAATTTCGTCGCACAATCCCTCTTTTGATGTATCACATCGATCACCTAATCCAAAAGAGATGACATGAAAGACATACTTCTTCGGATTAGCGCTGCAATTAGGTCGAATTCAGAATTAGAAATATTATTTTTCGATTTCGATAACCAAAATATAATTTCGATTCTAATAAAATGAGAATGGTTAATTCTGATTCTGATAACTGAAATATAATTTCGATTATGATAAAATTAGAATAATTAATTTTGATTTTATTCTGATTACATTATCGAAACCAAAATTTCAATAAACTAAGATGCTTATCATGACTTTGTGACCTTTGTCTTTTGAGTTTATGAATAATTTATTAAAATATTCGATATCGATTCTGATTATTTTTAAATTTCGAATCCAATATTTTATCAAATATTCGATATCGATTTTAATAAATTATCGATATTATTATTTAATTTTAAAATTAATAATTTTTATTAAAATCAAGTTGAAATATCAAAATTTCGAGTTACACAGAGTATACTACACAAATCGTGTTGCACACTGTGGCACACACGACACTGTGCAAGTCGTAGGGTAAAATCTCTGATGCCCACGTCGATATGATCTGAGATCTCCCACCTTGCAGTGCAAGTTTCGGCAATGATGAAACTTCTTAGTGAAGATTATCATGCCATTTTGCTTTAGAAAAGGAAAGACGTATAATACCGAAATCAAGAGATGCTCAGATGCATGGAACAAGCTATGAAGATCTCGTTGAGCAAATTAAGGATGAAGAAGATAGACTCTTAGGTTAATTTTCACATGCATGTTCCTCCCTATCAAATATGTATGTCTATAAAATATGTATGTCAAAGATGAGAAATATATGTCTTCCATTTAGACGGGTGGCGGAGTCGATCTTGTTGATTTTATCATATTTAAACATAAGATTCAGAGAGATCTGCATCTTCTAAGATTACGAATTTTTCGAATCTTATATCTAGGACGGCTCTCGTTTAGACGAAAATCTAACATTTTCGATTGAAGATATATATGTACGTGGTTAGGGGTGTAAATGAGTCGAGTAGTATACTGTTCAAATTCTGTTCGTTAATTTTTAATCGAGTTCGAGCCGAGCTCGAGTTATATCGAGTATTGAAAATGTCTGTTCAAACTCGGCTCGTTTAAATACTCTCGACTTCGAACCCTTAACGAGTATCTTAACGAGCTTAATTGAATTTGCGAGTTCGTATATATAAGTAAGTTCAATCCAATCTATAAGTAAAAAATTGATCATTCATAAGATCTAAATGTATCTTATTTTAAGCTCATATCTCAATAGTTTTGATAAGTTACTTAATTTAACTATTTTAATATAATGTTTGAAATATATCCATAATTTGCCATAAGTAATATGAAATTAATAGATAGACACCGCAAGGGAGGGGGTTGGTGCACAACAAGGTAGGGGCAGTGTTGCAACTTCCATTTGCACACCGTCCAGAGTCCCCTTTCTGCACCGTCGGTGACGGTACTGTGGGCGCCGAGAGCACCGTCTGCCACTGACAGATGGTCCACATAGGTCGTCCGAGATGCCAGTGACCGACAACGCGCCCCTTGGCCCCACCGGGGGGCTCACCTACTGTGTAGGTCGTTCTTGGGCGGAAGAAGATGTTTGATATGTTGAGGAGACCTTGCAACACTAAATTTTATGTTCATGCCCCTATTTACATGATTTGTGTATATACCATCATTTACATAATTTGTGTATATATACTGTGGATTTAGTCTATGACATTTAAGCCCTCATAAATATTTTATATTGTAATAATAACTATATAAAAACAAATAAATATTTTTATATCAATATATACTTATTATATTTAAGAAAATATTTAAATGAAGTGTTAGCGAGTACTTAGATAAGCTCTTAACGAGTATTTAATCGAGCTCTTAACGAACTCTTAAACGATCCACGAGTATAATCGAGCCGAGTTCACATGTGTTCAGACTCAGCTCGTTTATAAATCGAGCTTTTTTTTTTTTTTTTCAAACTCGGCTCGTTAACTAAATAAACGAGTAGGACCGAGCTTTTATCGAGTCGAGTTTTTCGAACTACTCGTCGAACGTATCGACTCGTTAACACTCCTATACGTGGTCAAATCCATGTATGTGATCAACATCCACCGTATCGATCGACAAGAAATGTCTTGCAAGAAGATCTAGACGTCTTCTGAGAAGATCATCTATAGTGTTTCCTTTTAACACTGTGAGGACTTTTGACATATAAAATGCTTCTTTTGTTGGTTCTACACAGAAAAGCCCATCTCCATCTTTGAGTTAAGGACAAGTGTTTGTATATATGTGTGTATGGAGAGAGAGAGAGAGAGAGAGAGAGAGAGAGAGAGAGAGAGAGAGAGAGAGAGAGAGAGAGGAGAGGAGAGAGAGAGAGAGAGAGAGAGAGAGAGAGAGAGAGAGAGAGAGAGAGAGAGAGAGAGAGAGAGAGAGAGAGAGAGAGGAGAGAGAGAGAGAGAGAGAGAGAGAGAGAGAGAGAGAGAGAGAGCATTGTCTTCAATAAGAGGGCATCCAAGAAGTCTGACACATAAGTACACCAAAAGAGTAAGGAAGCAGCCGAACCCCTCAGACTCAAAGAAAGAGATGTCCCCATGTATGTAGACGGGATGAACATTGGGTGGGACGAAGAGTGGAGTTGGGCGTTCGAGTCCAGATGTATGTAGACGGGATGAACATTAGGTGGGACGGAGAGAGGAGTTGGGCGTTCGAGTCCAGACAAAGGTGTTTGCTTCTACTTGAGCCATTTTTTTTTTAAAGAAAAAAGATAGAAAAGAAATTTAACTACAAATTAAATCATGTAAACTAATCTGAAAGGTAGTTCCACATTTGAGCATACACGAACAGATATTATCCATAAGAAAGGGCACCGAAGATTCCAAATGCTGGGGAAACTAGCTAGAGAAGATGGCGACCCAACTTCTGAGCCATCCTTAAGGGGATCTGTCCAAGTGTGCTCGGTAAGTGACAAGATTTGTTGGAGTTCTCTGCAAACGAACCCCGAACCTGAGTCATGGTTGGGCGTGCCGAACCGAACCGATCTAATACGCTCGATTCGTATCAACAACATTGAGACCTTGCAGTCTTAAGTCTTAAGTATGGTCGGCTCAATATACTTTTTTGACTCATTTGTGAATTTTTATTATTATTAAAATGTAAGTATAAAGAAGACCGAACCGGACCGGACCAAACCAGTATAGTTCGACACATATTGGTATCTAGAGAGTCTGATCCAATCTGGTTCACCAATCCGACCAACTATGTCTGAGATAATCACGGTTACCGGTGAATTTTGTCACAATTGCATGGAAATTTTTTCCTACTTTCAAGAAATATTGCTCGAGATTATTTGGAATTTGTAAATACCCAACGTCCCTAACCTACAAAGAAGAAAGAAATAAAGGAATGCTTTAACATTGGGACACAGGAAGGCATATTGGGCCCTACCCACATGGCACATATGCACCCAAAGAAATGGAGAGCCCACTTCCCTATTGCCACCAATTCACATGCTTCTCCAGTGGGGGGCTGGCAGACAGAAATCCCCAAAATCTCTGCACTTGCTGCTGCAACCTGGTCGGAAACTTTGAAAAGGTTAGAAATTTTCCGTGCAGACATGATCCTTGGAGCAACGAAGCTCGCAAAGATTCCATCTTTTTTCTTCTGAATACAGTCAGAAGCTCGCAACATGAGCACATCTTCTTCTTCTTCAAACGAATCATGGAGACAGCATGGCAGGCAGCACCGTTCTCACCAACATGGTGAACACATATGCGTCCAAAGGGCAGGCATGCCACATGCATGCATATGTATGGGATTCCTTGTTGCTCCCCCCTTTCTTGTCTCTTGTTTTTTTTTTTAGTATACTAAGCCGGTTGATCTAAGGTTGAACAAAAAAATACGTCCTAGATTCGAAACCCAAGATTCACGTCGATTTTGTATCTAGGAGTGAACATAGTCCGGTTCGGTTCGATTCACCCTATTTTTTAGGTGAACCAAAACCGAACCGAAATTTAGTTCAAACCGAACCGGTTCAGTTTGAACCAAATAAAAAAAAACACGCTTTAAAGGCCTAGACGGCGGACCTGAGTTTCCGCCCAAGGATTTGGGAGGCACTAGTCCACTGGGCTATGCACTCATTTCTGATATATATTAATTATTAATATATTTAATATCTATTCAGTTCATTCGGTTTTCCAACAAGAAACCGAACTGAACCATGGGACCTCTCAACCCGAACCGAACCGAACTGAACCGAATTGGCCGGTTCGGTTCGGTTCGGTTTTTCGGGATGGACCGTATTATGAACAGCCCTATTCCTATCTATTCACAATTCCTTACAAAAATCACTTATAAATCTGACAAATCGAAGAATGGACCCCTCCCATCTACTGTATAGCAGATCGTTCTACCAACCGAGCCACTCCTTGTAAACTTTTCTCGTCTCTTGTGCTAACCCAGCTACTTGTGTATTCCCCTCTTTGTTGAGGAGTATAGTACTACCCCTCATCTTTTCTTAATTCATGTCACCATTGGCCTGTACTGATGTGCCCAGATATTTGTTTCATCTCTATTCGGTGGTCTGTGCACCTCATCTTTGCACAAGCATATATCAGAACTATTCATGTCAAATGGTATGTGCATGCTTGTGTAACAGACTGCTCTCTGTATGTTCACCCACATTCATGTTTAGATAATAAGACAAGGGCAACAACAACAACAACAACAAAACATCAGTATAAAGTGCCAGAACTGGACCCTTTTCCCTCCTGTTATCTGAAGGATACACCCTCAGCTCTTTCACTTTTTCTCTGGCCATCTTTGCAGGGTCAGAAGAACTCTGTAAGCATTTAAAAAGGACATCAAGTACATTTATCCTGAGAAAGTTTGGTGGTTATCTGGGTGGGAAAAAAAACCCTAAGCCTCACTTTGGTAAAGGGTTAACTCAGAGTTAACTCAAAGTTAACTCAGAGTTAACTCAAATGGACTTTGGCAACCAAAAAAAGTTAACTCAGTTAGGTTTGAGTTAACTTTGAGTTAACTCAACTTTTTCTAACCCACTCACACCCCCGGAACAGAGTTAACTCAACTTTTTCTAACCCACTCACAAAGCAAAAATTGAGTTAACTTTGAATAACTTTAGCCATGAGTTGGAGTTAACTCAAACTCCAACCCATTACCAAAGTGAGGCTAAAAAAGCATGGTGTAGTCTAGACCAGATGCAGCTGAATGGGCAATGCTGTTAAATGCCTGAAGGACAAATGAACAAGGTGAGAAGAAGAAGAAGAAGAAAAGGATAAAACAGATGAAACTGCAAAAAGCAGTTACAAGAGCTCAATGGAGACACTTCCACCACCATGCTCCATGGTCCATGCACAAAGAACAGAAGGATGAAGCCTCCACAAGAGTGCACATACAGGACAAAGGGCAGAGGGCATTTAACAGAGGAAGGCTGGAAATAGTGAACTCCCTTGTGGGTATCAAGAAATAGAGCTTTGTTGGTTGTGAAGGGGAATTAGGAAGCTAAGAACTCTCTGTAAGAGAGAGAGAGAGAGAATGTGTGTGTATGTGTTTTATAGGTCCTTATAACGATAGGTCCACACTGACTAGCTGGTAGATGGAAGCTAAGAAACAACACCAACAGCAAGCCAAGTCAGGATTAAGACATCAATGGCGGGGCGCCCAAGTATAGGCTCAGGCCCGCAGTGGTCTCCCTTCTCCAAACCCGAAAGCCAAGTCAGGATTAAGACATCCTCAAATAGTTGAACTTCGATAAATGAAACTTCATGCGTGAACACTATTGAGAAAATGGATAATGCATTATTACGACATAGTATCATCACAAATTGCACATTTATATCAAAATCACATGTGATTATTGAAAATAAGGTCATGATCCCTGGTTTAATAATGTCAGTATAGACTGGTAGTTTGATAATTTTGAAGGCAAACTGTTCTAAGGTACCAGGCCATCATTATCACATCTGAGTTTCACAAATGAGAACGACTTGCTACCCGTGAACGCGCCCGGGCGCCCCGCCATTGGTGGAGCACCCGGGCCCCACACACTACGCCAACATGTGGCATGTGGGGCCCGAGTGCCCCACCAATGGCGGGGCGCCAAGTAATTTACTATCCGGTTTGCTGGGTAGTAATCTTTGCCCTTCACAAATTTACTGACAAACTTCCCTTCTTGTACCCAAGATTTTGACATTTCATGGATAAAACTAAAAGGGGAACATAATAATGATCCCTAGCTACGCAACAGACATCAACATATGCCTCAAGAGCCTGCCTCCCTGCAAATTCACGAGTGTTGACCTAATGTCAGTAAGACGTCAGAATGGTTGGAACAGAAAAAAAGGGCTTTGAATGTAGAGCTATATGCTCACATGGATCAGAAACCAAAAGAAGAGACTAAAAAAGGGTTTTTTCCAAGCAAAACCTGGAGGAGAAAACTTTGCATAAATCCCGCCCCACATTCCAGGTGATCTATCTGAGAGCACAAATGCAGCCAGGAAATTGGATTCCATTCACAACCTGTGGCTGGGAGGTGCTTGGGCCAACACAGAGATTCAAAGACAGCCACCTGATTCCTTGACAAGCAACAAGCCCTGTTATATCCATATTTGATTAAACACTCTTTTCCACGTCCGCATCACCATTGTTCATACATACACTGTAATTTTCGTCATTATCCCACTAAAAAGGAGACTCCTGTGCGACTTCGAGCTATTTTACAAGTTTTATGATCCTATACAAAACTGAAACCAGCCAATACCAGTACAAAGCAAGCCTGTGAAAATCCATGATTCGGTTGGAATATTAAAGAGAGGAGAGTTTTCTGCAACATTTGCACATCAGACCATTACTATTCACTGCTAACACAGATTTTCAAGAGTCACAGGGCGGAAGGTTAAGAGTGCACTCAGTCATTCCAGCGCTTGGCTTGTTGGGAACTTGAGCTCGAAGCTGGGTTATAGGTGATACTGTCAACCCCACTCTCAGCTGACAGGCTGTTCAGCATCGCATTTTGTTTCCAAGTCTCTGGCAAAAGCTCTGCCTCGGGGAATGATGCATTGGAACGAACATCCAACAATAAATCTTGATCTGAACTCTCATCATTGAACTGAAAAGGATTCAGCATGGAAGTCCTATCCGGAGGAGAAGCAAAGAGACTTCTTGGACTGAAGAAAGAGAAATCATTCTCCATGTTATCATTAGTCACATTTATAGATCTTGTGCCAAGATTGCTCGAGTTCTGTGGAGCAGATTTAAAAGAATGTTGATTCATGATGCTCAACTTGGATGACCTTTTCGGGCTCTTTATCATGGCTTTCTTCTCTGAAATAAAAAAGATTGGTGACTTAAGCACACTTACATCATCAGAATATTCAGATAAGCAGTTATAAGTTAATGCCCATATTCTCATAATTTATTGTATCATTTAATATTTTATCCTGGACTTTGTCATCACAGAAATAGACTCAGCATATTCCCATCAACATCTCAACCATCAGCTAGAAATAAAATTAGCCATTCGAGTTCAAAATGAACCTGTTGAAGGGAATAGAAGACTAGATGTATGCCAGAGATGAGTGACCACACATGTTTTTTTGGAGAAGTCAGGCTCGAAGATGAACATTATTAAACACTTAAAGAAAGCGTAAACTTGGTGTAGGCACATGCTATATGGTATAAAAACACAAATCACAAGGAGGTTGATTAGGAGATAGCCATCAAAGGTCAAAGAGAAGGCCAAAACAGAGATGTAGACATGGGTTGAAGAAATGGTAAATAATCATTGGCCTGATGACAAATCCTTTGATAGAGTGCAACAATGATAAATTGGAGCTGCTACAAAATAACTAAGATACAGCTCCCATGATGATCAAGACTATGATGTGCAAAACACAGCATAACCACTAAATCTCCAAAAATATCCCCTTATTTTGTTACTCTAGATTTTAGAGTCTAATTTATTCAACTACTTAATACCATTAGCTTTGCCAAAACTTTCTGCCTATTTTGCCAATTAGTGTGAAGAAAAAAAGGAATTATTTGACTCGGGGGGCAGACCACAGTCCAACCACTACTGCAAAATGCACACACCGGTTATAAAGTTACATCTTCCCCTGTTATTTAAATTTGAATATCTGATCAATCAATGGCCCCTTCAAATGGAAATTGCCAATATGTTGGTTTTTTATTGGTCAAAATACCAGTAAGCCTCAGCTTGAAATGGTGAAAGGTTTCTAGAACAAAGGAGTCATGTACATTTAATGAAATAATAAGTTTTATGGTGCATTAGATTAGAAGAAAAAAATCCTTCCCAAGCACAGAATTGAGAAAACCCGGAACAAGTGACAAAGACAGCACTAAGACAGAGTAGATGTGCAAAGTCAGTCCAATTGCATCTCACACCACAAAGATTCTGCAGAATCTGGACTTCACAGATTATCTCCAGCTTCAGTCTCAGGTGAAGTAACATCACACACATAAGGAACAAGGAAGTATTTCCATTGTCCAAATCAATGGGAAAAGAAGACCTGTCCAACCGTGATCTGCTGCTTTGAAGTTTGAACACAACATCTACTTCTTCAGTTGAAGATTTTGGCCAATCATGCCATAGGATGGGACATGATTTCATCCCTCCCCACCCCTGCCTTACTTCACAAAAGTCACGTTGTTCTATAATTGTGGCCAAGACATATTTGTCAAAGCAACCCAGGGGCCTCTCACTCTTTGCAAGCCTAAGCACCCAGCATGCACCTTGAAGCCTAAGCAACATCTTTGGCAAACCCACTCCACAAACAGGTCAAGACATGCTACAGCTCACTGCGATTCACTAACCACTGCAGCTGCCCCCAAACCCCACCTATCCCCTCTGACTTACCCACCCACCCACTTGATGGCAGCCATCCCCCACCTCAGCCACACAACACCCTTTATAATCCTCTCAGCCACACTGCAGCAACAGAGGTAACCCCACCCCCACCCACAAAAAAAGTACATAACTTCCACATATTACAGCTCACCACAACCCACTCAATACCCTCTGACCCCCCCCCCCCCCCCCCCGACCACACACAGAGTTACATCACTTGATGAAGACTTTCAAGTCACACAAGTTGATTCAGCCATTCAGGTTGCTGATATAACTCATTCTCTTGGTGGTCAATAGTGTTTTCAGCATAACAGATCCTCACAAGAAAGTTTAGTTATGTTTGTCCTGAATTGTCCACTTTCAAAACCCCTAATAAATCCATGATGTGACTTGAGTTAAGTTTCTAATCAGCCCCCATGCAAGGATTGCAAGCACACAAAAGTTGAGAAAATTTCAAAGAAACGGGCATCTGAAATGAACTACCAAGAAATTGAAATGAGCTATCCGGTAACCCACAACAAAATCTGAATTAGTCCACACTAAGCAGTAAGCAGTGTTAATTTCAAAGAAGAAAGACAAGCCCTCCATAGCAAGATACCAAAAAGAGGTTGCAAAAAGCAGCATGTCAATATCTGATGACAGGAGAATTGCAAGTCATGGTATTTTCCAACATGGGAAGTTCCTGCCTATGGTGGCAGAGAGTTTCCTTCAATCTCCCAGAAAATAAGGGGATTTGCAGCACATTTGTCTGTCCCATTCACTTCTTGCCATTTGTAGCACCGTGCATCACTGCATCATCCATAGTTGCATATAATACATATGTACAAGACAAATGTAATATAATGCCAGGGTGCTCCACTCAGTGATTAGTTCCCATACTAAAACAATACAGTGTGTTCCGGTGTTCCCCACAGAATCCACCAAGCTAGTTCAAATGTCTGGAGAAGTTTGAGAAATGCAACATTCAAACATCATTTTCTCTCGAAAGTAGTTATTGTCTGTCACACCGATTTTATTATAAAATAAATAGAGGAAGTACAATTCAGAACTGAGAGGAGGGTTTTCTCTCTCTCATCAAATAAAAGAAGATCTGAAAAACACAATAACATGAAAACATATGCACATCCTTCCTCCACCTTTCCAAAGGGATACTCATGATATAGAAACATCAATTATACAACAAAGACACATCCTTCCTCCACCTTTCCAAAGGGATACTCATGATATAGAAACATCAATTGTACAACAAAAACACATCCTTCCTCCACCTTTCCAAAGGGATACTCATGATATAGAAACATCAATTATACAACAAAGAGAAAACCCTTGAGCAAGTGTTCCCTAAACAAATTTCTCTTGAAAATTAGCCCATTTCTCTCACTCACCATAATTGCTGGTTTGCACCATACATTCATGATCAATTGGTACATCATAAAGCTATTGATCTCAGCATTGTCCGCTGTGAGATGTCCGTGCATACACAATCCTCTGATCTTGGTTCAATTTCTGAAATGACCAACATAAGGTGCACCTCTCATACCACATCTAGTTGCCATGCTCAGGTAGCATAAACATAAATTTGCCACTATCAAGCATGTGGACAGGAAGAAATGAAACCAAACAGCAACTTTCATTACCCCTCCTTTTCATAGCCTTGGCCAAGTGATGACCAATGTCCCAGTTGTGATTCAGTTATTTTCTTTCTACAACACAAATTTGTCTAAGATTCTAAGGTAGGTTTTAAAGGAATCAAACATATTTTGACCTATTTTATCATGTGTTTGACAAAGCAATTCATGAACAGCAAGAAACAAATCAGGTGAGTTCTTGTTCCCTTCCTTTTCTGTAAGGACTGAAAGACATCTATGGTAGTCTTAAGGAAACAAAGACATAAAAATTTGATCTTGCAGACATGATTTCTTGGTTAAGAAACGAAAAAATAGACTTCAATAAAGTAGAGGAATTTAACTCAAACCTAAATACAAAAAAAGAAAAAAAAAGTGACAAACATATAATCTGCAGGATATTCTCTAATAGACATTGAAAGTATCTGCAACAAGTCTTATGCTCTAACAAAAAGCAGAAGCTACCAACCTGGAAGGTTCTGGTTCTGCCTGTCATGAGGCCTCTTGAGAGACAATGTACCCGAAGGACTATGAAAATTTGGTCCACCCCTGAATCCTGGTCTACCTATAACTTGACTATTCTGTGTGTCCTAAAAGAATACCAAATAGATCAATCAGAATCATGAAAATATGACAAAAAGTTTAATATGCATGTATATAGAGACCAAAAATAAATAGTCATCTAATCATGCCACATGTTTTGGATATGAATTGGCATAAAGAAAATCCTGTTCTAGTCACCTTATGAATTACCTTATGCTTCGAGTAATGCTCCACCCATTTAGATTTTGTCAAGTTTACTAACATGAGCTTCTTCAAAGTCCTACACTCATCCATGTTGATTCCTGAACAGCTCATATCAAAAATTCCCTCCACAAGCATCTGCTTGAAGTAGGATATGTTTTCTGTAAATTGAGGGCTATGGAACACGTTTTTGAGGCTGCACAACAAATATGACCTTGGATTACAATGCGCAAATATGCAACTTATAGAAACAACATAAAAGAAATATTAGAAAAAAAAGAAACAAATGAAATTTTCCTCCCAAAGGGTTCTGGGCATTTATGGTACCTTTCAGGGGGCTTAGCAGAATCCACAGGAGGAAGATATTTCATCAACTGTTGCTGCTCCTCATGAGTCAAATGCCTCGTAAACACATCAAAATTAAGGATCTCCTACTCAAACAAGAATTGATACTGGATTAGCTATTGTATCATTTCAAGGGATTGAAGTACCGGGATTAACAATTATGCTAGCCTTCAATTGACATTAAAATCTGACAGTTTAAGTTTTCTTGGTAAAAGCTATCCAAGTCTCCAAGAAACTACAAGAATATGGAATACATATGTAAAACCAGTATTTATACCGTTAAGTCTATATAACTTAGAGGTGAATCTCTACTTTTCAGAATATGCAACTTCTCTAGGGACATCTTATCCCTGCAAAAGACATGAAATTGGTTAGACCATGAAAACTAGAGTACAAGGATAAAAGTATCCAGTGGACCAAAATGATAAGCCCACAGATTTTCAGGACATGATGAATTCAGCATGGCAGATGATGCTAATTTGCCACTTGCTGACACAACCAAGTATCTGATAGATTCACTAACCAAAAAAAGGTATCGGATAGATTCAATTCAAGGTTATAAAAGAAAGGTAAGACTGTTCATGGGCAGTATACGTACCTTCTTAAATTCTCTTGTGCTATTACAGTTCTTTGACCTTTTTCATCACCTAAATTTTTACAACTAGGCTCTTTGCTTACAATATCTACATTGAGCGAGGAAAATCCAGAATAAGCCTCATTAGCCGTTGATGGTTTATTATCTACGGGAAGGGAACTTGCTTCTGATTCCTCTTCTAGAACTGCTGGATTCAGCTGTCTAATGAGAACACCTCCATTGCCTATCTCAACAGAACCCATTGGAGTTTCAGTTTCGTAAAGCAAGTCATCTTCCAATGGACCAGAAAAATTTGATGACTCTTGATGCAAAATAGAGTAAAGGTCCCTTGTGAGCTTTTCCACAGGAGATGGTTTTGGACGATTGACACATGTTCGTTTCCGAGAAGGCACAAGTGAATCCCACAAGTTGCACTGTGCAGAGCCTGAGATAATGAATAGAGGAAAAGAATTTAACTCCTACTATACCAAAAATAGCGAAAATAGAATAGAGACCAATAACAAGACTCAAGAAGGTTCACGCCCACAATGAGCCATTATGTTAACCCTTCATCAAAGAAAGCAATAGCAATACAGTGGAAGGACTAAATAATTGTTGTACAACCATAATAACAACTTAATGGTATGCCCAAATTATTGGTGTCCCGTCTTTCTTCATTTGCAAACAGAATATCACAAATCTTTTAGCAACAAAATTTCCATTTTTTCTTTCAAGAAAAAAATGAGTCTCAATCAAAAGCTGTCATGTTTATAGAAGCAGAAACTTAGTCGATTGTTATGGATCCTAGGTACCCAAACAAATAAATAAAACAGACAAACACATTTTGTCATGTTAACAAGGTTTTCGGACAGCAACTTCTCCAAAAGCTCGAATTGGTAAAAAGTTCTAGTCAAAATTCTTGTCTGATATGAACCGCAAAGTAATTCTTCCGAACTTTTCATTGTGATACTAAATTGTTTGTGATATTTATTTTTAATTCAGGAATCCACTCAAGAAGCATCCACAATAAGACATCCAAAGACGTGTAGACCATTCTTAACCCATCAAGAAATGTGTGCTGTATACAGATGGCAGTACCTATCTGTTCGTTTTTGTTTACTTTTGACTGAGTTTCCTTTGAGAAGATCAGATATCACTACAATGTCATCCTCCACTCTATGCCTACAGCATTTACAAAATCTAGAGGTTTTGATGGTTGCTCCCCTAGTTGAATACATCCAAACGGCATGAGCAATGCAATATAATATAGATGTTATATGTGAACTGTCTATTGATGGTTTAAATGTTAAGCTGGAAAGTTGGAGGCATGCTTTGGAGTCTAAGGGTTTTAAAATTAGTAGGAGTAAGTCTGAGTTTATGCATTGTAATTATAGTAATCAAAAGGTGCTACAGGGAGATATGGTTCCAATTGATGGACAAGATATTTTTAAAAGTAGTAACTTTCGATACTTGGGATCTATCATCCAAGAGAATGGGGAGATATATGACGATGTGGCACACAGGATTAAGACAGACTGGCTAAAATGGAGAAGTGCATCAGGAGTCCTCTGCGATCGTCATACACCAGTGAAACTTAAAGGAAAGTTTTATAGAACGGCAATGAGGCCTACTTTATTATATGGCACCGAGTGTTGGGCAGTGCGAAAGAAACACGTTAACAAAATATGTGTAGCAGAGATGAGGATGCTGAGATGGATGTGTGGTAAGACTAAAAAAGATAAGATTAGGAATGCGCGCTTCTGTGAGGATTTGGGGATAGCTCCAATTGATAGGAAAATGAGAGAAAATAGACTTAGGTGATTTGAACACGTGTACCGTCGTCCTAACTCGACACCGGTTAAAAGATGAGACCAAATTTTAGTAGATGCCAATAAAAGAGTTAGGGGAAGGCCTAAAATGAGATGGTGCGATGTTATTAAGAAGGACTTGGACTTCTTGAGTTTAAACACAACTATAACACTTGATAGAAATCTTTGGCGGAAAAGGATTCATGTAGCCGACCCCAAATAATGGGATAGGGTTCTGATGATGATGATGACGACGACGATGATGATGATGATGATGATGATGATGATGATATGTGAACTGCCTTCATGGGCTTCTTTGCTCACAATCACCATGACTAGCAATATGTCAAGGTTCTGATGATGATGATGATGATGATGATATGTGAACTGCCTTCATGGACTTCTTTGCTCACAATCACCATGACTAGCAATATGTCACCATCATGATAACCTGATGAACATTCAAAAAATAGATACTAAAATACTGGAAAAAGGAAACTGCGCAAGACCCTTGGATGCTAGATCAGATGTGGCAAAATCAGATCCGAGAGTGAGAGTTTTAAAACTTAATTGTATACGCAGCACCAATTCCCTCCATGCAGGGACGAACGATTACCATATCAGATCCCGACTTCATCTCAGGGTGTTGGAGAGGAGATATTGTGGAGATCTTAGAGAAATTTTGGGAAACCGGGAACAGAAATCATACTAAGCTTGTAGTGAAAACTTAAGCTTCTATTCATGTAGCTGACTAGCAGGACAACATGATGAAATTAAAACAATAATGATGCCAACAATGATATACACCAAAGGAAAAGCACAAAAAAGGAAGTACTGACTAGTGATCAATTCAAAACGAAGATAAACAACCATAAACTCTTCGTGCATAAGAACAATAAGGCCAATAAGCAATTTAAAATTTAGGATGATAATGGGTGATACATTTTAAGCAGGTTACGGTTTTTCATGACTTTCGGTTCTTGGTAAGTTGGAGAGACAGATTCTTGGGGCATAACAACCCATGATGCGGAACCACTGCTAGACACCATATATTGTTGATTTCAGCACATATAAGGACTCTGCACCCTTATTATCACCATTCCCCATGAACTTTTGGCTCATCAGAGTACTCACTGTTGTGGTTTAGTCTCATATTGGAAATCCATGGGAGTTTCACTTCTATATATGAAGAGGATTCTCTCAATTCAATGCCTAGGTTTGGCGTTAAAGTTCAGGCCTTTAACATAGTATTAGAGTCAGTTTACCCATTGGATCATCCCTTTGTATGTGGACATTTGTCCCAACCCGCATTACACCCCATACTGGTTGGTTCGCCGCGAGGGGAGGTGTTGTGGTTTAGTCCCATATTGAAAATCTATGGGAGTTTCACCTCTATATATATGGAGGATTCCCTCAATTCAATGCCTAGGTTTTGCGTTAGAGTTCGGGCCTTTAACATGGTATCACCTCTATATATGAAGAGGATTCTCTCAATTCAATGCCTAGGTTTGGCGTTAAAGTTCAGGCCTTTAACATAGTATTAGAGTCAGTTTACCCATTGGATCATCCATTTGTATGTGGACATTTGTCCCTACCCGCATTACACCCCATACTGGTTGGTTCGCCGCGAGGGGAGGTGTTGTGGTTTAGTCCCATATTGAAAATCTATGGGAATTTCACCTCTATATATATGGAGGATTCCCTCAATTCAATGCCTAGGTTTTGTGTTAGAGTTCGGGCCTTTAACATGGTATCACAGCACGTTTACCTATTGAATCGTCTCTCCGCATGTGGACACTTGGCCCTACCCACGTTGCGCCCCAAACTGGTTGGTTCGGCGCGAGGGGGGTACTTGTGGTTTAGTCCCATATTGGAAATCCATGAGAGTTTCACCTCTATATATGTGGAAGATTCTCTCAATTCAATGCCTAGATTTTGGGTAGAGTTCAGGCCGTTAACACTCACATTTGAAAACACTGTATTCCAGATACTATTGCAGTATTGCTAGCTTCACAATGAGGAAATCGTCAGTTTTAATTGCACACACACAAACAAAGACCGGCATTCCAAAGAATTAAATAACGAGTAATAGGATCCAGAAACAAAGGAGGTGGTCTGCATAGGACTAGAAATAAAGTAGATGAAGTACAAGAACTGAACAATATGAAATGTATAAGAGGCACAAAAGGTATGTCCAGAAGTGCATAGGCCAGAGTTCCCAAGATGGGAAAGCAAAATGGGAAACAGTGTTGAAGCAAAAGGAGACATGTTTTGTTTGGCAACATCTTGAAAATGCAGATTAAGGGGAAACAAGAAATAAATGTGAGAAGAAAAAAGAAGAAGCATGACGTTCTTTAAAGTGTGAGTTTCGAAATAACTACGTTATAGGCAACAAAAAGTATGAACACTGTTTGATGAGAAATATCCTCAAGGGTTTGTCACTCTTGCTTGTAAGAATCCATAGAAATACCTAAATGATTTTTAATTATCATTTGTTCGTAATTTTGACTCAGCAGAGGAAAAACAGAAGGGCTAGAATGCAATGAACATACAATTTATCAGAATACATAAAAAGATAAAATGAACACATAAAGAGCATATCAAAGATGCCTACAGGTGGACTATCCAAAAAACATAATAGACAGAAAGACACATCAGTTATCTACACCTAAAACAAAAGCACACATCAAAAGTTTTTTTTAATTTAGACACAATTGAGAAACTAATTGCAGAGAAATAAAGATCAATCATGGGGAGAAGATATTTGAGGTCTTGAAGAAACAAAACTAGCAATTTATTATCTAAGCACTTGTAATTACAAGCATAGAAAGAAAAAAAAGACATATCAGCTAGCACATTAGATTTGCAAAGATTCCATCATTTAAGGAGAAAATTTGAATAGACTGCCAAAAGAACATTGTATAGGAAACAGTTAGGTGTTCTAATAAATAATTCACATCAGAGCCATCAGATATAGAAATCATTACGTTCCCTCGAATGCACCCTGGAATGACGGTTTCCGGTTTTTTCTCCGGGATACATTTAATGGTTATAATTAATATACTTTGGAATCGGATACTCCGTAAAAACAGCACAGACCAGCATGAAGCTGATGTGGTAATTAGAAATCACAAAGTATTAATTACTCAGCAGGAGACATGGGATACTAGAGGATAACTGCATCTAGATTAGTCGATGAAAACCATGAATAGAGCTAGCTCAGAATGCAACATGTGGACCAATGGTGGTGAAGCATGTTGTGAGCAAACCGTTCATCTAGGGTGGTTTACATTCTCCAAATCCGCCTGTCACTTTGTTTTCCTAACTGATTTTCACATGTTTTGCAATACCGTGACGATGGTAGTTGGGATTCTTTTTCCCCAAAGCATAGAATAATCATTATTTCCATGAAAGCCATTTCCACACCTCCCTTTAGGCAAATATTTCTACCATATTCTCTTTCTCTCTCTCCCTATGCAAATGAAAACATGTGGTTTCATTTACAAAGGATCTTTCTATAAAGTTGCAAACGTGCGGTTTTACTTCATCAGGGAATCCTTTTCCTTGACTTTTCACTTTCTAGAGAAAGACTTCTCATGATTTTCATTTCCTTGGGAATTGCAAGAATGCAAATCTCCATTAAAAACTGTACGAGTCTCTTCATTCTGTCAAAAAAGAGAAGTTTAGCACAGCCATATGTCATGCTTTGTGAGTTTAGTAAACAGTTTGATTACCTGTCAAATCACTTGCATCCATGCCACCAAAATGTGAACAGCTCTCTGAATAAGATATTGCTGATCCAGAACTAGATCTATTGCTCGTATCCTCCTCAAAGACTTTGTGAAAGTTCTGATCAGAGATAACCATTTCATGCTCCTGTTCAGCTTCAATGTTACTAATAGTCTGCTTTCTTTTGAGTAACTTTGGTTCACTTGGTTTGACCTTAGGAAATCTATGTTCTTTTAGATCAATATGCTCACGGGCATGAAGGGGAGTGTAGTTTGTAAGTGTTCCTTTTGTCCTCCATCTTGAACCACAAGCATTGCATAAGATTGGCTTCTCTGGTGGTCCATTCCGCCAAAGTGGAGTGCCTGCACCATCTCTTGATACTTAGCACCCAGAACACAATTCTGTGACACTGAAGCAGAGAATTTACATTGATGAAAGCTTTCTCGGAAAAGCAAAAAGCACTCTAGAATTACACACTTTAGGATATGAATTTTGTAACCAGAGATAAACATCCAAAAGAGCAGCTAGTGAACCATCGAGCACAACAATCACAAGGTGAAGTTCCAGGATTATCATGCTTAGCATTCCAAGACCTGAGAACCCAAATGCGGAACCTTATGATCAATAACACAATCAGTTATCGCCCATAAGATGCATGCCTGGGGAGGATAAACAACCGAAGGACTTAGATTCAGCACCAGTTTGAGTCAGTTCAGTTCAAATGAACACAAGAACCCCTTGACGCTGCACATTAATGTTCCGACAGGTAACAGCAAGAGTTCCCAATAAGTAGAACTTCCGAAGTGTTCCAAGTTTTGCACACTCGGGACTGAACTTGCGGCAACATCAACCACCATGAGCTATCACAGATTGTGCTCAAGGTCAATGACACAACAGTCATGAATTCGGAGAAGAGAACGGTTCAGCAGAGCCCACTAGACCAATGGATTAAAAGCAAAAAGGAACAAAGAAAACACGGAAGCGTTCGTTGATCAACAAGCGATAAAGAGCCCAAGTCTTCTGCTTTAGGTGTTCGTTCTTTGCGAATCAGAGAGACACCCAGAAACCAATCCAATAAACAAATCAAGGACACGGCAACAAGGAGCAAGCGAAAGGGCGGATGAAGCACGTAGAGAGCAAGAGGCTGCCACACAAAAAGGACATCAAAAAAGGCATAGGTCTCTTGCTTCCAGAAAGGAGCACATCAAACTATTCCAAGAGAAACCAATACAAGAACAGCCCAAACAGAGATTGAAAGATCACAAAATTGGAAGAAAAAAAAAAAACCACAGACGAAGACAAAGAAAAAGACCATAAAATAATTGCTCACTTGTAATTCCACAATGATAGCAAGGCCCCTGCTTGCCCATGCCTCTCTTCCCTTCCCCCCTTCACCTCACACCTCACAGAAAATTAACCCAAAAAAAAATCTAAATACACAAGGGGCAAGCGGCTGGGGCGTCCTCTCTTGTACACAGAGAAGAAGGGGGAAAAAAGAAGAAATAATCAAGGAAAGTTATGAATAAAGTTTTAATATAATCTCCTCTTCTCCAGGGAGCCCCCTCAGTTCATGGGCATGCACAGGGGATCAAAGCTTCAGCAGAAGGGAGAACCCAGCAAGACCCAGGAACGAGGGATTCGCCCTCTCTGACCGGCACAAGAGGAGATGGGTAGAGAGAGAGAGAGAGCAGAAGAGAATGATAGGAAGAAGGAAGACCCCCCACCCCCCTAAAAAAAAATCGCCTTTTTCCAACCCCCTCAGTGTTTAAAACGGGTGCTGAACAAGGAATCCGTAAAACCCAATGCGACGCAGGAGGCGACCCATGAAGGAATCGAATTAATGGCGGGTGACGACCGAGGTTAAAAGGGATAGGGATGGGCAGGGTAGGAAGGAGGAGATTGAGGAGGACGAGGAGGAAAAGCAAAAGAGGGAGGGGGGAAGAAGGTGAAATAGAGGAGGAAGACCGGGAGAAGGTGGGTTTTTTAATTTTTTCCTTCTTGTATTGATGCTGTGATTTATAGGTATGATGACCCCACCACTCTCTCTCTCTCTCTCATACACACACTGGTAGGTGTGTGTTATGTGTAGGAACTTAAAAAGAGGAAAAAAAGAGATTTTTATACCAATATGCCTCTCAAGTCTCAACTTTATTTGGGGGGGGGTGCATATCTTCAGCAATAATACTTCATAACAGTTACAATATATGTGAGATTAATGTGAGAGATGGGTAATACTTATTGCACACACAAGTGCTCACTAATTAATGAGATGAAAGGTATATTTTTATGTGGGTAGTTCACACTAAGATGTCAAGAAATAAATCCCAGACATAATGGGCAGATCTCACTTGTTATTTTTAATCAAAATATATCTCATTTCATATCTTGTGATTTTTTACATGAACCCAAATGCATCCTCCATTATTAATACATTAGATATGATGTGTATTATGTTATCATTCAAACTGATGAGATCCTCAAAGAGTCACCATGACTGGGCTTCTCCCTTCTCCATGTAATTAAACTATTCTTATACTAGGAATTGATGGGGGGTTTTACTAAGTTCTTATCCCTTTTTTTTATATAATCTCATTTGTTTCTTTAGTCAGTGGAGGGACTTGTGGTGGGGGGATGTGATGTGGGGTTGGAGGTGAGGAAAGTGAAAAAGGGGGAGTAGTGTGAGGTGTGGGGAGGGAAGGGGAGGGGAGAGAGGAGGGATATTACATATGATACCCTGTTGACCCTGAACTTGCACCAGCTTGCTCATGCTGATGGGTTGCCGGATACCAAATGGAAGAAGGAACTGGGGGAGGAAGGGGAAAGGCAGAAGAAGACAGAGGACCTTCTCCTTCCTCTCTCTCTCTCTCTCTCTCTCTCTCTCTGCACAATTCGGTGTGCTTTGATTTTTCCTCTTTATGGATACTCAAGTGGATATCAATATAAGGCCATGGGAAATCGATATTATATTTATTTTTCTTATTTTTTTAAATTTTTTTTTTGGGGTGGTTTGGAGATTATTGTTGTACACATAAAAATAACTCTACAATCTTACTTCTATGCTCAAACTCAAAGTGAGTGTTTAAGAATGGTAAGGTACACACCTAAATCCTATACCACACTTTTAAGAATATTGTGGGTACCCTTAATGAATCTTCATCTTTAGGGGGGGGTGTGACAACTCTAATTAGTAGATTGTGAGGGTACTCAAGAAAACTAGATAAAAATTATTCTCAAAGTCTTTAAGATGGGTCCTGTACACCCCTGAGCCATATACCCACACCTTCAAGAACATTAAAAGCGATATCCCTAAAAATCTTATCTTTAGGGGGATACAACTTTGGTGGGTTTGGAAGGTACCCATGTAGATTAGGTAAGAGTAGGGGTACAACAATTATTTACATTGAGTTGGTGGTGTATAAATGTAATTAACCCATATTTTTTTAATTTAAACATGATAGGTACTCTCCTCACAAGGACTTTAGGCGTGGAAAGTGCATGTGTTCCTTTCTCTCTTCCCATCCTCCTATCATTTGTGTGAGCACGAGGACTCCTTGAGTGGGGGGGTGGGAAAAAGAGAGCCCTTGAGAGGGGTAGGAAAAGAAAAGAAAAGAAAAGGGTTCAAAAAAAAAAAAAAAACTAGTAGAAGCTGTTGAAGAAGATAGGAAGGGATCAGGAACTCCTCCCATTGTTTGCACCCTCTTTAGTGCTTCTACAGGTCACACTTTCACTGGTTCCAACCACCCCCCTTCTCTCTCTCTTTCCCTCTCTCTATGTAGTTGTGTGGTTGACAAGGCCTCCCACTCTTTGCATATGCAAAGAGGGATCTAGGGGAAGATGCCCATGTTGTGCTCATCACTAAAAGGATTGATGGGTCACAGCATTTTTTAACCCCATGGGAATATAATGTTAATAGTATTTTCATTCCCCAAGATTTTAACCCAATGGAAGGGAAGTTAATTGGAGGGGGGAGTTGAGGTGTTTGATGGGCATCCCTCATGGATGAGGATTCTGAGCCAGCACAGTTATTGTTGGGGGAGTGGGGGCAAGGTGATCTATGAAGGTTTTGATATTTTTCTATTGATTAAGAAAAAAAAGAATAATTACCAAAGAAAACACCTTTTTACATTCATAATTGTAGAATGTCATACTTGGTTAATTAATAAATTATCTAGTTGTGTAAATAAAATAGTAGAAAGAGAGGGGTACTTTTATACTTGTGTTTATGTAGAAGCCAAGTTAGTTGTATTATCGAACTGGGCCGAATTGGGATCACTAAAAAAGCTTGAGATGATCTACATCTTTGTCGTCAAGGTTTATGTTTCAACAACGTGAACTAGAAAAAGAACTAGATTTCGATCATGGAAAAGTTGCAGATGAAGAGAGGAATAGGGGTGGCGTGGTGACCTTGCTTGAGATAACAAAGTCTAAGACACAATAGACCATGGTCATATTGCATTGATACGATATAGTACGACCAATCCTATATAACAAATTATTATGTTTACATATTATTTACATGTTTTATATGCACTATATTAACAATATCTTTTAAAAGATACGATTAGGTTGCAATGGATATTTATAGACTTTAACCGCTTATCATTTGTATGATGCCTTCTCTTGCATAGGATACATCATTTTTAGAGAGAATCTTTACTAGAGTTAACTTGTATCATCTAATTAAGTATTAAAAGAACTAGACCTTTGCCTTGCCACATTGTGGTCACCCAATCCTGTGGTAGGTACATGTCAAAAGATTGGGATCAGATTTTTGTCAAGTTTGAGGTGCTCTAGAGAAGAGTAAATGTGTTAACCAAACATATTAGATTCTCTATCTTACCTCTTTTTGTGTCCATTGGCCAATATTTCCTCAACATTTTGCCCTTCAAGGACGGCAATCTGAGTCCCCAAGACTCTTTCAATTCACTATACTACCATGTATCCAATTTGACTCTGATGATCCTTTTATATGGCATACCCCAAAATCCCACTTTTAAGAACATGCACAATTACATATTTATTTCTCAAATCCCACTTTCAGGAACTTTTTCTAATTCTCGAGGGTATTTTACCAAATTACTTTGATATTAAAAACCCATATGTATAATTATATGTCTAGATAGAAGATATGTGTGCTGCAAAAGAACCTTATGTCTTAGGGTTGGATGTATCAATTTTACGGTCTTAGACACGGTCAATTCAATATCATAGTTTTTTCTTATTTTTTTTATTTTTTTATTAAATTTAAGTATAAATCAAACTAAACCGAACTAGTGCGATACACTCCCATTCATGCCTTTAACCTTGTCCTAAGAGTTATTTTTCTTTCTTTTGACAAGTCAATCTTGATGTGTGGAAAATAGATCTATCCGTCGTAAACATCACTAAAGTTTGTCTTAGAATATACACAGACACATCCATATCCAATGTTTAAAATATTTATCATAACTTTCACCTAACAACATTTATAATGAGTTTGCAACACATAATTGACAACTAGAGAGAGAGAGAGTAATAACATCATTCATTTGTGCATGTACAACTAATGGACAAGATTCTTAGATTTATACATGCAAGATTTTTTTGTTGTCAACGTCTCTGAAGTTGATCTATCCTAATGAGAAAAACTCAATGAAATATTTTTTTTTGATAACTTATAATTAACATAGTTGTGGGTCATTCATCTAGGGTACTGCTTGATTCATATTTGAGTCCCATCGAGCCATAAAATCTTTTTTGCATATTCGAGCAAAGTTGTGAATAAATCAAGGGTTCTACATCAAGGTTTAGGAGTGCCATTTTGAGTTTTTTTTTTCACCCACCATGAAAACTGAACTATGGTCACTTGTTTTATGATGAATAACTCAATGTAATAAGTTGGGTAAAGAGATTTGAGGTCCACTTGAGGAACAAAAATTGTACACTTTCTTTTTAATATTTCTTTAGCATGAGCTCACCATCATCAACAAAGCCTTAAGGTTTCAATGTGGCAGGAAAAAAAGTTTTTTTTTTTTTTGGTGTGTGTAGAAACTCACATAATATAGGAGGTTTGGTATGAAAAGTAAACCCAACTCCTAAGTCCTAAATGGGCCAGCTAATGGGCCCAACCGGCTATTTCATCGGATTAATTTAGAGCTTCACTTGGTCTACAGATTTTTTTAAAAAAATCAAGAAATTATTCCCATAAAGACCATCATGGGCTATGACGTTACACAATCTGATCGTTAATCAAAGGTTTGAAATTATTCATAGAGAAATTTTCTAGTTCTTAATGGGAACAACAAAGTGATATGAGAGAGAAATATAGATGGCCCCATTTGCTATAATATATTTTTTGTATTTTTTTTTCATATGTCGGATTGAGGATTGGGGGTACACCGATATATAACTCATGATATTATTTTTATTAGGAATATATTTCTTGAAAAAAAATAAAAGAAGAACTTAACGTGTTGGGCTGCGCAGTAGTCTAGAGCACCTAGAGAAACTCCAAAGGGGGGGCTAATCTACTAAGCTGGGCCTAGCTTGTAGGGCCTGGTCCGCCAAAAGAATTCTCTAAGCGTTGTCTGTAACGTCGCGTGCTTTTCGGATCCATGTGGATCGTGTGTGTTGCGAATGTGGTGGCCATTGTGGGGCCAGTGTGAATTAGTTGTGTAGAATGTGTAATGTGCATGCGTGGCTTGAGCAGGTGCAGCACAGGGTTGGTCCGGAAATAGAACAGGACATGCTGCTGTTCTGTCTGAGTTGGCGGCCAAGGGGTGGCCGTTGACTGTTGGCGTCCAGATTTATGGACGTTTATATCATGAACTTAACGGCAGAAGATGTGGACGTTTAGTCTGGCGGTTCTTATTGGCGACAAGGGGGTTGACGCTAACCTATCAGTCCAGCAGGTTATATGCTCACCCGAGGGTAGCTTTCTCAGCTCACTCTCATTCCCTCTAGCCCCAGCTTGCTGCCCCCGAGTCTTTGAAGCTTCTAACAGGTTCCGAGGAGTGGTTGGATGATCGTAGAACGCGTGGCGTCGCCGAATTGCGCGAGGAAACGTCGCGGCGTGGTGCAATTCGCCTAGGAGCTCGCGGAGGGCTCGGTGTGAATCGGGGGATTTCGGGAGATTCTAACGTGTTCTGAGGTAGGGGACGAACCCTGGTAACTCCATAGAAACATTAAAAACACATCATAACCACTTGAACTAGCATGATAATCCGTGTTTGAATAGAGTTGCACCATGCGGGATAATGGGTGGTTTGAGTAGTTTAATGTACGAAGCATGCTGTAATGGGTTATATTGGGTATTAACATGTTAAAGGAATCGTATTTGCATGTTTTTAAGTAGTTAGAACAGTCAGAAAGCCCGCAGAGCCGGATTAGGGTTTCTGCAGGGTTTATGGCCGGAGAACTTGGCGTCAACATCGCTTGCCGCCAAGGTCCTCAGCCAGGAGGTTAACGGCCAGGAACCTTGCCGTTGACTCCCAGTAAGCGGCAATCGATATGGATGCCTACTGATTATGAACAGAAAAGGCTATTTATGGTATTTTATCGCTAATGCATGCATGATAACATACGAGGTGCACTGAGTGCACAAGGTTCTCGTGTTTAGCATACAAGGTATGCAGTTAGTTGTTTACTTTCGTGACTGCGTGTTGTTTACATGAGTCAGTGGGGTTCACGTGTGGTGGACCGAGGTTACTGGTGGTTTCACGTGGTTTGTGTGTGACGAGCACGTGGTTCTGTGTATGTGGCAAGTAGTAGACGCCTACCGTGGTTACCTCTCCAGTTGGGTGCCCCAGGTTCTGTGTGAGCCAGGCTGTTAGCTCGGGGCTTTGTCCCGGTACTTGTGTTGTACCGTCGAGGTCTGTGTTGTCTGACCTGGACACCCTCACTCTTGTGTTTGAGTAGCACGTCCGGCTGAGGGAAAGACGACAGTGGGACAGTGACACGTGAGTTTGTTTTTAGTCACTTGTAGCGCGCTCGTAGTTGGGGGTACGAACACCAGTAGACGTACTGGACCCCAGCTAGTCCTTTTTCCAGTGCCTCACTCTAGAGAGTTCCGGGCCAGGATCTCTAGAGGTGTCAGGCATGGGTCTGTGACCGTGTGGTCCGCAGGTGGTGGTGTTTAGTTGGTCTCCACAGTTGTTTGACTTTTTCACGTGGAGCGGCAGCTGGACCTTTCGTCTGTGGCTGCGAGACTGGAGGGTTTTTACCTGTGTTAGTTGTCCGAGTCAGTTTCTGGTGTCGCGAACCAGTTTACGTGGCTCGTGTTGGTTGTCTCTACTTTAGCTTATACACCTGTACTGGTTTGCCGTTTATTTATTAAAGTTGCTTCTTGTAGTCGGCAGACGGTGAGTACTTTTACAGCTTTACTTACCTACTTAGTTGTTCTATAAATTGCTGGTATTGTTTACTACTTTCGTACCTGTGGTTTTGGTTTGCTCGGTGTTGGGGGAGTTCCCTACTGAGCCAGTGACTAGCGAGGCTCACCCCTACCCCCACAGGTGGGAGCGAGGAGGACGTTTCTCGACCGTCGTCCAATTCAGAGCTGCGTCGTAGCAGTGCAGGGTCGGTACCTCCAGCTGTGTAGTAGCAGCTCCAGCAGTGTAGTGTAGCTAGTTTGCTTACTTGTTTCAGTTGTACCTCGGGGTATGCCCCAGGCTCTTGTACTTTCTTTCAGTTTGGTGGGAATTTGGCTATGTAAACTTGTGAAATATATATAATGAAATGGTTTGTTCCTTTGTATTTACATGGACTGTGGTTTGGTTTCCCTTGCGAGGTTTCGGCCCGTTCGCGGGAGGCGGATCCTTAATAAGCTTGTTATCGGTTTAATGGGCTTAAGTAAGGCGTTCCGTCACAGTGTCAGTCTGAGAATCCCATGGAAGTCCAAGCCTCACGTTGCAAAGAATTCTCTCTCTCTCTCTCTCTCTCTCTCTCTCTCTCTCTCTCTCTCTCTCTCTCTCTCTCTCTCTCTCTCTCTCTCTCTCTCTCTCTCTCTCTCTCTCTCTCTAAATGGAAAATAGACCAATAGAAATCTCTCCGTGGAATTTGGGTATTTAATCCCACATCGATTTCTTTGTTGAAGTCCATGTTATTTATGACATTGGGCCTGTGAATCTGAACACCATGATTTTATGATTTCAATTTGATATTTGAGTATTTGCCTTTGGCGATAAGACATCGTTTCGGGGTCGAAAAACTTTTGTTTCGCACTCTAAAATTGCGATTTCAGTTGACGATCACCCCGTTTCTAAGATTTTCTGATAGTAGCGTCTCCCTCGATTACGCGAAGCCCTGGCGGGGCCACCACAAAGAGTCGGCATGTCACGGCGATCGGAAGTTGTGTTCAACTCGGCATGAGAACTCCTCCCCAGGTCATAGATTTGGGTGCACAATAATCGCTGATATAGTCACTCCTTCCGGTTTATTCCCGCCCCTTCAGCGAAAGAACTAGGCATAACTTTTCGTCAGGGTATCGAAATCACTTATGTGACCACAATTCGGAATTGACACTCCGAGACGGTCGACAACGGTCGACAAGGCGCTAGTTTCGCGAAATTCCGTTCCGGGGCCGAAATTTCGTCGTAGAGCGTGTGTACTATTACACTGATTGTCGTACCCCTTGGGTAGGACGCGGATATTTGTTCGTCCGTCGAACGGAACCGCCCGCGAGGCCCCAATTAAGAATGGACACTTCGACCCAGTCTCCAGAAGGTCGCATTCGGAGATTTCCGGTCTGGCGCCCAAATTTCTCTTCGGGAATGTGGTCGCGGGCTGCCGATGCGACCGCATACGGACACCCATTCGCTCAAATAGGCATAATTTTCCGCTCGATTATCGGAATCGCTTATAAGACCCCAATTCGGAATAGGCATTCAGAGACGCCCGTCGCCCCCTTATTGCCTTCGGGGTCGAAAAACCTTCGTTTCACACTCTAAATTTGCAATTCCAGCCGACGATCTCCCCGTTTCTAAGGTTTTCTGGCAGTAGCGTCTCCCTCGATTACACGAATCGCTGGCGGGGCCACCACAAAGAGTCGGCCTGTCACGGCGATCGAAAGTTGTGTTCAACTCGGCGCGAGAACTCCTCCCTAGGTCATAGATTTGGGTGCACAATCATCGCCGATATAGTCACCCCTTCCAGTTTATTCCCACCCCTTCAGCGAAAGAACTGGGCATAACTTTCTGCCAGGGTATCGGAATCGCTTACGTGACCATAATTCGAAATCGACAGTCAAAGACGGTCGACAGGGCGCTGGTTTTGTGGAATTCCGTTCGGGGCCGAAATTCCACCGCAGAGCATGTGTACTAGTACACCGATTGTCGTACCCCTTGGGTAGCACGCAGATATTTGTTCACCCGTCGACCGGAACCGCCCACGAGGCCCCAATTCGGAATGGGCACTTCGACCCGGTCGGCACAAAATCACATTCAGAGATTTCCGGTCCGGTGCCCAAATTCCTCTCCGGGAGCGTGGTCGTGGGCTGCCGATGCGATCGCATACGGACACCTCTTCGCTCAAACGGGCATAACTTTCCGCTCGATTATCGAAATCGCTTATAAGACCCCAATTCGGAATCGGCACTCAGAGGCGCCCGTCGCCCCTTTATTACCTTCAGAGATAAGACGTCATTTTGGGGTCAAAAAACCTTCATTTTGCACTCTAAAATTGCGATTCCAGCCGACGATGTCCCCGTTTCCAAGGTTTTTTGGCAGTAGCGTCTCCCTCGATTACGTGAATCGCTGGCGGGGCCACCACAAAGAGTCGGCCTGTCATGGTGATCGGAAGTTGTGTTCAACTCAGCGCGAGAACTCCTCCCCATGTCATAGATTTGGGTGTACAATCATCGTCGATATAGTCACCCCTTCCGGTTTATTCCCACCCCTTCAGCAAAGGAACTGGGCATAACTATCCGTCCGGGTATCGGAATCGCTTATGTGACCATAATTCGAAATTGGCACTCCGAGACGGTCGACAGGGCGCTGGTTTCGTGGAATTCCGTTCCGGGGCCGAAATTTCGCCGCGGAGCGTGTGTACTAGTACACCGATTGTCGTACCCCTTGGGTAGGACACAGTTATTTGTTCGCCAGGCGACTGGAACCGCCCGCGAGGGCCCGATTCGAAATGGACACTTCGACCCGGTTTGCACAAAATCGCATTCCGAGATTTCCGGTCCGGCGCCCAAATTCCTCTCCGGGAGCGTGGTCACGGGCTACCGATGCGATCGCATACGGACACCCCTTCGCTCAAACGGGCATAACTTTCCGCTCGGTTGTTGGAATCGCTTATAAGACCCCAATTCAGAATCGGCACTCAGAGGCGCCTGTTGCCCCCTTATTGCCTTTGGCGATAATATGTCATTTCTGGGTCGAAAAACCTTCTTTTCGCACTCCAAAATTGCGATTCTAGCCGACGATCTCCCCGTTTCCAAGGTTTTCTGGCATTAGCGTCTCCCTCAATTACGCGAATCACTAGCGAGGCCACCATAAAGAGTTGGTCTGTCACGGCGATTGGAAGTTGTGTTCAACTCGGCGTGTGAACTCCTCCCAAGGTCATAGATTTGGGTGCACAATCATCGTGGATATAGTCACCCCTTTCCGGTTTATTCCCACCCCTTCGGAGAAAGAAATAGGAATAACTTTCCGCTCGGGTATCGGAATCGCTTATGTGACCGCAATTAGGAATCGGCACTCTGAGACGGTCGACAGGGCGCTGGTTTCGTAGAATTCCGTTCCGAGGCCGAAATTCCGCCGTGGTGCGTAAGTACTAGTACAACGATTGTCGTACCCCTTGGGTAGGATGCAGATATTTGTTGCCCGACGATCGGAACCGCCCGTGAGGCCCCAATAAGGCATGGACACTTCGACCCGATCGGCACAAAATCGCATTCGGAGATTTCCGGTCCGGCGCCCAAATTCGTCTCTCGGAGAGTGGTCGCGGGCTGCCGATGCAATAGCATACGGACACCCCTTCGCTCAAACGGGTAGAACTTTCCGCTCGGTTGTCGAAATCGCTTATAAGACCCCAAATCGGAATCGGCACTCAGAGGCGCCCGTTGCCCCCTTATTGCTTTTAGAGATAAGATGTCATTTCGGGGTCGAAAACCCTTCGTTTTGCACTCCAAAATTGCGATTCCAGCCGACGATCTCCCCGTTTCTATGGTTTTCTGGCAGTAGCGTCTCCCTCGATTACGCGAATCGCTGGCGGGGCTACCATAAAGAGTCGGTCTGTCACGGTAATCGGAAGTTGTGTTCAACTCGGCACGAGAACTTCTTCCCAGGTCATAGATTTGGGTGCACAATCATCACGGATATAGTCACCCCTTTCTGGTTTATTCCCACCCCTACGGAGAAAGAACTGGGCATAACTTTTCGCCCGGGTATCAGAATCGCTTTTGTGACCACAATTTGGAATTGGCACACTGAGACGGTCGACAGGGTGCTGGTTTTGCAGAATTCCGTTCCGGGGCTGAAATTTCGCCACTGAGCGTGTGTACTAGTACGCCGATTGTTGTACCACTTGGGTAAGATGCAGATATTTCTTCGTCCGGCGATCGAAACTGCCCGTGAGGCTCTAATTCGGAATGGACATTTCGACCCGGTCAACACAAGGACACATTCGGAGATTTCCGGTCCGACGCCCAAATTCCTTTCTAAGAGCGTGGTCGTGGGCTACCGATGCGATCGCATACGGACACCCCTTCGCTCAAACGCAGATAACCTTTTGCTCGGTTATCGAAATCGCTTATAAGACCCGAATTCGGAATCGGCACTCAGAGGCGCCCGTCGCCCCCTTATTGCCTTTAGCGATAAGATGTCGTTTCGGGGTCGAAAAACCTTCATTTCGAACTCGAAAATTGTGATTCCAGTCAGAGATCTCCCCATTTCTAAGGTTTTATGGCAGTAGTGTCTCCCTCGATTACGCGAAGCACTGACAAGGCCACCACAAAGAGTCGGCTTGTCATGGAGAACGGAAGTTGTGTTCGACTCGGCGCGAGAACTCCTCTCCAGGTTATAGATTTGGGTGCACAATCATCGCCGATATAGTCACCCCTTCCGGTTTATTCCCACCCCTTCAGCGAAAGAACTGGGCATAACTTTTTGCCCGAGTATCGGAATCACTTACATGACCACAATTCGGAATCGGCACTCAGAGACGGTCGACAGGGCTCTGGTTTTGCGAAATTCTGTTCCGGGGCCGAAATTCCGCCACCGAGCATGTGTACTAGTACACCGATTGTCGCACCCCTTGGGTAGGACGCAGATATTTGTTCGCCCGGCGATCAGAACCGCCCGCAAGGCCGCAATTCAGAATGGACATTTCGACCCGATCGACACAAGGTCACATTCGGAGATTTCCGGTTTGGCGCCCAAATTCCTCTCCGGGAGCGTGGTCGCGGGCTACTGATGTGATCGCATACGGACACCCCTTCGCTCAAACGGGGATAACCTTCCGCTCGGTTATCGGAATCGCTTATAAGACCCCAATTCAGAATCGGCACTCAGAGCCCGTCACCCTCTTATTGCCTTTAGCAATAAATGTCATTTCGGGGTCAAAAATCCTTCGTTTCGCACTCCAAAATTGCGATTCCAGCCGACGATCTCCCCGTTTCCAAGGTTTTCTTGCAATAGTGTCTCCCTCGATTACACGAATCGCTGGCGAGGCCACCACAATGAGTCGGCCTGTCACGGCGATTGGAAATTGTGTTCAACTCGGCGTGAGAACTCCCCGGGTCATAGATTTGGGTGCACAATCATCGCCGATATAGTCACCCCTTTCCAGTTTATTACCACCCCTTCAGTGAAAGAACTGGGCATAACTTTTCGCTCAGGTATCGGAATCGCTTATGTGGCCACAATTCGGAATCGACACTCCGAGATGGTCGACAGGGCGCTGGTTTCGCGGAATTCCGTTTCGGGGCCAAAATTCTGCAGCGGAGCGTGTGTATTACACCGATTTTCGTACCCCTTTGGTAGGACGCGGATATTTGTTCGCCAGGCGACTGGAACCGCCCGCGACGGCCCAATTAGGAATGGACACTTCGACCCAGTCGGCACAAAATCGTATTCAGAGATTTCCGGTCCGGCACCCAAATTCCTCTCTGGGAGCATGGTCGCGGGCTGCCGATGCGATCGCATACGGACACCCCTTCGCTCAAACGGGCATAACTTTCTGCTCGGTTGTCGGAATTGCTTATAAGACCCCAATTCGGAATCGGCACTCAGAGGCGTCTGTTGCCCCCTTATTGCCTTTGGCGATAATATGTCATTTCGGGGTCGAAAAACCTTCGTTTCGCACTCCAAAATTACGATTCCAGTCGACGATCTCCCCGTTTCCAAGGTTTACTGGCAGTAGCGTCTCCCTCGATTACGCGAATCGCTGGTGAGGCCACCACAAAGAGTTGGTCTGTCACGGCGATTGGAAGTTGTGTTCAACTCGGCATGTGAACTCCTCCCAAGGTCATAGATTTGGGTGCACAATCATCGCCGATATAGTCACCCCTTCCAGTTTATTCCACCCCTTCAGCGAAAGAACTGGGCATAACTTTCTGCCAGGGTATCGGAATCGCTTACGTGACCATAATTCGAAATCGACAGTCAAAGACGGACGACAAGGCGCTGGTTTTGTGGAATTCCGTTCCGGGGCCGAAATTCCACCGCAGAGCATGTGTACTAGTACACCGATTGTCGTACCCCTTGGGTAGCACGCGGATATTTGTTCACCCGTCGATCGGAACCGCCCACGAGGCCCCAATTCAGAATGGGCACTTCGACCCGGTCGGCACAAAATCACATTCAGAGATTTCCGGTCCGGTGCCCAAATTCCTCTCTGGGAGCGTGGTCGTGGGCTGCCGATGCGATCGCATACGGACACCTCTTCGCTCAAACGGGCATAACTTTCCGCTCGATTATCGAAATCGCTTATAAGACCCCAATTCGGAATCGGCACTCAGAGGCGCCCGTCGCCCCTTTATTACCTTCAGAGATAAGACGTCATTTTGGGGTCAAAAAACCTTCATTTTGCACTCTAAAATTGCGATTCCATCCGACGATGTCCCCGTTTCCAAGGTTTTTTGGCAGTAGCGTCTCCCTCGATTACGTGAATCGCTGGCGGGGCCACCACAAAGAGTCGGCCTGTCATGGTGATCGGAAGTTGTGTTCAACTCAGCGCGAGAACTCCTCCCCATGTCATAGATTTGGGTGTACAATCATCGTCAATATAGTCACCCCTTCCGGTTTATTCCCACCCCTTCAGCAAAGGAATTGGGCATAACTATCCGTCCGGGTATCGGAATCGCTTATGTGACCATAATTCGAAATCGACACTCCGAGATGGTCGACAGGGCACTGGTTTCGTGGAATTCCGTTCCGGGGCCAAAATTTCGCCGCGGAGCGTGTGTACTAGTACACCGATTGTCGTACCCCTTGGGTAGGACACAGATATTTGTTCGCCAGGCGACTGGAACCGCCCGCGAGGGCCCAATTCGAAATGGACACTTCGACCCGGTTTGCACAAAATCGCATTCCGAGATTTCCGGTCCGGCGCCCAAATTCCTCTCCGGGAGCGTGGTCACGGGCTGCCGATGCGATCGCATACGGACACCCCTTCGCTCAAACGGGCATAACTTTCCGCTCGGTTGTTGGAATCGCTTATAAGACCCCAATTCAGAATCGGCACTCAGAGGCGCCTGTTGCCCCCTTATTGCCTTTGGCGATAATATGTTATTTCTGGGTCAAAAAACCTTCTTTTCGCACTCCAAAATTGCGATTCTAGCCGACGATCTCCCCGTTTCCAAGGTTTTCTGGCATTAGCGTCTCCCTCAATTACGCGAATCACTAGCGAGGCCACCATAAAGAGTTGGTCTGTCACGGCGATTGGAAGTTGTGTTCAACTCGGCGTGTGAACTCCTCCCAAGGTCATAGATTTGGGTGCACAATCATCGTGGATATAGTCACCCTTTCCGGTTTATTCCCACCCCTTCGGAGAAAGAAATAGGAATAACTTTCCGCTCGGGTATCGGAATCGCTTATGTGACCGCAATTAGGAATCGGCACTCTCAGACGGTCGACAGGGCGCTGGTTTCGTAGAATTCCGTTCCGAGGCCGAAATTCCGCCGTGGTGCGTAAGTACTAGTACAACGATTGTCGTACCCCTTGGGTAGGATGCAGATATTTGTTGCCCGACGATCGGAACCGCCCGTGAGGCCCCAATGAGGCATGGACACTTCGACCCGATCGGCACAAAATCGCATTCGGAGATTTCCGGTCCGGCGCCCAAATTCGTCTCTGGGAGAGTGGTCGCGGGATGCCGATGCAATAGCATACGGACACCCCTTCGCTCAAACGGGTAGAACTTTCCGCTCGGTTGTCGGAATCGCTTATAAGACCCCAAATCGGAATCGGCACTCAGAGGCGCCCGTCGCCCCCTTATTGCTTTTAGAGATAAGATGTCATTTCGGCGTCGAAAACCCTTCGTTTCGCACTCCAAAATTGCGATTCCAGCCGGCGATCTCCCCGTTTCTATGGTTTTCTGGCAGTAGCGTCTCCCTCGATTACGCGAATCGCTGGCGGGGCTACCATAAAGAGTCGGTCTGTCACGGTAATCGGAAGTTGTGTTCAACTCGGCACGAGAACTTTTTCCCAGGTCATAGATTTGGGTGCACAATCATCACGGATATAGTCACCCCTTTCTGGTTTATTCCCACCCCTACGCAGAAAGAACTGGGCATAACTTTTCGCCCAGGTATCAGAATCGCTTTTGTGACCACAATTTGGAATTGGCACACCGAGACGGTCGACAGGGTGCTGGTTTTGCAGAATTCCGTTCCGGGGCTGAAATTTTGCCATTGAGCGTGTGTACTAGTACGCCGATTGTTGTACCACTTGGGTAAGATGCAGATATTTCTTCGTCCGGCCATCGAAACTGCCCGTAAGGCTCTAATTCGGAATGGACATTTCTACCCGGTCAACACATGGACACATTCGGAGATTTCCGGTCCGACGCCCAAATTCCTCTCTAAGAGCGTGGTCGTGGGCTACCGATGCGATCGCATACGGACACCCCTTCGCTCAAACGCAGATAACCTTTTGCTCGGTTATCGAAATCGCTTATAAGACCCGAATTCGGAATCGGCACTCAGAGGCGCCCGTCGCCCCCTTATTGCCTTTAGCGATAAGATGTCGTTTCGGGGTCGAAAAACCTTCATTTCGAACTCGAAAATTGTGATTCCAGTCAAAGATCTCCCCATTTCTAAGGTTTTATGGCAGTAGTGTCTCCCTCGATTACGCGAAGCACTGGCAGGGCCACCACAAAGAGTCGGCCTGTCATGGAGAACGGAAGTTGTGTTCGACTCGGCGCGAGAACTCCTCTCCAGGTTATAGATTTGGGTGCACAATCATCGCCGATATAGTCACCCCTTCCGGTTTATTCCCACCCCTTCAGCGAAAGAACTGGACATAACTTTTTGCCCGAGTATCGGAATCGCTTACATGACCACAATTCGGAATCGGCACTCAGAGACGGTCAACAGGGCTCTGGTTTTGCGAAATTCTATTCCGGGGCCGAAATTCCGCCACCGAGCGTGTGTACTAGTACACCGATTGTCGCACCCCTTGGGTAGGACGCAGATATTTGTTCGCCCAGCGATCGGAACCGCCCGCGAGGCCGCAATTCAGAATGGACATTTCGACCCGATCGACACAAGGTCACATTCGGAGATTTCCGGTTTGGCGCCCAAATTCCTCTCCGGGAGCGTGGTCGCGGGCTACTGATGTGATCGCATACGGACACCCCTTCGCTCAAACGGGGATAACTTTCCCCTGGTCACGGCGATCAGAAGTTATGTTCAACTCGGCGCAAGAACTCCTCCCCTGGTCATAGATTTGTTTCCACAATCATCGCCAAGATAGTCACCCCTTCTGGTTTATTCGTACCCCTTCAGCGAAAGAACTGGGCATAACTTTCCGCTCGGGTATCGGAATCGTTTATATGACCACAATTCGGAATCGACACTCCGAGATGGTCGACAAGGCGTTGGTTTCGCGGAATTCCTTTTCGGGGCCAAAATTCCGCCAAGGAGCCTGTGTACTATTACATTGATTGTCGTACCCCTTGGGTAGGACGCAGATATTTGTTCGCCAGGCGACAGGAACCATCCGCGAGGCCGCAAGTGCCCAATGAGGAATGGACACTTCGACTCGGTCAGCATAAAATCACATTCGGAGATTTCCGGTTCGGCGCCCAAATTCCTCTCCGGGAGCATGGTCGCGGGCTGCCGATGCGATTGCATACGGACACCCCTTCGCTCAAATCGACATAACTTTCCGCTCAGTTGTCAGAGACTCAGAATCACTTATAAGACCCCAATTCGGAATCGGCACTCAGAGGCGCTCGTCGCCCCTTTATCCCCTGTAGTGATAAGACATCGTTTCGGGGTCGAAAAACCTTCGTTTCGCACTCTAAAATTGTGATTCCAGCCGACGATCTCCCCATTTCCAAGGTTTTCTAGCAGTCGCATCTCCCTCGATTACGCGAATCGCTGGCGAGGCCCCCACAAAGAGTCGGCCTGTCACGGCGATCGGAAGTTGTGTTCCACTCGGCACGAGAACTCCTCCCTAGGTCATAGATTTGGGTGCACAATCATCGCCGAGATAGTCACCCCTTCAGGTTTATTCGCACCCCTTCAGCGAAAGAACTGAGCATAACTTTCCGCTCGGGTATCAGAATCGCTTATGTGACCACAATTCGAAATTGGCACTCCGAGAAGGTCAACATAGACTTGGTTTTGCGGAATTTCGTTCCGCAGCCAAAATTCTGCCGCAGAGTGTGTGCACTAGTACACCGATTGTCGTACCCCTTGGGTAGGAGACAGATATTTGTTCGCCCGTCGACTGGAACAGCCCGCGAAGGCCCAATTAGGAATAGATATTTCGACCTGGTCGACAAAAAATTACATTCGGAGATTTCTGGTCTGGCGCCCAAATTCCTCTCCGGGAGCGTGGTCGCAGGCTGCCGATGCGATTGCATACGAACACCACTTCGCTCAAATGGGCATCACTTTTCGTTCGGTTGTCAAAATCGCTTATAAGACCCCAATTCAGAATCGGCACTCAGAGGCGCCCGTCGCCCGCTTATTGCCTTTGGCGATAAGACGTCGTTTCGAGGTCGAAAGACCTTCGTTTTGCACTCTAAAATTGCGATTCCAGTCGACGATCTCCCAGTTTCCAAGGTTTTCTGGCAGTAGCGTCTCCCTCGATTACGAGAATCGCTGGCGATGCCACCATAAAGAGTAGGCCTATCACGGCGATCGGAAATTGTATTCAACTCGGCGCGAGAACTCCTCCCCAGGTCATAGATTTGGTTGCACAATCATCGTCGAGATAGTCACCCCTTCCGGATTATTCGCACCCCTTCAGCGAAAGAACTGGGTATAACTTTCCGCTCGGGTATCAGAATCGCTTATGTGACCATAATTCGGAATCGACACTCCGAGACGGTCGACAGGGGACTGGTTTCACGAAATTCCGTTTCGGGGCCGAAATTCCACCGCGGAGCTTGTGTACTAGTACATTGATTGTCGTGCCCCTTGGGTAGGATGAAGATATTTGTTCTCCAGGCGACTGGAACCGCCCGCGAGGGCACAATGAGGAATGGACACTTTGACCCGGTCAGCACAAAATCGCATTGGAGATTTCTGGTCCGACGCTCAAATTCCTATCCGGGAGCGTGGTCGCGGATTGTCGATGCGATCATATACGTACACCCCTTCGCTCAAACGGGCATAACTTTCCGATCGGTTGTCAAAATCGCTTATCAGACCCCAATTCGAAATCGGCGCTCAGAGGTGACCGTCACCCCCTTATTGCCTTTGGCGATAAGATGTCATTTCGGGGTCGAAAAACCTTCGTTTCACACTCCAAAATTGCGATTCTAGCCGTCGATCTCCCCGTTTCCAAGGTTTTCTGGCAGTCGCATCTCTCTCGATTACGTGAATCGCTGGCGAGGCCACCACAAAGAGTCGGCATGTCACGGCGATCAGAAGTTGTGTTCAACTCGGCGCAAGAACTCCTCCTTAGGTCATAGATTTGGGTGCACAATCATCGTCGAGATAGTCACCCCTTCCGGTTTATTCGCATCCCTTCAGCGAAAGAACTGAGCATAACTTTCCGCTCAGGTATCAGAATCGCTTTTATGACCACAATTCGGAATCGGCACTCCGAGATGGTCGACACGGCACTAGTTTCGTAGAATTCCATTCCAGGGCCGAAATTCCACCGCGGAGCGTGTGCACTAATACACCGAATGTCGTACCCCTTGGGTAGGACGCGGATATTTATTCTCCAGATGACTGGAACCGCCCGCGAGGGCCCAATTAGGAATAGACAATTTGACCCGGTCGACACAAAATTGCATTCAGAGATTTCCGGTCCGGCGCTCAAATTCCTCTCCGGGAGCGTGGTCGTGGGCTGCCGATGCGATTGCATACGGACACCCCTTCGCTCAAACAGGCATAACTTTCCGCTCGGTTGTCGGAATGGCTTATAAGACCCCAATTTGGAGTCAGCACTCAGAGGCTCTCGTCATCCCCTTATTGCCTTTGGCGATAAGACATCGTTTGGGGGTCGAAAAACCTTCGTTTCGCACTCCAAAATTGCGATTCCAGCCGATGATCTCCCCGTTTCCAAGGTTTTCTGGCAGTAGCGTCTCCCTCGATTACGCGAATCGCTGGCGAGGCCACCACAAAGAGTCGGCATGTCACGACGATCGGAAGTTGTGTTCAACTCGGCGTGAGAACTCCTCCCCAGGTCATAGATTTGGGAGCACAATCATCGCCGATATAGTCACCCCTTTCCAGTTTATTCCCACCGCTTCAGTAAAAGAACTGGGCATAACTTTCCGCCCGGATATCGGAATCGCTTACGTGACCACAATTCGAAATCGGCACTCCGAGATGGTCGACAGGGTGCTAGTTTTACGGAATTCCGTTTCGGGGCCAAAATTCCACCACCGAGCGTGTGTACTAGTACACCGATTGTCGTACCCCTTGGGTAGGATGCGAATATTTGTTCGCCCGGCGATCGGAACTGCCTGCGAGACCCCAATTCAGAATGGACACTTCGACCAGGTCGACACAAGGTCGCATTAGGAGATTTCCGGTCCGGTGCCCAAATTCCTCTCCGGGAGAGAGGTCGCGGACTGCCGATGCGATCGCATACGAACACCTCTTCGCTCAAACAGGGAGAACCTTCCGCTCGGTTATCGGAATCGCTTATAAGACCCAAATTCGGAATCGGCACTCAGAGGCGCCTGTCGCCCCCTTATCGCCTTTGGCGATAAGATGTCGTTTCAGGGTCGAAAAACCTTCATTTCGCACTCCAAAATTGTGATTCCAGCCGGCGATCTCTCTGTTTCTAAGGTTTTCTGGCAGTAGCGTCTCCCTCGATTACCCGAATCGATGGCGGGGCTACCACAAAGAGTCGGCCTGTCACGGTGATCGGAAGTTATGTTCAACTCGGCGTGAGAACTCCTCCCCAGGTCATAGATTTGGGAGCACAATCATCACCGATATAGTCACCCCTTTCTAGTTTATTCCCACCCCTTCAGTAAAAGAACTGGGCATAACTTTCCGCCCGGATATCAGAATCGCTTACGTGACCACAATTCGGAATCGGCACTCCAAGATGGTCGACAGGGCACTGGTTTCGCGGAATTCTGTTTCGGGGCCGAAATTTCACCACCGCGCGTGTGTACTAGTACACTGATTGTCGTACCTCTTGGGTAGGACGCGAATATTTGTTCGCCAGGCGATCGGAACTGCCCGCGAGGCCCCAATTCGGAATGGACACTTCGACCAGATCGACAGAAGGTCGCATTCACAGATTTCCGGTCCGGCGCCCAAATTCCTCTCCGGGAGTGTGGTTGCGGGCTACCGATGTGATCGTATGCGAACACCTCTTCGCTCAAATAGGGAGAACCTTCCGCTCGATTATCGGAATCGCTTATAAGACCCCAATTCGGAATCGGCACTCAGAGCCGCCCGTCGCCTCCTTATCACCTTTGGCAATAAGGCGCCGTTTCGTGGTCGAAAAACCTTCATTTCACACTCCAAAATTACGATTCCAGCTGACGATCTCCCCCTTTCCAAGGTTTTCTGGCAGTAGCGTCTCCTCGATTACGCGAATCGCTGGCGAGGCCACCACAAAGAGTCGGCATATCACGGCGATCGGAAGTTGTGTTCAACTCGACACGAGAACTCCTCCCCAGGTCATAGATTTGGGTGCAAAATCATCGCCGAGATAGTCACCCCTTCTGGTTTATTCGCACCCCTTTAGCGAAAGAATTGGACATAACTTTCCGCTCGGTATCGGAATCATTTACGTGACCACAATTCGGAATCGGCACTCTGAGGCGGTCGACAGGGCGCTGGTTTCGCGGAATTCCGTTTCGGGGCCGAAATTCCACCACCGAGCGTGTGTACTAGTACACCGATTGTCGTACCCCTTGGGTAGGACTCGAATATTTGTTTGCCCGACGATCGGAACTGCCCTCGAGGCCCCAATTCGAAATGGACACTTCGACCAGGTCGACACAAGGTCGCATTCGGAGATTTCCGGTCTGACACCCAAATTCCTCTCCGAGAGCGTAGTCGCGGGCTGCTGATGCGATCGAATGCGAACACCCCTTCGCTCAAATAGGGATAACCTTCCGCTCGATTATCGGAATCGCTTATAAGACCCCAATTGGGAATTGGCACCCAGAGGCGCCCGTCGCCCCCTTATAGCCTTTGGCTATAAGACGTCGTTTCGGGGTCGAACAACCTTCGTTTAACACTCCAAAATTACGATTACAGCCGACGATCTCCCCATTTCCAAGGTTTTCTTGCAGTAGCATCTCCCTCGATTATGCGAATCGCTGGCGAGGCCACCACAAAGAGTCGGCCTATCACGGCGATCGGAATTTGTGTTCAACTCGACGCGAGAACTCCTCCCCAGGTCATAGATTTGGGTGCACAATCATCGCCGAGATAGTCACCCCTTCCGGTTTCTTCGTACCCCTTCAGCGAAAGAACTGGGCATAACTTTCCGCTTGGGTATCAGAATCGTTTATGTGACCACAATTCGGAATCGGCACTCCGAGACGGTCGACAGGGTGCTGGTTTCGCAGAATTCCATTCCAGGGCCGAAATTCCATCGTGGTGCGTAAGTACTAGTACAACGATTGTTGTGACGGCCCTGAATATTTATGCCCGATAAGGGTCTATATCCAGATCCATCTCTCACGAACGGACCGAAGTCTTGCAAGGGATATCTCACGCACGTGTCCAGTAAGAATATAAAAGACAACCACATAGTACAAAATACAAGAAAGTACATGTGCTCATACCTACATATTACAATTTACAACCGTCCCAATACATTATTATATGTCCAAATTAAAAAAACAACTACCTGGGGCATACCCCGAGGGAGCACAAGCTCACACACCACTAACTACTACTCTACTGCTGGTGGTACGAGTCTACTACAATGCTGCTGCAAGCCAATCACACGGCAAGTCCTGAAAGAAACTGTAGGAGAGTGAGACTCAACAAGTCACAGGCTCAGTAGGGGACCACCCAAAAACCTCAACAACTAAACAGAAGAGACCTCAACCCCAGAGGGTCTCACTGGCAACACTGATAGCCAAACCATGGCATGCTCACATTATTACAATAAATAACAACTAAACATAATCATGACAATAAACATAAAGTCCTCGGAAGGAATGTGGGACTACAAGACTAGTACAACACTACTAGTCCGCTCAACAATTGAAGTGCCTAAGCCACAGTCTCATCGGCACACTGCTACAACAACTGGTTGCCTAAGCTATAAGCCACACAGGCGAATCACTGCCCAGGCTACAAGCTTCACAGGCGAACCTCAAACACTTGGGTAACAGGACTGCTAACCAAGAGCTGGTCCCTTATACCCCAAACTACACTACGTCGGAAGCTACACACGAGGTAACAGGACTGGCTACCACGAAGCCAAATTATAATACACTAAAACTATAATTGGAATCTTACCCGAGAAAGGGGAAAACACAACGAGTGGAAGATCACACCACACGACCTTCACGGAGCATAGCTCATCCACATCATCTGAAAAGACTGGTACACTATGTACCATGAGAAACAAATAACCATAAAGGGTACGGGTACCTACCACCAAGAGGTACCACCACAAAACAGTACCCATACAGGGTACAGGTACCTGCTACCACGAGGTACCACTACGGAAATCACAACCACACCAGTGCCACACACAAGGCACTTCATCACGATAAAACCTTAATACCACTGTGCCAACCACGGGGCACACCACAAAAGTTAAACCACAACCAGTGAGTCACTGCTCACAACCCATACTAGTGAGCCATTGCTCACAAACCACACTAGTGAGCTACCGCTCACAAACCATGACCTGTGGTAAAGCACGAGTCGGAAAGGAATGACACCACCACACGGGAATGGACTACTGACTGATCAGGCCAGTATCCAACTTGGACAACACAACACAAGAACTACCTCTCAGTCTCGTAGTCACGGATGAAAGGTCCAACTGCCGTTCCACAAGCACAAGCCAAAGAACAGTGGAGACCAACCAACACCACACCTGCAGACCACACAACTGCAGGCCCATGCCTGACACCTTTAGAGACTTTGGCCTAAGCTCCCTAAAGTGAGGCACTGGAAAACAGGACTAGCTGGGGACCAGTGTCGACTACTGGTGTCCGTACCCCCAACTACGAGTGCGCTACAAGCGACTGCACACCCACAAACACAAGCCGCTGCCCTACTGTCGTCTTTCCCTCAGCCGGACGTACAACTCAAACACAGGAATGAGGGTGTCCAGGACAGACGACACAGACCTCGACGATACAACACGAGTACCGGGACAAACCCCAAGCACAACAAGCACACGTGCCTGGCTCACACAGAACCTAGGGTACCTGACTGCAGAGGTATTCGGAAACAGGCGCCGGACCACCAAACTCGGCAACGCACAAATCACGATATATACATATATAGTCTTTATTTATAAATCACGATATACATGTGTTAAGATTAGCTTAACATTAGTCATCATGTGACCCCAAGGCTATCCTACACCAACACATACATGAACCACAATCTTGCCTATCATCGGTCACCTCGTGACCTCCGTGGCAACACACACACACCACTTAACACATAAATCAGTATAATATTCTTCGAAGGACAACAACATACCAGGGCTAGGTCCACACATGACCTTCATTGTCCAATCACCTCAAAGTAACTACATAAATTATATTACAATAATCATAACGATGACCACTAGCCATGCACACACATGTATGACACACAAATCATGGAAACACCACAATGTCACGGCTAGGTTCACACAGGAACCTCACTGTCCAACTACTATGACAAATCATAGGAATTACATTACGACAATGTGTGTGCCATACACACACCCAAACCACGTAAACTTCACACATATAATACAAACGACACGCCAACCACGTAAAGCATGCTCACGCGCTCTACGAGCACTACATGTGCCAACGCACCACTAACCGGTGCCATGCACAACATTTAATAAATAATCGAATAAACGTACTTTAAAAACATGCATCAAAAGACCTCACAGTTGAGGTCGCAACATGGGACAGTCATAATCAGGTCGCGACACCCCGATGGACAGCGATCAGAATACTTAATGCGACAGGGTGCAACGGTGCAATGAGATCGCGCCACCCCGACATGTCGCGTTAGGAAACGTTATCACGACGGGTCGGCCTGTCGCGACCTTGTCGCGACAGGGGGTTCTATCGCTATCTCAGCCAGGAACCCTAATCCGGAACCCTTCTCCGGATCACCCCCACAAACTCTATAAAACACACTTAATTCACATTTTTCATGCTTTAGTGTAAGCCCTAGCATGATATCTAAAGTTTATAAACTGGAAAACACATCAACCAATCCATGCATACGATCCAAACATCAAAACGAGGTGGGATCTCCCTACCTTCGCGAAGAACACGAACTCTCGGTATTTCCCCCGCTCCGCACGACGTCCTTGCGGCGAGAACACACCGAACATGACACCAGAATGCCGAATCGCCCGAAATCACACGGCAAACTCCCCTCCTGGCCGAGCAGAGCTTCCCCAGCTCTGTCCGGCCAAAACTCCTTTAAAAACGCACAGCGGTTGGGATCGCGACATGCACCTTCGTCGCGACCTGATCGCGACCTGGGTGACCGTCGCCTTCCCAAGGCCGACTGCCCGGCACGCGACACGCGGCAGCCATGCAGACGAAGACCGCCTAGCAGCGACAACGTGAACGCGACCCACAAGGCCGTCGCGTTTAGAACGCGACGCAACCTATTGTCGCGTTCACAGGCACAAGACCTGTGAGCACTTTGGGTCCAACGGTCGGACCACCAAGCCTCACAACTCGTGCGGACACCTGAAACACAAGCTAATAGGCCACACATTGGCCACCAAACCCACTAAACAAGGATCCACGAAGATCCGAAAAACGCGCGACGTTACAATTGTCGTACCCCTTGGGTAGGATGCAGAAATTTGTTTTCCAGGCGAATGGAACTGCCCGCGAGGGCCCAATGAGGAATGGACACTTCGACTTGGTCGACACAAAATCACATTCGGAGATTTCTGGTCCGGCACCCAAATTCCCCTCCGGGAGCGTGGTCGCGGGCTGCCGATGTGATCGCATACGGACACCCCTTCGCTCAAATGGGGATAACCTTCCACTCGGTTATCGGAATCACTTATAAGACCAATTCAAAATCGGCACTCAGAGGCGCTCGTCGCCCCCTTATCGCCTTTGGCGATAAGACGTCGTTTCGGGGTCGAAAAACCTTCGTTACGCACTCCAAAATTACGATTCCAGCCGGCCATCTCCATGTTTCTAAGGTTTTCTGGCAGTAGCATCTCCCTCGATTACGCGAAGCACTGGCGGGGCCACCATAAAGAGTCGGCCTGTCATGGCGAACGGAAGTTGTGTTCAACTCGGTGCGAGAACTCCTCCCCAGGTCATAGATTTGGGTGCACAATCATCGCCGAGATAGTCTCCCCTTTCGGTTTATTCGCACCCCTTCAGAGAAATAACTGGGCATAACTTTCCGCTTGGGTATCGGAATCGCTTATGTGACCACAATTCAGAATCGGCACTCCGAGACGGTCGATAGGGCGCTGGTTTTGCGGAATTCCGTTCCGGGGCCGAAATTCCGCCGCGGAGCTTGTGTACTAGTACACCGATTGTTGTACCCCTTGGGTAGGACGGGGATATTTTTCGCCCAGTGATCGGAACCGCCCACGAGGCCCCAATTTGGAATGGACACTTCGACCTGGTCGGCACAAAATCACATTCGGAGATTTTCAGTCAGGCGCCCAAATTCCTCTCTGGGAGCGTGGTCACGGGATGCCGATGAGATCGCATACGGGCACCCCTTCGCTCAAATGGGCATAACTTTTCGCTCGGTTGCCGGAATCGCTTATAAGACCCCTATTCGGAATCGGCACTCAGAGGTGCTCGTCGCCCTCTTATTGCCTTTGGCGATAAGACTTCATTTCAGGGTCGAAACACCTTCGTTTCGCACTCTAAATTTGCGATTCCAGCCGACGATCTCTTTGTTTCTAAAGTTTTCTGGCAGTAGCATCTCCCTCGATTACGCGAAGCATTGGCGGGGCCACCACAAAGAGTCGGCCTGTCATGGCGAACAGAAGTTGTGTTCAACTCGGTGCGATAACTCCTCCCCAGGTCATAGATTTGGGTGCACAATCATCGCCGAGATAGTCTCCCCTTCCGGTTTATTCGCACCCCTTCAGAGAAATAACTGGGCATAACTTTCTGCTTGGGTATCGGAATCGCTTATGTGACCACAATTCGGAATCGGCACTCCGAGACGGTCGACAGGGCGCTAGTTTTGTGGAATTCCATTCTGGGGCCGAAATTCTGCCGTGGAGCGTGTGCACTAGTACACTGATTGTCGTACCCCTTGGGTGGGACGAGGATATTTGTTCGCCCGGCGACTGGAACCGCCCACGAGGGCCCAATGAGGAATGGACACTTTGACCAGGTCGACACAAAATCGCATTCGGAGATTTCCAGTCCGGCGCCCAAATTCCTCTCCGGGAGCGTGGTCGCGGGCTGTCGATGCGATCGCATACGGACACACCTTCGCTCAAACGGGCATAACTTTCCGCTCGGTTGTCAGAATCGCTTATCAGACCCCAATTCGAAATCGGCACTCAGAGGCCCCTGTCGCCCCCTTATTGCCCTTGGCGATAAGACGTCGTTTCGGGATCGAAAAACCTTCATTTCGCACTCCAAAATTGTGATTCTAGCCGACGATCTCTCTTTCAAAGGTTTTCTAGCAGTAGCGTCTCCCTCGATTACGCGAATCGCTAGCGGGGCCACCACAAAGAGTCGGCCTGTTATGGCAATCGGAAGTTGTGTTAAACTCGGCGTGAGAACTCCTCCCCAGGTCATAGATTTGGGTGCACAATCATCGACGATATAGTCACCCGTTTCTAGTTTATTCCCACCCCTTCAGTGAAAGAACTGGGCATAACTTTCCGCCCGGGTATCGAAATCGCTTACATGACCACAATTCGGAATCGGCACTCTGAGACGGTCGACATTGCGCTGGTTTCACGGAATTCTGTTCCGGGGCCGAAATTCCGCCACCGAGCGTGTGTACTAGTACACCGATTGTCATACCCCTTGGGTAAGATGCAAATATTTGTTCGCCCGGCGATCGGACATGCCCGCGAGGCCCCAATTCGGAATGGACACTTCGATCAGGTCGACACAAGGTCGCATTCGGAGATTTCCAGTCTGGGGCCCAAATTCCTCTCAGGGAGCGTGGTCGCGGGCTGCCAATGAGATCGCATATGAACACCCCTTCGCTCAAACGGGGATAACCTTCCGCTCGGTTATCGAAATCGCTTATTATACCCCAATTTGGAATCGGCACTCAGAGACGCCCGTCGGCCCCTTATCGCCTTTGGCGATAAGACGTCGTTTCGGGGTCGAAAAACCTTCGTTTCGCAATCCAAAATTACGATTCCAACCGACGATCTCCTCGTTTCTGGCATTAGCGTCTCCCTCGATTACGCGAATCGCTGGCGAGGCCGCCACAAAGAGTTGACCTATCATGACGATCGGAAGTTGTGTTCAACTCGGCGCAAGAACTCCTCCCCAGGTCATAGATTTGGGTGCATAATCATGGCCGAGATAGTCACCTCTTCCGGTTTATTCGCACCCCTTCAGCGAACTAATATGGCATAACTTTTCGCTCGGGTATCGGAATCGCTTATGTGACCATAATTCGGAATTGGCACTCTGAGACGGTCGACAAGGCGCTGGTTTCGCTGAATTCCGTTTCGGGGATGAAATTCCGCCGCGGAGTGTGTGTACTAGTACATTGATTGTCGTACCCCTTGGGTAGGTCACGAATATTTGTTTGCCAGGCAATTGGAACCGCCCGTGAGGGCCCAATGAGGAATGGACACTTCGACCCGGTCGCCACAAAATCACATTCGGAGATTTCCGGTCCGTCACCCAAATTCCCCTTCGGGAGCGTGGTCGCGGGCTGTCGATGCGATAGCATACGAACACCCCTTCGCTCAAACGGGGATAGCCTTCCGCTCGGTTATCGGAATCGCTTATAAAACCCCAATTCAAAATCGGCACTCAGAGGCGCCCGTTGTGCCTTTGGCGATAACACATTGTTTCAGGGTCAAAAAACCTTCGTTTCGCACTCCAAAATTACGATTCTAGCCGGCGATCTCCCCATTTCTAAGGTTATCTGGCAGTAGCGTCTCCTTCGATTACGCGAAGCACTGGTGGGGGCACCACAAAGAGTTGGCCTGTCACGGCGAACGAAAGTTGTGTTCAACTTGGTGTAATAACTCCTCCCCATGTCATAGATTTGGGTGCACAATCATCGCCGAGATAGTCTCCCCTTTCGGTTTATTCATACCCCTTCAGCGAAAGAACTGGGCATAACTTTCCGCTCTAGTATCGGAATCACTTATTTGACCACAATTTGGAATCGGCACTCCGAGACGGTCAACAGGGCGCTAGTTTCGCGGAATTCCGTTTCGGGGCCGAAATTGCACCGCGGAGCGTGTGCACTAGTACACCGATTGTCGTACCCCTTGGGTGGGACGCGGATATTTGTTCGCCCAGCGACTGGAACCGCCCGTGTAACGTTTCGGGTTTTCTTCTCGGATCCTTGTCGGGTCTGGTGGAGTTCTGTCTGGTTGACGGCAGGGGTGCTGTCGTTTACCTGTGGTTGACGGCCAAGGGTTGGACACTGACTGTGCGTTGACGTCGATAAGGTTGACGTTTAGCTGTATGAACTTAACGGCTGTCGATCTGGACGTCGACTGTGTGGCGGTTCAGTAGGCGGCAAGGTTTTCCTTTTTCTCCTTCCCTTCTCTCCTTATCTTCTTTGATTTCTTTCGCGCTCCACTCTCCTGGTGATTGACGGGGGTTCGTGGAAGGTCTTCGTTGCGTGTGGCGGCGGTAGTTCGGGCGGGAACCGCGGCGTTTCGGCGTATTTCGCGCGGATAGTTCGGGGGGGTTCCGGCGCGATTCGCGTCCAGTTGAAGGTTGTTCTTGGTGTTTAGAGGTAGGGACTTAACCCCTTTAACCCTCCCTGGTGGATTAGCATGTTAAATTGCAGTAGATTACATGTTAATTTCGTTTTAGGGTTTGGGTTGAGCATGTTGGGATTTTTAGGTATTTTGCACAATCCGGGTGACGGATTGTGGTTTTCCCCGATCCCCAGCGATGTGTATGATTGTGAGGAAGAGTTTCCTTCCTTCCTTCTTGTATTTATATGGTATTTTGGCCTGGATTTGTTGATCTGGTGCCGTTAGGGTTGCTGAAGCTGATGATGTTAACGTCCACATCTGTTGACGTTAATATCATCAGGTTTGAGGTAAACGACAGGATCCATTGTCGTTGACTTCTTGTTGACGACAAAGGGTGGCCGTTTATATCTTGCGTTGGCGGCAATCGATGTTGCCGTTAAGATCTTGTGTTCCAGCATGCCTTTAACAGTGTCGTGGTGTCCGCCTATTGACACAGTTCACCAGACATTTGAGTGTGGCTCTGTCTGAGTGTACTGGGGGTTGACAGTGTTGAGACGTGACTGTGTTTCCGTCTGTTGTGCGCGTGTGGCGTTACCGCATGTTGTTTTTTTTGTTATGTGACCTAGACGCGGGTGCGACTCCGTCTAGATGACTGGCATGTGGGGGTCCTCCGCCGGTGAGCCAGGGCGTTGAGAGCGTCTCCGTTCTGTGCGTACTCCTTGTAGTGGTTTTGAGCCGGTTTCCGTGGAGCCCCTTCTCTACCGCTAGGTCGGGTGTAGGGGAAAACTGGTCGTGGACCAGACGTTAGAGAGAGCGTCTGTAGTGTGCACACGTGGCTGGGGTTGCGAGACTCTGTGGCGACGGGACGCCGAGCTACAGACCCTAGCTGAGTCCTACTTACGGTGTTGTGTGAGTGTGTGTTACTGAGCCGCGTGGTTTACAGTTTTAGTGCACTCCTGTTGGAGGAGCTGCGTAGTTGTCACTGGTTTCAGCTGTATGCGAGGTGTATTTACTTTCTGTCTTTACTTACCGCGCTTTAGTACTGTTTCCGGTGGGGTTGTGTTTCCCTACTGGGTCTCTCTTTCGTGAGACTCACTCCCTTCCCTTTCAGGTGCGTCGTCGACTCCCGTTCCAGGCGAGTCGAGTCACTCTGGTGCGCATGTGCTCTAGCTGCTGTGAGTAGTACTTTTTGTGTACTTTCTGTACTCTGTACCTGTGAGGTCTCTGAGTTGTACATGTTATATTTCATATAGTGGAATGTTTATTGTACCTTGGTGTGTATCTTTTTATATATATTCTTCTCGGACGTTCTTTTCTTACCCTTCCGAGCTTGTCTCGTGGGTTAGCGGGTCAGAATTCGGGTTACTGGTCGGGTACCGGTAATGCGGATTCTGGGTCGTTACAGCTAGTATCAGAGCCTTGTTCTGATGAGGATTCTGGGTCGTTACAGCTGGTAATGCGGATTCTGGGTCGTCACCAGGAGGGGATCGGCGACGGGAGTCCCCTCGTGACTGGAGAGACCTCGTCGCCCTGCTTCCTATGTTCTGGTATGAAGATCGTCCTCGAGCATGGCAGCGTCGTTTCCCACAGACGGCGCCAAATGTGGTGGTGTGATCCTGTTTGGGCCTGAGCCAAACAGGCCTCCACTAGAATGAGAGAGGGAAGACGATCGCTGGAGAGGACGGAGACCTGCAAAACCAGAGAAGGATCAGGAGGCCCGGTGAAGACCGGGGAAACCCTCCGATGCCTAAGTCAGTCAGGAGCTTGAGAGGCAGGGGTTTCGGAATGTGAGAATTGTGTTCGCGTGAGGAAGAGAACGTACCGTTGCATGGTACTGTACCTGTGCCTTTATAGGCGTTGGTGTAGAGGCCAACGTGCGTAACGTTGGGCAGATCGTGCCTGAAGAGGCGCCTTGACGCACGCGCATAACGGGAGGAGTTATGACTCCGATGCCCGTTAGGCTGCCAGGCAGTTCACGCCCCTTGATGGTGGAGAACGTGGCCTGAGACGGTTACAACCGCTCTGTGGGCCAGGAATCCTGCTCGGTGCCCTTTGGATGGACCTTCCGAGCAGGTGATGTCCAGGGCAGTTCCGCGCAGCAGGGTTGAGGTCCTTTGTTCGGAAGCCGCCTGCTGACGAGCTCGGCAATGTTCCGCCACGGATAGCCGGCACGAGGATCTTCTCTCTTCTGATCCGTACTAAGGGCGTGGGATCGTATGAGGAGGCCACGTCAGAAGGGGAAGGCGCTGATGGGCCTTGACGCGATGGGCCTAGGTGGCGGAAAACAGCCACCACACTTGCCCCCCCACGCTCTCAAGTGGTTCGGAAGTCAGAATACTTGAGGGCGGTTGATCTGCCCGGACGTCAGCTCCGTAATAAATGCGGTATCGTCCTCGGAGATCCGAACAGACTTGCGGCGACGCCGTCGCAGAGGCGTCTGCCTCGAACGTGGGGCTTTCATGATGACCACGTGAGTCACGTCAAGTCCGAACGGTCACCCGTAGGTCATTTGAGAGGAGACTTGGAGCGGAGGGAAGCGACGCTTTCAGGAACGCTTCGAATTTCGCGCCTCACTTTCCTTATAAGGAAGGGGAGAGGGCGAGAGCGGGGTCTTCGTCTCCGAAAAGTTTTCCAGAGTCCGCTGCTTCCGAAGTCGCTCACGTCCTTCGCCTTTGAGCTTTCCTCCTTGCATTGTGCTCCCTGCTTTCTGGCGATGGCTCAGAAGGGAAAGGAGATCGTCGAAGCCAGCGGGATGCCGCCGGTGGAAGCGAAGACGGCGAAGTATCGGAGCTTCGAAGGTCTTCGAGAGCGCTTTCGAATAGGCGAGGAGTACGAGATCGTCCTGATGCGCGAGGACGAGACGCATCTCACCCTGAAGCCGGGGTGCTTCGTGCTGTCACTGGACCTGCTAGAAGCTGGTCTCCGGCTACCGATGCCGGAGATAGCAAAGGAGCTACTCCGGAGTTGGAAAGTGGCGCCGATTCAGCTGACGCCCAACTCGTGGAGGACTGTCTTCGTCTTCTGCGCCATATGCAGGAAGAAGAAGATTGAAGCGACTGCGGAGATCTTCCGGAGCCATTTTAGCCTGGCGTGCTCTCCGCAATCCGGGATGGGGATCGTGTACGTGAAACATCGTACCAACCGGATGCAGATCAATTTCTCGCCTCGACTGTCCAACAACAAAGGGTGGACAGGGCGACTTTTCTCCGTGGGGAGAAGGAAGGGAGCAAACATCCCTGAATGGGACTTTCCCACGAGGGTGGTGGAGCCCCTGAGAAGGGTGGATATGGCCCCTTTCTTGATTCGGGAGGCAGCCGCAGCCTCCCAGTTGCTGAATACGGTCACGGTGAACCATGCAGAGGGGTACCTGACCGAGTACAAGCTTGTGAAGTACAAGCTTAGCCGCGCCTGGGGTAAGTCTTCTTGCTGTTCTGCTTGTTTCGTTTTTTGCATACATGGGTTCTGATCCTTTTTCCTGCTTATTTCAGATGATGAAGAAATAGCGGCTGGTCGGGATCAGAAGGAGATGGCGAATTACGCCGAGATGATCCCTGTCAACCTTTGCTCCATAAGGTTGGACGAGGGAGGTTCTGCGAAGGGGCCTGCGCGGCAAGTGAAGGCCGCAGCGAGAGGAGGTGCCGCGAAGAAGGCGGTTGAGACGGATACGACCGCGGGGACGACCTCTCTCTTTCAACCGAAGAGGAAAGAGAAGCGCAAGGCGGCAGTGGTGGAGCCGCAAGCCAAGAGTCGTTCTCCCGAAGGAGGGGTATCCGACGAGCCCCGAGTTCCCAAAAAGAGGAAGCTGAAGAGGTTGATGTTGCGTGCTGCAGAAGACGCCGCGGCGGTGGAGGAAGGATCAGAGGAGGATCTTGAACCTTTGTTGGTTCGAAGATCTCGCCAGCGTGTGGGGGCGTCCGAGGAGAGGGCGCCCGCAGCTCCAGCCGTGGGCCGTCAAGAGGTGGTCATGAAGATGTCCGCCGAGCTGGGCCTGATAATGGTCAGCGATGAATCGGACCGCTCCGGAGGGCGGACGAAGTCGCCGGGTCTTGAGGACCAGGTGGTCCTATCTGGTGAAGGGAGCGCCGAGCAGGATGGCGCGCCAGGCGGGAGCGTACAGCCTGGTGCCGAGGAGAGGGCGACCACAGACTCCACTCCTGCGCCGGCGGTCGTTCGTGGTGCTGACGAGGCAGTTCTTCCGAGGGGGGACGTTCCACAAGAAAGTGGAGACACCCTGCCCCCCATGCTCCCCACCTCAGTGATCACCGAAGGCCGTATAGTCGGCGAGAGTGCAGCCGAGGTGATCGCTGGGGATTCCATAGTCGGCGAGAGTGCAGCCGTCCTCGGGGAGGAGAGCACTCAAGGACTTGGGGACGCTGAGGAGGGCCGTGAAACAGCCTTTGCAGCCTCCGTTGCCGAGGATGGTGGGGAGGAGCAGCCGACGACCAGGCAGGAGGCCGCCGGAGTGAGTCGTACTTCGGCTTCCGGGGACGTTGCTGCCACAACTTCCGAGTTGGGCCGTCCGGAAGGCCTTGTGATCGGTGACATTCCGATCTCGTCTGCCGCTGCTACGGCGGGAGACGAGAGTTCTGGAGACGACACCAGGCCTCTGACTGAGGTGCTGCGCCGGGGCATCCCCGAAGTGCCCTCGGTGGAGGCGCTGGAGGCATCACTTCGCCGTGTCGAAGAATCACCAAGGAAGCTACCCGCAAGCCCTACTGCTTCGCGTCTCGAACAGCTGGCCAGGTGCTTGGACCTTCCCCCCGAGCTTACTCCGGAAAGGTCCGTTGAAGGCTACCACCCGGAGGGGGTAGAGGACGAGGGAACAAGCGATGTTGACCTGGAGGCGCTCATGGATGGCCTGACCAAATCACTGGGCACCCTGAAGGCTCTAGCTGCTCGGGGTCAGAAGCAGAAGTATCTCCTTGAGGCGAGTGCAACTTTCTTAGAGGAGCTTTCAGCGAGGCACAAAGCTCGCGAGGCAGCGCTGGAGGAGGAGGTGAAGAACCTCAAAGCCGCCCTCCAGGCTTCGGAGCTCGAGGCCACTCTGGTACGGGCCGAGAAGGAGGCCTTGACCAAGGTGATTGTGGACGCGGGGGTCCGCGCCGTTGCTAGCTATAAGGCCGGACCGGAGTACAAGGAAGACTTGGAGCAGTATGGGGCCCGGTGCTACCGAGTGGGTCTCAAGGCTGGGAAGGACTTCGGAGAGCAGTCTTCCTGGGTCGAACGCGCCCGAGAAGCCTTTGAGGCCGCTGTTCGGGAGTGCCGACGCCGAACTCAGGACGCCCGCCTAGATGGTGTGCGGTTCGCACAATTCCAGTCTGGGCGGATGCCCCCTTCAGGTGACGGTGCTGGTCCTTCTCAGCAGGCTCCCTGATCCTCCTTGTATCCTCCTTTTTGTAACCGTGGCCAGAAGAAGAGGTCTGCTTATAAAAAGAAAACTTTTTGTGAATGAAGTCTTCTGTTCATGGGATTATTCTGGTAGCTTCACTTTCTCTATCTTCTTCCCTTCATGATTACTCCTGTTCGGATCGAAATCCGTTAGGCGCCGTAAGCATTGCATGTATAACGTAGTTTGTGGGGAACCGCGAAGGGGGTTCCGATCAGGTATGTATGCTAAATGCTCGTATGGCGTCAGGAGTTGGGAGAAGAGAGGTAGGAAGCTGGAAAGAAGAGACTTTTACAAATAATAAGCCTTAAGGTTAGAAACATGCCAAGTCCTGGGAATGGCTTCGCCACTAGGAGTAGTTAGCTTATACGAGCCCTTCCCGAGGACATGGGTGACCTGATAAGGTCCTTCCCATTTGATGGCAAGTTTGCCCACTGCTCTTCGGGGGTCCGAAGCCGAACAGCGGCGCAAAACCAAATCTCCCACGCTGAACCGCCTTTCCCGAACTCGCGCGTTGTAATATTGTGCGAGTCGTTGCTGATAGGAAACGAGACGAATGCTGGCGTCGCTCCGTCGTTCGCCTAACATGTCCAAGTTTTCCCGAAGAGCTCGGTTGTTGACGGCTTCGTCGAAGTGGGTAGTTCGGATAGTTGGAAGGGCTACTTCCAAAGGTACAACTGCTTCCGAGCCGTAGGCTAGGTGGAAAGGTGTTTCCCCTGTAGCTACCCGAGCAGTCGTTCGGTGACACCAAAGAACGTTTGGGAGCTCATCGATCCATGATCCACCTGCGGCCTCCACCCTGGTTCGGATCCCGTGTAGCAATGTTCGGTTGGCGTTTTCGACCAGACCGTTAGCTTGGGGATGAGCGACGGAGGTGAAGTGGTTGTAGATTCCGAGCTCAGCGCACTTCTGCTTGAAGAAAGTGCTGTCAAACTGTTTCCCGTTGTCAGAAGTAATCACCCTGGGGACGCCAAACCTGCATAGAAGGTTCTTCCATACGAACTTCCATGCGGCCTGTTCGGTGATTGTGGTGACGGGTTCGGCCTCGATCCACTTGGTAAAGTAGTCGATGGCGACAAACAGGAACTTCTTGCGCCCTTGGGCCTCTGGAAAGGGGCCCAAGATGTCAATGCCCCATCTGGCGAAGGGGCGCGGCTCGAACAGACTGTGAAGCTGTTCGGCTGGCTGCTTGATGAGTACTCCGAACTTCTGGCATTCTGGGCATTTCCTGACGAAGGACATGCAATCCTTCTGAAGAGAAGGCCACCAGAACCCTGCTCGGATGAGGCTGCGTGCTAGCGTTCTGCCCCCCAGATGGCTTCCGCACAACCCCTCGTGGACTTCCTCTGTGGCTGCGAGGGCCTCCTCAGGGTTGAGGCAACGTAGAAGAGGTCTTGCAAGGGACCGTCGGTACAGCTTGCCTTCTACGAGGGTGAAATGCTGCGAGCGCATCCTGACTTTCCGAGCTTCATCCTGTTCGGAAGGAAGCTCGCCTCGGAGAAGGTACGCCAAGAGAGGGTCCACCCAACTTGGGGTCGGTGGGCCCGTTTCTATGGCGGCTACATCAATCTCCGTGCTCGGCAAGGCGAGCTCTTCAATGAAGACAGAGCGAGAAGGGGTGATGTCACCTGAAGATGCCAATTTGGCCAGCGCATCAGCTCGCGCGTTCTGCTCCCGTGGAACATGTATAACCTCGAAGTATACGAGGCCCTCTGTCTGGCTCTTGACCTGTTGGAGGTATTGAGCCATGCGAGGTTCCCTTGCTCCGAACTGTCCGCTCACCTGGCTGGCGACCAACTGGGAGTCACTAAAGACTCTAAGCCGAATGGCTCCGAGGTGCCTAGCCATGCGGATACCGGAAAGCAAGGCTTCGTACTCGGCGACGTTGTTGGAGGCTGGAAAGCGGAAACGGAGGGCGTATTGGAACTCTAACCCCTCTGGGGAGGTGAGGACCAAACCTGCCCCGCTTCCGGAGACACAAGAGGATCCGTCCACATAAAGCTCCCATGGGGGCTCGTCTGCCAACGGTGGATCCTGCTCGGCCGGAAGGGTGCATTCCGCCACGAAATCTGCTAACGCCTGCGCTTTGATTGCCGTCCTTGGTCGGAAGCTGATGTCAAACTCTCCCAGCTCGATTGCCCACTTAACCAACCTACCGGAAGCCTCCGGCCGCTGCAAGATGGATTTCAGCGGTTGATCGGTAAGCACTGTAACGGAATGGGCCTGAAAGTAGGGCCTGAGCTTCCGTGCAGCTGTGACAAGAGCAAGGGCAAGCTTTTCTGCTCTGGGGTACCTCCTTTCAGCTTCTTGGAGGACCCTGCTGATATAGTACACTGGATACTGTGCCGCTCCTAATTCTCTGATCAAGACCGCACTGATGGAGTGTTCGGTGACCGAGAGGTACACGAACAAGGGTTCTCCGAGCACAGGCTTTGAGAGAACAGGAGGGGCTGCCAAATATGCCTTCAGCTCAGTGAAGGCAGCTTCGCATTCGTCAGTCCACAGTACTTGCCCCCCTTGCTTCGAGGCGTTTTTAGGGCCTCGGAGCAACTTGAAGAAGTTAAAACTTCTTTCTGCTGCTCGGGACATGAACCTGTTTAGCGCGGCGAGACGTCCTGTCAGACGTTGGACGTCGCGCACTGTCTTCGGACTGGACATCTCAAGTATGGCTTGGATTTTTTCCGGGTTCGCCTCTATTCCCCTGTTTGATACGAGGAACCCAAGGAACTTACCCGACCGAACACCGAACGCGCACTTGGCTGGATTGAGCTTCATATTATACCTTCGCAAAGTTGCGAAAGTCTCCTGGAGGTCGGAAATGTGATCGGTACTCGGAAGAGTCTTGACCAACATGTCGTCGACGTAAACCTCCATGTTTCGCCCGATCTGCTGCTCGAACATCTTGTTGACCAGCCGCTGGTAAGTCGCACCTGCATTCTTCAGACCAAAAGGCATCCTGGTGAAGCAGTATAAGCCTAGGTCTGTGACGAACGTAGTGGCGTCTTGATCCGGGGGATGCATGCTGATCTGGTGGTAACCAGAGTAGGCATCCAAAAAGCTGAGGAGCTCGTGCCCGGAAGTAGCGTCCACCAGCTGATCAATGCGCGGCAATGGGAAGTTATCCTTGGGCGTCGCCTTATTAAGGTCCTTGTAATCCACGCACACACGCCATTTGCCATTGGCCTTGCGCACGAGGACCACGTTGGAGATCCATCTAGGATATTGGGCTTCTCGGAGGAGCCCAACAGCTCGGCTCTTGACCACGTGATCCCGTATTACGGTCTGCCGTTCTCGGTTCACGGGTCGCCTTCTTTGCTGCACTGGCGGGATTCGTGGATCCAACCGAAGGCGATGCACCATGACTTCTGGGGGAATGCCTGGAAGCTCGTCATCAGACCAAGCGAACACGTCCAAATTGGCCAGCAGGAAAGCTGTGTAGCGTTGCTGCTCGGCCTCTGTTAACAGGGCGCCAATGTACAAGACGTGTTCGGGGTCGTCGTCCACTTGAATGGGGATTAAGTCTTCGGCAGGCGTCCCTCGGCTGGTTGAAGGCTGATCGGAGGTCGGAAGAGCTGGATCAGCGAGTGGTTGCTTGTCTCTTAGAGAGAGGACATAGCAACGGCGAGACTCACGCTGACACCCGAGCACTTCGCCCACTCCGCTCGGAGTAGGAAACTTCATCTTCTGATGGAGCGACGAAGGTACTGCTTTGATGCGTCCGATCAGGCCTCTGCCCAGGATAGCATTGTATCCAGGCATGTTGTTGATGACCAAAAAGTCAACAATTTTGGTCACAGCTTTCGGAGCCGTCCCCAAGGTAATCGGAAGACGAATCCTCCCCATGGGCTGGACCGAAACTCCCGAAAAGCCGAAAAGTGGCGAGTTTACAGGGGCGAGTTGATCGGTTCGCAGACCCATGAGGACAAAACAGTCGTAAGCCAAGACATCGGGGGCGCTTCCATTATCTACCAGAATTCGGCGCACGTTACAGTGGTTGATGGTGGCCGAAACGACCAGCGCATCAGTGTGTGGGGTCGTAACCCCTACAAGATCTTCATCCGAGAAGGTTATAGCCTCCTCGGGCTGTGCGCGTGCGGGACTGGTAAGATATGGGGCCGGCCGAACAGTCGCAGGCCTGTCTACGACATGCACTCGCCTTGCGTAGTCGCGTCGGCTTCGAGTGCTTTCTCCACCCGCGCCGAAACCTCCCGCGATCACGTTGATCTCTTGCCCATTGGGCTCGTTGTTGATCGGCTGCTCGGGAGTGCGGTCTCGGCGTCGGGGGCGCTCTTCGTTTCGGCGCACGAACCGCCCAAGGTAGCCACGCTTGATAAGGTCTTCGATTTCGTCCTTAAGCTGGCGGCACTCGGAGGTGTCGTGGCCGTGGTCGCGATGAAAGCGACAGTACTTATTTTGATCGCGCTTCCGGGGGTCGGAGCGCATTCTTTGGGGCCACCGAACAAAAGCTTCATTCCTGATCTCTGCCAGGATTTGTTCGGGAGCCACCGTGAGGGGGGTGTAGTTGGTGAAGGGGCGTGGACGGCGCGGAGAATCGCCATTGCGCCGTCCTTTCTTCCGATCTCGGTCGGAGCCGTTGTCGGAAGGCCGCTTCTTGTCCGACTGCTCCCCCTGCTCGGCCCTGCTCGCCGCCAGGCTCTCCTCGCAGGCCGCGTGGCGCTGTGCGATGGAGAGTAGTTCGGCGAGGGTGGCAGGCTGCTGGACGCCGAGAGTCCTCTGCAAAAAACCGTCGCGAGTGCCCTGGATGAGGGCACTGGTGGCCAGAGGGACGTCCAGGCGCGAGATGCGAAGCGCCTCTGTTCGGTACCTCTTGACGAAGTCCCAGAGCGCCTCACCTTTCTTCTGGCGCACAGCCAGAAGAGAAGCCGCCGTTCGCGGCTGCGATCTCCCGCCCAGAAAGTTGTCCCTAAAGGACTTCTTCAGTTGGCGGAAAGAAGTAATGGAGCCCGCAGGGAGGGTTTCGAACCAAGCCCTGGCGGTCTCTTTTAGCGTTGCAGGGAAGGCCCTGCACTTGGCCGCGTCCGATGCTCCGTGGAACACCATGTGTGACTCGAAGCCATGGATGTGGTCGGCCGGGTCAGTTGTGCCGTCGTAAGGAGCGATGGTGGGCAGAGGGAGCTTGGAGGAGACCTGGGCCTCCAGGATCTCCCTGCTGAAAGGAGAGCGGAAGTCTAGGTCGTCCTCCGCTGGAGCCTTGCCCTCCGCTCGCTGAACCATCGCATCCATGCGGCGTTCGAGATCAACCACGCGCTTGAGGCGCCTGGCGAGCTCCTGCTCGGAGTTGGCGGGGCCCCCTCGTCCCGAGGCGTGGGAGTTGCCTCCTACGACCGACCGAGGCGGACGGGGGGAGGCCATAGAGCGGCGAGGCGAACGCCCGCGGCGCTCTGGTACCCGCTCCTCCGATGGGGCCCGGAGGGACCGGCGCGGAGAATCCGCCTGCTGCTCCTGCGGCGCCAGGGGGACGCGGGAGCGTCGATGTGACGATTCCGCCTGCCGCTCGCGCGGCAGGGAAACCGCTGGGGCCGCTGCCCCTGCCAACTGGGCCTGTAGGGCGAGGCAAACGCCCGTCAACTGCTGCATTTGTCCTCGAAGCTCCGCTACTTCGAGGGCAGTTGCAGGCGCTACAGCCGGCGGTGCCGGGACGTCGTGATTTACGCCGGCAGTGGCGACGGCGTCGTCACCAGGAGGGGATCGGCGACGGGAGTCCCCTCGTGACTGGCGAGACCTCGTCGCCCTGCTTCCTATGTTCTGGTATGAAGATCGTCCTCGAGCCATGGCAGCGTCGTTTCCCACAGACGGCGCCAAATGTGGTGGTGTGATCCTGTTTGGGCCTGAGCCAAACAGGCCTCCACTAGAATGAGAGAGGGAAGACGATCGCTGGAGAGGACGGAGACCTGCAAAACCAGAGAAGGATCAGGAGGCCCGGTGAAGACCGGGGAAACCCTCCGATGCCTAAGTCAGTCAGGAGCTTGAGAGGCAGGGGGTTTCGGAATGTGAGAATTGTGTTCGCGTGAGGAAGAGAACGTCACGTTGCATGGTACTGTACCTGTGCCTTTATAGGCGTTGGTGTAGAGGCCAACGTGCGTAACGTTGGGCAGATCGTGCCTGAAGAGGCGCCTTGACGCACGCGCATAACGGGAGGAGTTATGACTCCGATGCCCGTTAGGCTGCCAGGCAGTTCACGCCCCTTGATGGTGGAGAACGTGGCCTGAGACGGTTACAACCGCTCTGTGGGCCAGGAATCCTGCTCGGTGCCCTTTGGATGGACCTTCCGAGCAGGTGATGTCCAGGGCAGTTCCGCGCAGCAGGGTTGAGGTCCTTTGTTCGGAAGCCGCCTGCTGACGAGCTCGGCAATGTTCCGCCACGGATAGCCGGCACGAGGATCTTCTCTCTTCTGATCCGTACTAAGGGCGTGGGATCGTATGAGGAGGCCACGTCAGAAGGGGAAGGCGCTGATGGGCCTTGACGCGATGGGCCTAGGTGGCGGAAAACAGCCACCACATGACCATAATTCGAAATCAGCACTCCGAGATGGTCGACAGGGCGCTGGTTTCGTGGAATTCCATTCTGGGGCCGAAATTCTGCCACTGAGCGTGTGTACTAGTACATCGATTGTTGTACCCCTTGGATAGGACGGAGATATTTGTTCGTCCGGCGATCGGAACCGCCCGCGAGGCCCCAATTTGGAATGGACACTTCGACCTGGTCGGCACAAAATCGCATTCGGATATTTTTCGTTCTGGCGCCCAAATTCCTCTCCGGGAGCGTGGTCGCAGGATGCCGATGCGATCGCATACGGGCACCCCTTCGCTCAGATGGGCATAACTTTTCGCTCGGTTACCGGAATCGCTTATAAGACCCCAATTCGGAATCGGAACTCAGAGGTGCCCGTCGCCCCCTTCTTGCCTTTGGCAATAAGACGTCATTTCGGGGTCGAAAAACCTTCGTTTCATACTCCAAAATATCGATTCCAGCTGACGATATCCCCGTTTCCAAGGTTTTCTGGCAGTAGCGTCTCCCTCGATTACGTGAATCGCTAGCGAGGCGACAACAAATAGTCGGCCTGTCACGGCGATCAGAAGTTTTGTTCAACTCGGCGTGAGAACTCCTCCCCATGTCATAGATTTGGGAGCACAATCATCTCCGATATAGTCACCCCTTCTGGTTTATTGCCACCCCTTCAGCGAAAGAACTGAGCATAACTTTCTGTCAGGCTATCAGAGGCACTTATGTGACCAAAATTTGGAATCGGTACTCCGTGGCGATCGATAAGGCACTGGTTTCACGGAATTCCGTTTCAAGATCAAAATTTCATCGCAGAGCGTGTCTACTAGTACACCGATTGTCGTACCCCCTGGGTAGGACGCAGATATTTGTTCGCCTAGCGATCGGAACCACCCGTGAGGCCCTAATTCGTAATGGACACTTCGACCTGGTCGGCACTAAATCGCATTCGGAGATTTCTGGTTTGGCGCCCAAATTCCTCTCCGGGAGTGTGGTCGCGAGCTGTCGATGCGATCGCATACGAACACCCCTTCGCTCAAACGAGCATAACTTTATGCTCGGTTAACAAAATCGCTTATAAGACCCCAATTCGGAATCGGCACTCAGAGGCGTCTATCGCCCCCTTATTGCTTTTGGCGATAAGACGTCATTTCAGGGTCGAAACACCTTCGTTTCACACTCCAAAATTATGATTCCAGCCGACGATCTCCCCGTTTCTAAGATTTTATGGCGGTAGAGTCTCCCTCGATTACGTGAATCAATGGCGGAGCCACCACAAAGAGTCGACATGTCACGGCGATCGGAAGTTGTGTTCAACTCGGTGCTAGAACTCCTCCCCAGGTCATAGATTTGGGTGAACAATCATCGCCGATATAGTCACCCCTTTCAGGTTTATTCCCACCCCTTCAGCAAAAGAACTGTGCATAACTTTCCGCTCGGGTATCAGAATCGCTTATGTGACCACAATTCGGAATCGACACTCTAAGACGGTCGACAGGGCGCTGGTTTTTCGGAATTCCGTTCCGGGGCCAAAATTCTGTCGCGGAGCGTGTGTACTAGTACACCGATTGTTGTACCCCTTGGGTAAAACGGAGATATTTGTTCGCCCGGTGATCGGAACCGCCCGCGAGGCCCCAATTTGGAATGGACACTTTGACCTGGTCGGCACAAAATCGCATTCGGAGATTTCGGTCCGGCGCCCAAATTCCTTTCCGGGAGCGTGGTCGCGGGATGCCGATGCGATCGCATACGGGTACCCCTTCGCTCAAATGGGCATAACTTTTCACTCGGTTCCCAGAATCGCTTCTAAGACCCCAATTCGGAATCAGCACTCAGAGGTGCACGTCGCCCCCTTAATGCCTTTGGCAATAAGACGGCATTTTGGGGTCAAAAAACCTTCATTTCACACTCTAAAATATCGATTCCAGCCGACGATATCCCCGTTTCCAATATTTTCTGGCAGTAGCGTCTCCCTCGATTATGCGAATCGTTGGCGAGGCCACAACAAATAGTCGGCCTGTCACGGAGATCGGAAGTTGTGTTCAACTCGGCGTGAGAACTCCTCCCTAGGTCATAGATTTGGGTGCACAATTATCGTCGATATAGTCACCCCTTCCGATTTATTGTCACCCCTTCCGCGAAAGAACTGGGCATAACTTTCCGTCCAGCTATCGGAATCACTTATGTGACCACAATACAGAATCAGCACTCCGCGACAGTCGATAGGGCGTTGGTTTTACATAATTCCGTTTCAGGGCCGAAATTCCGCCACAGAGCATGTGTACTAGTACACTTATTGTCGTACCCCCTAGGTAGGACGCAGATGTTTATTCGCCCAGCAATCGGAACCATCCGCGAGGCCCGAATTCGGAATGGACACTTCAACCCGGTCAGCACAAAATCGCATTCGGAGATTTCCGGTCCGGCGCCCAAATTCCTCTCCAGGAGTGTGGTCGCGGGCTGCCGATGCGATTGCATACGGACACCCCTTCGCTCAAACGAGCATAACTTTCCGCTCGGTTATCAGAATCGCTTATAAGACCCCAACGCTCGGTTATCAGAATCGCTTATAAGACCCCAATTCGGAATCGGCACTCAGAGGCGCCCGTCGCCCACTTATTGCCTTTGGCGATAAGACATCATTTCAGGGTCGAAACACCATCATTTTGCACTCCAAAATTGCGATTCCAACCGACGATCTCCTCATTTCTAAGATTTTCTAGCAGTAGCGTCTCCCTCGATTACGCGAATCGATGGCGAGGCCACCAGAAAGAGTCGGCCTGTCACGGCGATCGGAAGTTATGTTCAACTCGGTGCGAGAACTCCTCCCCAGGTCATAGATTTGGGTGCACAATCATCGCCGATATAATCACCCCTTTCCGGTTTATTCCCACCCCTTCAGCAAAAGAACTGGGCATAACTTTCCGCTCGGGTTTCAGAATCGCTTATCTGACCACAATTCGGAATCGGCACTCCGAGACGGTCGACAGGGCGCTAGTTTCACAGAATTCTATTCCGGGGCCAAAATTCCACTGCGGAGCGTGTGTACTAGTACACCGATTGTCGTACCCTTGGGTAGGACACGAATATTTGTTCGCCCGACGATCGGAACCGCTTGCGAGGCCCCGATTCGGAATGGACACTTCGACCCAGTCGGCACAAAATCACATTCGTAGATTTCCGGTTCGGCGCCCAAATTCCTCTCCGAGAGAGTGGTCACAGGCTGCCGATGCGATCGCATACGGACACCCCTTCGCATAAATGGGCATAACCTTCAGCTCGGTTGTCGAAATCACTTATAAGACTCCAATTTGGAGTCGGCACTCAGAGGTGCCGGTCACCCCCTTATTGTCTTTGCCGATAAGACGTCATTTCGGGGTCGAAAAACCTTCGTTTTGTACTCCAAAATTGTGATTCCAGCCGACGATCTCCCCGTTTCCAAGGTTTTCTGGCAGTAGCGTCTCTCTCGATTATGCGAATCACTAGCGGGCCACCACAAACAGTCGGCCTAGCATGGCGATCGGAAGTTGTGTTCAACTCGGCATGAGAACTCCTCCCCAGGTCATTGATTTGGGTGCACAATCATCGCCGATATAGTCACCCCTTCCGGTTTATTCCCACCCCTTCATTGAAAGAACTGGGAATAACTTTCCGCTCGGGTATCAGAATCGCTTATGTGACCACAATTCGGAATCGGCACTCCGAGACGGTCGATAGGGCGCTGGTTTTGCGGAATTCCGTTCTGGGGCCGAAATTCCGCCGCGGAGCGTGTGTACTAGTACACCGATTGTTGTACCCCTTGGGTAAGACGGGGATATTTGTTCGCCCGGTGATCGGAACCACCCGCGAGACCCCAATTTGGAATGGACACTTCGACCTGGTCGGCACAAAATCGCATTCAGAGATTTTCAGTCAGGCGCCCAAATTCCTCTCCGGGAGCGTGGTCGCGGGATGCCGATGAGATCACATATGGGCACCCCTTCGCTCAAATGGGCATAACTTTTCGCTCAGTTGCCGGAATCGCTTATAAGACCCCTATTCGGAATCGGCACTCAGAGGTGCTCGTCGCCCTCTTATTGCCTTTGGCGACAAGACATCATTTCAGGGTCGAAACACCTTCGTTTCGCACTCTAAATTTGTGATTCCAACCGACGATCTCCCCGTTTCTAAGATTTTCTTGCAGTAGCGTCTCCCTCGATTACGTGAATCGATGGCGGGTCCACCACAAAGAGTCGGCGTATCACGGCGATCGGAAGTTGTGTTCAACTCGGTGCGAGAACTCCTCCCCAGATCATAGATTTGGGTGCACAATCATCGCCGATATAGTCACCCCTTTCCGGTTTATTCCCACACCTTCAGCAAAAGAACTGGGCATAACTTTCCGCTTGGGTATCGGAATCGCTTATGTGACCACAATTCAGAATCGGCACTCCGAGACGGTCGACAGGGCGCTTGTTTCACAGAATTTGTTTTGGGGCCAAAATTCCATCGCGGAGCGTGTGTACTAGTACACCGATTGTCGTACCCCTTGGGTAGGACTCAGATATTTGTTCGCCTGGCGATCGGAACCACTCGCGAGGCCCCGATTCGGAATGGACACTTCGACCCAGTCGGCACAAAATCGCATTCGTAGATTTCCGATCTGACGTCCAAATTCCTCTCCGAGAGCGTTGTCGCGGGCTGCCAATGCGATCGCATACGGACACCCCTTCGCTCAAATGGGCATAGCCTTCCGCTCGGTTGTCGGAATCGCTTATAAGACCCCAATTGGGAATCGGCACTCAGAGGTGCCCGTCACCCCCTTTTTACCTTTGGCAATAAGACTTCGTTTCAGGGTCGAAAAACCTTCATTTCGTACTCCAAAATTATGATTCCAGCCGACGATCTCCCAGTTTCCAAGGTTTTCTGGCAGTAGCGTCTCCCTCGATTACGCAAATCGCTGACGGGGCCACCACAAAGAGTCGGCCTATCACGGCGATTGGAAGTTGTGTTCAACTCGGCGTGAGAACTCCTCCCCAGGTCATAGATTTGGGTGCACAATCATCGCCGATATAGTCACCCCTTCAGGTTTATTCCCACTTCATCGAAAGAACTGGGCATAACTTTCCGCCCGGGTATCGGGATCGCTTATGTGACCACAATTCGGAATCGGCACTCCGAGTACGGTCAATAGAGCGCTGGTTTCGCAGAATTCCGTTCCGCGGCCGAAATTCCGCCTCGGAGCGTGTGTACTAGTACACTGATTATCGTACCCTTGGGTAGGATGCGGATATTTGTTCGCCTGGCGATCGAAACCGCCCGCGAGGCCCCAATTCGGAATGGACACTTCGACCCGGTCGGCACAAAATCGCATTCGGAGATTTCTGGTCCGGTGCCCAAATTTCTCTTCGGGAGCGTGGTTGTGCGCTGCCGATGCGATCGCATACGGACATCCCTTCGCTCAAACGGACATAACTTTCGTTTCGGGGTCGAAAAACCTTCGTTTCTAAGAGAGCGTGTATACTAGTACACCGATTGTCGTACCCCTTCGATAGGATGCGGATATTTGTTCGCCCGACGATCGGAACCGCCCTCGAGGCCCCAATTCAAAATGGACACTTCGACCCGGTCGGCACAAAATCGCATTCGTAGATTTCCTGTCCGGCGCCCAAATTCCTCTCCGGCAGCGTGGTCGCAGGCTACCGATGCGATCGCATACGGACACCCCTTCGCTCAAACGGGCATAACTTTCCGTTCGATTATCAGAATCGCTTATAAGACCCCAATTCGAAATCGGCACTCAGAGCGCCTGTCGCCCACTTATTGCGTTTGGCGATAAGACGTCGTTTTGAGGTCAAAAAACCTTCGTTTAGCACTCCAAAATTGTGATTCTAGCCGACGATCTCCTTGTTTCTAAGGTTTTCTGGCAGTAGCGTCTCTCTCGAGTACGCAAATCGCTGGCGGGGCCACCACAAAGCGTCGGCCTGTCACGGCGATCGAAAGTTGTGTTCAACTCGGCGCGAGAACTCCTCCCCAAGTCATAGATTTGGGTGCACAATCATCGCCGATATAGTCACCCCTTTCCGGTTTATTCACACCCCTTCAGTGAAAGAACTGGGCATAACTTTCTGCTCGGATATCGGAATCGTTTATGTGACCACAATTCGGAATCGGCACTCCGAGACGGTCGATAGGACGCTGGTTTCGCAGAATTCCGTTGCGGGGCCGAAATTCTGTCGCGAAGCGTGTGTACTTGTACATCGATTGTCGTACCCCTTGCGTAGGACGTGGATATTTGTTCGCCCGGCGATCGGAACCGCCCGCGAGGCCCCAATTCGGAATGGACACTTCTACCCAGTCGGCACAAAATCGCATTTGAAGATTTCCGGTCCGGCGCCCAAATTTCTCTCTAGGAGCGTGGTCGCGGGCTGCCGATGCGATCGCATACGGACACCCCTTCGATCAAACAGGCATAACTTTTCGCTCGGTTGTCGGAATCGCTTATAAGACCCCAATTCAGAATCAGCACTCAGAGGTGCCCGTTGCCCCCTTATTACCTTTGGAGATATAACAACGGTCGTGAGAAAACTAATTACCATGCATCGTCCAAAGAGTAGGCCTTTGTTGTTGTTGGGAGGTGTAGGAAGGAATTAAAGCAAGTGATCTACTGCTCCTGCTCGGCATTGTTGCTGTTGCAGCAATAGCTAGACTCGCTCTCGACTTTTCTCGATGGCCATGGAGCAATCCTTCATCATGATCAAGCCTAATGGCATCCGGAGGAGTCTGGTCTCTCTCTCTTTCTCTCTCTATCTTCTTAGCTTTTCTGAAAACGAGGAGAAGAAGAAGAGGGGGCATCTCTCTCTCTCTCTCTTCTTATCTCTTCTAAAAACGAGGAGAAGAAGAAGAGGGACCTTCTCTCTCTCTATCTCTAGAAGAAGAAGAGGCGATTGCTCTTTTTCTCTCTTCTTAGCTCTTTTGAAAACTAGGAGAAGAAAAAGAGGGGCCTTCTCTCTCTCTCTCTCTATCTCTAGAAGAAGAAGAGGCGACTGCTCTTTCTCTCTTCTTAGCTCTTTTGAAAACGAGGAGAAGAAGAATATGGGCCTTCTCTCTCTCTATTTCTAGAAGAAGATGAGGCGACTGTTCTTTTTCTCTCTTCTTAACTCTTTTGAAAACGAGAAGAAGAATATGGTCTCTCTCTCTCTCTCTCCTTTTTCTTAGATCTTTTGAAAACGAGAAGAAGAAGATGGGCATGCTCTCTCTCTCTCTCGCTCTCTCTTTCTTCCTAGCTTTTACCAAAAGAAGGAAGAAGAAGATTTCTCTTCTTTCTCGTACACACATTTCTTCTTACCTTCTCTCTCTCCCTCGCACATTAATTTCTTCTTAGATTTTACCACAAGAAGAAGAGGGGCTCTCTCTCTCTCTCTCTCTCTCTCTCTCTCTCTCTCTCTCTCTCTCTCTCTCTCTCTCTCTCTCTCTCTCTCTCTCCTTCCTGAAAACCGGAAGAAGTAAGAAAGATCTGATCTTTGACGTGTGTTTCTTCTTTCTGAATCCAAATCGACAGTGGGTCTTGTTCAGGTGGGCGAGATCATCAACCGATTCCAGAACAAGGGCTTCTCCCTCAAAGGTACGTATACACATCACCTGCAGCCAATGTCATGTGTGTTACTATAGCTACAAATTAAACGCAATATTCTGCATCAATATTTTTACGGTACTACTATTCTTATGAAGAATCAAATAGGGGTTTTCTTTTAAAATAACGTAGTTTAAATTTTTTTTAGTAAAGTAGCAGCCTAAAAAAAAAATTAACAATCTAACACACTTTTGACCAGTCAACGGGTCAAACGCCTTTTTTTTAAAAAAAATAAAAAAGTATGAAAGTCGACAGCGCGGCTGCCGACTTGTAAGTCGGCAGCCGCGCTGCCGACTTCCTCTTAATACCCCCCGTGACCCAGATCCGCCCACCCCCACCCCATCTGCGTTTCCCTTCCTCCCTTCCCCTTTCTCCCTTCCAAGCTCCCTCGTTTCCACTTTCTCCCTTCCAGCGGCTGGGCGGGTTTGTGGGAGGGCGGCGTGCCACCCGCGAGGGAGGGCGGCGGCGTGCCACCGGCGAGGGAGGGCGGCGGCGTGCGACGGCGAGCGGCGACCAGCGGCGGCGGCGGCGATCTGAACCACCGGTTTGATCCTCCATTTTCTTTCCCCTCCCCCACCCACATTGTCCCCCATGTCCCCTTATCTCCACATCTCACCACCTCTTCCCACATCTCATCTCTCCCCCAAAATCTTCACCCCACCTCCACCGTCACCCCACCTCCACCATCACATCTTCCATTCCATTGACCCACTCAACCGAGCCATCCCCTTGGCTAAGAATTTTTTTTTAATTTTAATATTAAAATTATTTAATATTGCAATGATTTTGTGTGGAAAATTTTTGAAATTTTAATGTTAAAAATATTTGTTATTGTAATGATTTAGTTATTATAATTTTGTTATTTATTTTTTGCACAAGACATGTGATCTTTATTGAATTCTTTATTATTGAAAAAATTGATATTGAGAAATATTAATAAGATTTATTTATTTATTATGATTTTGCAGGTGTGACATCTATTAAATAATAAGATGTCATCTACAAATGTTTTTATGGTCATTCTATATAATGGAAGATTTTCTAAAAATGGTAGAGTGGCTATATATGAGGGAGGTAATGAAACAATCATTAGGGTATCTTCACATTGTTCGTTCAATGAACTCAAGAGCGTAATTTATCGGGCAACAAAAATTAATCCTCTTGAGTATGAGTTGAAAATTCATGTGAAAGTACCCAATAATGATGGTTTTTGTATTGAAGTTGATGATGAAGAAAAATGTTCTATAATGCTAGAGTTGTGTGTCTCTGCACCATTGACTGTCTTTGTAGAAAAAATGACACAGAATGCGGCATTTAGACCATCATCTTCACTGACAACATCAATGGGTTATGAAGTACCCACACGTCCAGTTACGACGAGAATATTAAATTCTCAATCGGATGTGGTCCCATGTACACCGACACATACGATGGCTAATTTGGACATTAATGTGTGTCTTCCTTCAGATGATCAAAGAGATGTACACCCTTCGTAAGTGTTATGTCATAGAATAAATTGTATTTTTGTGAATTTAGCTTGATACTAAAAATTTTACAAATATTTGTTAACTGTAGTAGGTCTCATTGTGAAGGAAGTATGAACCAGTTGTTAAGTTTCTCTTCTAGTTACCCGTGGTCTGCTATGAATGAGGCTGGACCAAGTCACAATGTCAATGAAAATTTTGAGTTGCATGATGCTCCAGTTATGAATGATGAAGTCTTATAAAATAGTGAGAGTGATGGTGATGATGATAATGAGGATATTCAAAGCTTATCTGACGATGATGTGAATGATGATACAAATGTGAATAGACCCATGACTGATAGTTTGCATGTTGTAAATGAATGTGTTCACGAGATATGACGAATTGGATAGGTAATGCTGTAGCTAATGAATACTTTATTGAGAATGAAGAGACAGAATGGATGCATACGGCAAATGAAGAACTTCACGTTGGAGATTTGTTTGTCAGCAAAGAAGATTTGATGACCAAAATATCTCTATGGTCGGTCAAACGAAATGTCCAATTTCGTACCGATCGATCGAGTTCTAAGATTTTAACATTGATTTGTTATGCAAAATCTCAATGTCAATGGCGTCTACATGCTTGTTGTAGTAAAAGAGCCGGAGGAGCATGGAAAATTACAAGTTATGAGTCGCATCATTCATGTCACACTCCTATTGAAAATCAAAGACACCGACAATTGTCATCGTCGGTAATATCAAGATTGATCCTTCCGGTTGTACGTGACCGTCTTGACATTCGACCAAAGGAAATTAGAGATCTTGTGTCACTATCTTACCATGGCAGTATCTCTTACATGAAAGCTTGGGACAGTCGGAGAAAAATATTCTCACAAATATTCGGAGATTGGGAATCATCCTACACAAATCTTCTTAGATATATGGAGGCTGTAAAAAGAAGCATGCCTAGTACAGTGTACAGTTTTAAAGTTGAGGACAATGAAACAAGTAGAAATTTGCAATATTTCTTCTGGAGTTTCAAACCTTCCATTGATGGATGGAGACATTGTAGGCCAGTTCTCAGTGTGGATGGAACTTTTCTCCATGGCAAATATCGTGGAGTTCTTCTTATTGCATGTGGTGTCGATGCAGATCAGGGTATCTTTCCATTAGCCTATGCAATTGTAGATGTAGAAAGTTCAGCATCGTGGTCTTGGTTCTTTCATGAACTTGTCAGTCTCATTCCTCCGGTAACAGAACGCCAACATGATATTTGTATTATTTCTGATCAACATGCTGGGATTAAACATGCAGTGCAACAACATCTTCCACATGCTGCTCATCGATATTGTCTTCGACATTATCGAGAGAATTGTGAAAAACATTATAGAGTTGTTGGCTTACACGACAGGATATGGAGGGCGGGTATGGCTCATGATTCACGAGTGTTTGAACATGAATTGAAAGGTATACGTGAAAATTGTTGTGCAGGCGCATGTGATTGGTTACTTCAAGTTCAACCAAAGTATTGGACAATGTGTGCTGATGAAGGAAAGCGTTTTTTGATCATGACTGCTCCCTCCAACACGTACACCAACTCGAGGTCGCCCCAAAAAAAATCGAAGACGAATGACCATGGATTCGGATCCTAATCGATTACAGTATCATTGTTCATTATGCAAAGAATCGGGTCATAATAAGCAAACTTGTGAGAGAATGCGTCGGACGTAAGAATTTCCTATTTCTTGCACTATATTTTACATTACTTCTTTTGCTGACATGTATTGTTTTAACATTAACATGTTGTTATATATATGTTAAATTTTTTACAGACATGGAGGAAGAAGATAATGTGGATAACGTGCTTTTATATGCACAGGAGTCACATAGATCTAGTGACCCTCAGGTAATTGATTGATATCGTTCAAATGCTCATGATGAATTGTGTAAATGTCATGATTACTTGTATTGTTATTTTCTAATGCGTTTCAATTTGGCTTGTATAGCGTGGTACTTATTTGTTTGGTGCATCGCACATGCTGGGGTTAGATGATTGGAAGCCCGCAGATCCACGTGTACATACTTTAATTCGTCGGGCTGGTTTCAACATTGTCAGTAAATGTTCATGGGTAAAATTGGATCGGCCATTACTTACAGCATTGGCCGATAGATGGCGTCCAGAAACGAACACTTTTCACTTTCCCCATGGTGAAATGACAATTACATTATAGGATGTATCATGAATTTTAGGTACAACTTCTAACTCGTAAGTTCTTCTATATGTACTGTTACTTGTTATACAATCATTCTTTTGAGAGATTTTATTTATGTTGTAGGATTACGAATAGATGGAGAACCTGTAGTTGCGGCCCCACAGGTTCCTGACAGATGGCCATCATATTTAGATATGTGTCAAGAGTTACTTGGTATCGGCATTTTAAACTTGAATGTTTTGGGTCAATATAAATCATGTCTGTAAATGGTATTTTTGCGAGATACATTCTCTCAAATGAATTTGCAAGGACATAATATGCACACTGTCTGTTGTTATACCCGAGCATATCTGATGTATTTACTAGGTAAAGCTTTATTACCGGACACATCAGGAAATGAGATCCATATACAATACTTAGGATTTTTGGAGGATTTCAGTGATTGTGGAAAGTTGTCTTGGGGGAGTGCTGTATTGGCATATCTCTATCGTCAATTGACTTGGGCAGCATTGAAAAAAAAGAGAAAATGGATAGGAGGATGTCTACATTTACTACAGGTACTTGCATTAGATGATAGAAATGTTAGTTGTCTTTTCTTATATATATGTTAACTACAATTAACATGCATGTCTTTGTATAGTTGTGGTGTTGGGAAAGAATGCATGTTGCAGGGCCAATCCCTAGACCACAATTAAATCCACAACGAGATGTATGTTTTGGTGCGAGATAAGTTTGTCATATATTACGAATAATTTTATTATAAATTCTCTCATAATTATATAATCATTCACATTTCTTGACTTTAGGTGGCATAGAAGATTAACGCGAGAGGCGCCAAATCGTACTTGGGAATTCTATAGGAATGAGTTTGATGTGATTGAGGAAAGTCAAGTGATGAGAAGTTATTTACAAAAAATACATATGAACAGAGTTATATATGAATTTTATAAAATTTCAGTGTTACTCATCACATATTTCTTTGTTTAGATTATTTGGGAGCCGTATGTTCTAGAAGATTTAGCGCATGTTGCTGCAATTTGTAGAGAGAGTTCAGAACTATGGCGTGCACATGTGCCGATGTTTTGTATGGCTGTTATGGAGGTGCATATGCCCGAGAGAGTATGGCGTCAATTTGGTGCTCCTCAAATAATACCACCTGCACCGGAACGATATGATCGTAAAGATGGTCGTGGACGTTCGAGGGAAAATTGGCTCTTATATCATACTAAAAATATTGAAAGGTGGAATGACCGTGAAAATAGTATTCTGGAACCTCCACCACATGAAGAAGATCAAAGTGAATGGCGTCAATGGTATGGGCAACAGTCAAATCTTTATTTGACACCATTCTCGGAGGAGCCACCAACAGCGTATTGTCTGAGGGGTCCTATTGAGCGTGCATTAGTAAGTACTCATTAATTTTGTAGTTTTAGGCTATAACATTTTTTTATACTTAAATGTTCATTTATTTGTAGGTAGACGTGACATTCCGCACAAGAGAATTGTTGATAACAAATCCAGAAGCATCTTATTTGGATGTGAAGAGTGAGATTTTAAAGCTCCAAGAAGACACATTGAATAAGCTTCGGATAAATATTCATGAATATGAGCAACCTGCAATTCCATCTACTGCGGAATATACTCCAGGACAAAGCTCAGGAGGTCCAAATACATAGGCAAATCCTTGGACATCAGAACCATGGCCACATGTATATGATGCTCATTCTTGTGGCACTTCTCAAATGGATGTTCAAATGGGACAATGGACACAACATTCTGGTGTTTTAGATGCACTTACTCCAGTTCGTGTACCGACACCTCCACCGCATATTATCGGTGGTTTACACATACATGATGAAGGCACTCAACTTACCCCGCATGTAGAAGAGGAAGATGAAGGCAACGATGAAACACAACGACGAACGATTAGAGTTCGAGGGAAACGTGTGCTAACAAAGAAGAAGCGTTGATTTGTTGTGAACATGTTGTAATATTTTGAGACAATGTAAATATTGAATGGTTAAATATGTACAATTTATTATTATAATGTTATGAATGTTTGTGATTGTGCAAAGATTATGTTTCATGATACTATGAGTTGTATGTGATTGATTTGCATTATGTACAATTTATTATTATCATATTATGAATGTTTGTGATTGTACATAGATTATTTTTCATGATATTATGAGTTACAAGTGAAGCTACAGGTGATTGGTTTATATTGTCAAATTTTGACAATTTTTCTGATTTTTTTCCTTCCCCCGGAGTGAAGACATCTTTTTTTTTCCCTTCCAGCAAGGAAGTCGGCCAAGGGCAGGCCGACTTATAAGTCGGCCTGCCCTTGGTCGACTTCTGTACTGGCCACCTCCCCCCCACAGCAGCCCGGGCTCCCCTTTTTAAATTTTAAATTTCAGAGAAGTCGGGAAGGCGGCATCCGACTTATAAGTCGGATGGCGCGTTCCCAACTTCTTATTTTAAAATTATTTTGGGCGCGCGCCCCGTCACGGGTCGAAACTATGCTAGATTGCTTTTTTTTTTTTAGACTGTTACTTTACTAAAAAAAAGTTTTAAAACTAAGTTATTTTAAAAGAAAACCCATCAAATAGCTGGCCACTGGTTAACAAATCCGCGAGTGCTGCGAGTAGATGTGATCATGAGATCAACACTATTGCACCATGCACGCTGGAGATCTACAGAGATATATACATAAATTCGATCGATGTCCGAACGCTAGCTCATCCCCCCGTACTTCGACGGCCCTGTTCATCTCGATCGGGTCGTCATCATGTGGGGGTTGCAGGGATGAACTTGACGAGCGTGGAGAGGGCATTCACAGAGAAGCACTACGAGGAGCTGGCGGGGAAGCCGCCCTTCTTCGACGGGCTAGTGGACTACGTGATGTCGGGGCCGGTGGTGACCATGGTGTGGGAAGGCAAGAACGTCATCGCCGTCGGCCGCAAGATCATCGGCACCATCCGCGCGCGGCGACTTCGCCGTCGTCATGGGCAGGTGAGTCATGAGCCCTCTCGAGATCCTGAGAAATGATACGTTGCTCACTTGCGGAGAGTGTAGTTGACGTGGAAGAGTGAGTTTTTTTTTTTTTAATATGTGAAGAGAGAAGATATTTAATGTAAGAGAGAAAAAAATATTTAATATAAGATAGAAAATTTAAGCGCATAAAATAGAACACATAAATAATCATATAAAATATATAAATAATAAAATAAAATACACAAATGATAACTAATTGTATATATTATTGTGTCATTTGTGTATCTTATTTTATTATTTATATACGTTATATAATTATTTATATATATTATTTTGTACGCATAAATTCTCTCTCTTATATTAAATACATCGATTTAAAAAAAAATAAGACTCTTCCACGTTTAACTATGTTTCTGATTAATCAAGAATATAATATTTCTCGAAAAATAATTCGATTTAACACTAAACCCTAAGCACTTTTTACTCGTGAAATAAACAAAAAAATTGTCATGCCTCGTCTCATTGATCACAGACATCTCGTTTTATTAACTTGTAAGATCCGAACACCCGATCAATGAAGTGATCTTTGCCTAACAACTTAATTTTCCACCTAGTTTATAGATAAATTAAAGTGTTTCTCTATAATATCCATTAAAGGCAAGAAAAGGGTACGTAGATGAATCATCCACATCATGGTGGACTGGATTTGTGAGTGGGATGGGATTGAAGAGCTCCTACGGTACAAACCGGAGCTTATAATATGTGTTCGATTTAATTTGTCCTTAAATTTTAATAATAAAAAATATTTCTCCAGCCTGAAATCGCAAGATCCCAGATATAATAGGAAATCGAACGTAACGGTGATATGATCCACATATATAATTTAGGAGAAAGGTTTAATATATATATTTTTTATTGCACTTAAGTACAATATGATTAGGTATTAAATCTATGTGACATCTTTTACATAAAAAGTGATAAAGTGACAACTCAATTATTAGATGTCACAAAAATTTAACGTCTAATTATATTGTACTTAAGTGTAATATAAAAGTGCATTAAATCCTTCTCATAATTTAGATGTTAGATTAACATCAAAGACCGTCCAAATTTCGATCATCAAGAAGATTTTTTTTTTTGCATATATACTCTTGTTCAATCGCTATTTACATAAAAAGCTATTTTATGTTTATATTTGTACGTACACCCTTATTCTAGACAAAAATTGTCATGGAAAACCTTAACGTATATAACTGGCTGTAACATATGTGATAAATATGCTTACAACTTTAATTAATTGCTTCAAAAAAAATTGGCCATTATGACATTTTTTTAATTACTTGGCAGTCTAGTTTTCACCAGACCATCGTATAGGTGTATTCTCATATTTAATTTTTTTTATGTTTTTCAATTGAGGATTAAAACACATAATATATATCATGCCCTGAGAATGATATAAAGCTATGGATGAACGCGTGGAGTGTTGAAATTTTGGCATGAAAATTGATAGCTCAACTTGCAAGAAGACGTTGATATGTACTTCGTCTAGTTCCCATCTTCAAAATTATTGCTTCCTCCCCTTCAATACTTGAATCATGGTTTGACATGCGTGATTTTGCCGTACCAACTCTCGTTGGCACGATTTAGATTGAAATGTACTTCACCGTACACTTCGATCTAGGAAATACACTAAAAAATATATATTAAAAGAAGAGCAAATATAAAAGGGATCAGATCGACCGTATCAGAGACTCACCTCTCCTCTGACATGGTACAATACGTATGTTCACGGTGGCACGACAAATCATAAATCGAATGTGAAATGTTATAGGACAAAGTCTTTATTTTTTTGTGCGGCAAGAATTGAGTAATATAAGTTTTGATTGTAAATAGAAGAGTATCAAACTACAAGTCATTCATCTCAATTGTTTGATCTTAAATCGAATAGCTAACATTTTCTGAAAAATCACACTCTTTTTGAGGCGGTCGTTGTCATGTGTCGTCTCTTACATATGTATAGACATTTTTTTTATAAGAGAAATATTTATTACACTTTCTAAATGTATTTAGAAATACAATTCTAATTTTTCTATTGGCTAACGCACTTGTGACATATTATATCCATTCAATAAGAGATCAAAAACTATGTTTTTTTAAGTGTATTTAAAAAGTACAATAAATATCTCTCTTTCGATTGAAATCTCATTCATAAACCGAAAGCATCAAACCCTTGGATCTATGAGTAGAAGAAAACTATATATCCAGCTACTCTGCAGAGCTGCTGGCCTTGATCTGTACTAGATTCTTGTCTGTGTTTCCCCCTTTTGTTTTTCCTTTTTTTTTTATTGCTCTTGATGGGAAGATGGAAGTATTGGGGTTGGATGGTATTAGCCTGTGTGTGGATGAGAGTTATTGCACTCCCCCACTTTTTCCATTGTTTCTTAAACCCATGAGCATATGAAAATTTTCAGGCATTGAAATAAGATACATATGTTTAAAAGAGCAAATTATTCTGTGCATGGGTGTGGTTTTGGTTGGCTGTTCATTGTGGCAGCTAAGTATTTTAAATTTCGCTATTTATCATCCAGAGTTCAAATGGGATGAACTCATCCCACCAATCTTAAGATATACATTGAGATGATTTGATCACTAATTTCGAACGGGGTTTGATGTGCATTGTGTCTATGGTATCGTTTGGAGACACTTCTAAAAAAAATTTAGATGTTAAAATCTCTGACAAAATCATATGTATTCCCAAACGATCCAAGTTAATATCGGCTTTCGTGCACAACAGCTTTTGCCAGTAAAGTGAGAGATACATAGAAGGTGTTCTCTCTCTCCACTTTTCCACAAGCGGCCAAGAGTCCGCTTTTAAAAAATTTCTGGAAGAGCTCACTTTTTGTGTCTACAGCAGGTGCAACTTTTTTATTCCGTGATTTTTTTTGACAGTTTTCAGGTCGACGCGGACGCCGAGGTAGAAAGCTCTTCCCGTACACGTGTGTGATTGCAAACCGGCTTTTCAGGATTTTTACCTTTTTGAAAACGTTTCCAAACGTTGCCTATGTCAAAAAAAAAGATTTAAAAGCACAATGAGAAAGTACAATTGGATGTACTTATTTGAAGCTAGAGGATCAAACTTTGTCATTTCTCATCTTCTTTATGTACTTGAAATCTAAAGAGAGTCATTCTGCTCACTCACCAACACCGTTTTGCGTCTATCTCAAACATAGGCAGCGTTTGGAAACAAGGTTAACTCTGTAGCTTTCGGTATATCGTGGCACCCATCTTCTTGTGTCGGAGGGAGAGACAGACATCTGCGAGCAAACAATGTATAATGTTTAGATATGCTGAGGTGTATCTCAAACACGTGACAATCGAACGCAAATCTTAAAACCCAATTGTTGAACCTAACTCAAATAGATGACAATCCAATACCTAAACGACAGTCCTTCCAGAACAAGTCTAGATGGTTAGCACAGTTAAAGAAGCACTATAGAACCTTATATCGCTATCTCGCGAGGAGGGTCCCTTATTATCTCGGTGGAAAGTTTTAAGGAACAATTCGAAACAAGCGGATAACTTTTGAAACATCATTTTTGAAACATGCTAAGATAAGAGAATTAACTCAACTCATAGTGACTTCACTATATCGGCAAGGTCTTGACCCGAGAGCTTAAAGACAGCCCCTCGACTTGAGGGCTCCCAACCCGAGGGGGTCTTAGCATAGAAGATAGACCCAATGGATTCATAGCTCGACCATAAGAGATCAAAACAGTTTTGAGTCCCATCTTGATAATATAATCGGTGAGAAAGGCTTATTGCACTTTCATATTGCACTTTAAGTGCAATGTGACTAGGCATAAGGCTCATGTGGCACTCCTCACATGAGGAATGATAAAGTGGCCATCCAATTGTTGGATGCCACATGGGCCTTATGTCAAGTCACATTACACTTAAAGTGCAATATAAAAGTACAATAAACATTTCTCATAATCTGTAAATTTTATCAAGGCTTTAAAAGAAGGGGAAGACACAGTGTAAACATTTTAGAGAGTTTATTTAAATAGTAGGTACTATTTTAATCATACATATTTGATGCAAGAAGTTTGACTAGTAGGAGATGGAGATGGACAGCCTTTGGTTGGCGGGGAACGTGTGTACGGCAGCGGTTTACACGTGTGTCAGTGCCATGGTTTGTTGTCTGAGCACGTGTGACATGGTAAGTTGGGATAGAGTTATTATTGCATTTCTCAATTCTAATTTTTAGTGTATTTTTTTACCTCTTCGTTTGGTCAAAAGTAATATTTGATGCACGTCACTAACAAATGATGTGAGCGTAAACCAAGTAATCATTGACTGTCTGTCTCCTCACCCTGAACCAATCAGGGTGTGGTTTGGACGCACATCTTTTTAAAAGACGTGCATCAAATATTACTCTTTGATTAATTGACATTGATATATGTCCCTCAACCAAGAGTCAAAATTGTATTTTAAAATATAATAAATACTTTTCAAAAAAAAATATTCTAATTTTATGGAGAACATATTATTACTCAACACCAATATGTGCATGGGACAAGTAGTATCCATCCACCTAAATCAAATAATAAATCCTTCTCAATTCTATATATGAGGAAAGAAAAAGTGGACATCGTATTTATTTTTTCACACCAAAATTGACTATGTCAATCGTGTGTAGTCACCGTTCAACGTAGAATTGATAAAATATGATATAAAGCATATGTTATTAAAAAATTAATAAGTTTTATTATTATATATTTTTCCTTGTCATCTTTATATATAGATCAATCGTAGGTCACTTGTTGCAAGTATTAATCATCTTTATAATATTTGGGATATAAGTAAATTACGTTTGTTACGTTTTTTATTATTGCAATCTAGAATCTCAAATAGGAGAAACAATTAATGGCTAGATGAAATGGTCGATCGCTTGTGTTCGTAGACATAAATAGGTGGGCTCCACTGATCGGATGGTCGAGCATTTCGCCCACTAAACATTGAGATCATGTTTGATACCGAGATAGATTAGGACTCAATCTATCTCAATACCAAATAGCTCTTGGGTATTTCTCCTCATATAGAGTACAATTGCTCCTCCTTCCTCCAGTTCACCTTCTTCTTTTGAGAGGGAAGAAATACTAATTAATTGATTAGACTAAGCAATATTGATTTGAAACTAAACATAGTTATGTTATATTACGTTCACGTGAATACATCATGATACTGCGAGTGACAAAGGCGGAGCCGACCGATGATAGTGAATTGTTGCAGTGGCCTAGGTCACATCACATCCACGTGATTTAGAATTTAAGGTTAAGGATAATAACCTTAATTATAAGGGGAAAGAAGTGAAATTCTTTATTTTGAAACATGATATTTTAAAATAAGAAATGCTAACTTGCAGGGGCAACTGGACAAATGATTTGCTCGGTTGCCTTTACCCAATGGATGATGGCGCAGGTCCCACTTGCGCATCAACCAATTTCATATGATTGGCCGGATAAATGATTTGTCGGGCTAGCCGTATAAATAATATTTCTCTTCTAAAATAGGACTATATACTTACCTGCGCTTACTCCCTTGAGCAATGCTTAATTTTCGACTAGCCAGAGAAAAAAAAATTTATCTAACCAATCGCTTGATTGACTGAGACGTGGGTCCCACACTTAAAAAGCAGCCATAGCAAGCATGGGACCCAAGCCCCAACCAATCCCTCAGTAGGCATAATAGTTTTTTTTTTAGCTGACCAGTCGAGAATTAAGCATTAAGAGAATAAAGGGCTCAAGCTTATCAATGGAAATAAATAAAACTTAGTTTAATAACATGCATAGGCAAATAAAAACTTAGTTTGATATCTGCTTTTATCCAAAATAAACACATGATGTATTTGTGGATTTAACTATTCTACAATGATATCCAAAGACAATGATAAGACTTTTATATCAGAAAGAGAGCGAAAATAAAGGGTTAATTTATCCGAATATATCCTATGCAACTATGAAAAGGGTGCTAATCTCTAACCAAAGAGACAGAATTCAGACCATTTTCCGATAGGGCAAAAGCTTCGCTCCCGGCAGCTCGGGAATTCCAGCAAATTCTCGGCGCAAAGAGAATAGGGGGATCCCCAACATTGTGAACTGTGTCAGAAAAAAATAGGTTTTTTATTTTTTAGTCCCTACAAATATATGTATTTCTCTTTTAGTACCTCAAATTAAACTATTATCATATTAGTCCTTCAAAACTTCTAAAACTTTGCAAAAAAGTCTCTCTAGTAGGGACTAATATTCAATATGTAGAAGTTTTGAAGGATTAATATGACAACGATAAATTAAAAGAGAAATACACATTTATAGGGACTACAGAATAAAAAACCTAAAAAAAAATTGGTAGGGGGAACAAGTTCTATCTACAAATTTCAGGTTTGGTTAACAGGAATTGCCCCAGAATAACATGCCCAAATTTGCCAGAAATGGTGAATGCCATCACTTTTGCAACTTTAGCTCACACAAACCCATTTCAATTCCTGTACACAACGTTGCAACAGGAACCGGTAAAGTTTATGCTGCACAACACTTCAGAATTCCTTCCTGTGCTTCCTTATAACAATCCAAACAAGGTGAAATGTTTATACAGAAGTGCACCGCATTCTTTGCCTTACCAGTGAATTCAAGATGGCGGCGAGCAAGAAGACAGCACTTTACGAACCTCTTCGGAGATGGGGGCACTTGAGGAGCAGTGTTCAGCACAGCTTTTCTCCTATGGCAATTAATTTTTCCTCTAGACATCATTAGTTGCAATCTGATGCCCCACACCTACTATGATTTAATAACAAGTCTGTTCCATTTCTGCCGACTGGAATAAGGCGATGGATCCGACCACCATCACAGAAAATACCACAAAAAAATGACAAGGTGTCATCCTGATTGGTTAGCATGGTTTCTGAGAGCAGCTAACTTGCCAGCAGCCTGTATGATGGCATATCTTGTACGAACTGAAGGTCCTCAATCAGTAACTCTCTTTCCAGTCGACGGCGTGTGGATTTCATCACAGTCTAAAAAGATAGCAAATGCCAGACAGTTAAAAAGCAGCTCAGTTAGAAATTAATCTGTAAGGATGTGCATACATTGAAGTCCATGTATGATGCATGCATGGCAAGCCATTGCTGATCCATCAGTTTGAATGCTATACAGTATAAAACATCAAAAGCCTGCTCATTCACTGCAAGACACTCAAGTTAGAAAGGAAAACTTGAGATGAAGTCATAAAAGTCTAATTGGAAACCTGAAGTGCAGGTAACTGAGAAAGTGGAAGGTGCAAAGGAAGCATAGCTTCTAATATTTTTCAGGCAGAGATCAGCAACACTTGAATGTTGAAAATAAATAACTGTCCAATTTTCCCTAGTGCATAACATGGAGAGGTATCCATGGGATACAGAATCCGATGAATCATTATGATCTCCAGAAGGAAAATGACACTACATCGTTTTTGGCCTTACTTTCGCTAAAATGGAGTATCAAAAGGCATGTCAAACAACATACCAGAAAGTAGTTTTAAGAAAGCTGCTCCCATCATGGAACGTGGTTTAACTGCACAGGGATAATAAAACGTTTCACTTCACTTTTGGAAAACAAGTCTTAAAAGTAAGGAAATGCATTTACAAGACAAGAAGTTTGAGATGAAGGATGAAAGGCAAATAGAAGGCATCTCTCTATGTTTCAAGAACCCAAGCAGATTCCAGTTATTCTACTTTGATCAGTACACTTGGAAAGAGATTCACACCAGCTTGGAGGTCAAGCATTTCAATAAGCATGAAAGTGATATTCACTCCAGCTATAGCAAATGGGTATTCCCATGTTGCACGATCTCCTTCCTGCTTATGAAGAAGTTTGTGGAAGGATTTCTGCCAAAGAAAATGCAATCTCGTTAGTGTGTTAGAGTGTGGAGGAGACATGCAAATGATGTTTCACAAGAACACCCATAATATGATGGAATTGTAGGCACAATCATGTAGAATATTATAGATTATGAATTATGACTACCACAAGTATTACCAAAGCCGCATGATTTTCTATAGACTTGAGTATTCTACTGTAAAAAGGCCGGCTTCAAAATATGATTCATTCTACCTACCTCGTCAGAACTCAGAACCATCATCATTAGAAAGAAAACGACAAAAGGGATACAGTGAAATAGAATGGTCTAGAAGAACTTTGATGTCATCATCATTTTGCAAAACTTTGAAGACAAAGGGGGTCCAGAGAAATAGGACAGTTGAGAACTTCAACAATATCATCATTTCAACAGATATCCTTTACTAACTGTATAGGCCAAGTCTATCTGTGATCCAAATGTGACTTGTTGTGGTGAAACTCATATCTTTCCAAGACTACAGTAATACAAGTACAAGCAAAATGTACAAGTCTGTCAATCTTGCCTTGCATTGCTTGTTTTTCATTGTGCGATCACCTTTGAACTCAGTAAGGGAAATCATGACTGTTCAAACACATGAAACAAATTTGCAAGCTTCTAAAGTTATAGCATAACTAAAAGAACCAATAATATATCTTAGTTTTTTTGTAGAGCATGGACTTATTAACAAAGTTTCATTTAGGAATCTCAGTTGATACAAAATTGTTAATGTCAAATCAGAGGGCAAAGAGACATTTTCAGTAATAAAAGGAAAGAGGTAATTAATATTTAAAGACACACACGAACATACAGGAAAGTTCTTCGCAAAAAACAATAAATTCTCCAAAGATATAAAACCACCACCCCTGCAAAAAAAAAGAGTAATATCCATTTTAGAATGCAAACTTGTTTCTGACGTCATCAATAAAGCAGTTGTAACAAATGGGTATACCCTAAACCCTACCTGAAATCTGTGGATGGATCTTTCCCTTGCCAACCCATTTCTTTCCACTGATCAGATATCAAATCTTGGAGTTCTACTTCAGGAAATGCAGAACACCACAGTGATCTCAGGGCTTCCTACAGCAATAAATCAAGTTGAAAAGCGAGATCCCTCAATGATCCACTCAAAGAAGCTTTTTCAATAACTAGAAGCAATCTACGGACCAAATAAGTAACTCATCGGGAAAAAAAAGCAGACTATAATAATTCTATCCCATTTTAACACGTGCTCACTAGTCACTTTTTACTGATAATCAAGATTATAAAATTCTACATCACTATGTTTCTTTTATTTGAATAGAAAGGAACTTTGCAAATAGCATGTTCCCTCCAAATAAAAGAAAACACATAACTGAAAAGGGATTAGAAAAACCAGGAAAAAGACTTGATGCTATCCCACTTTAATAAGAAGCAGTAACTATGTGTAGGCTTTGAGAAACAGTGAGCTCAATATCATGTTACCAAGTGACAACATTAGTTTAGAAGAATTAAACAGGTTCCTCTTCTTATTAAAGAACTCTGTAGTTAAATGTAAAATCACTTCCCATGTAATTACGTAAATGGATAATAATGTTATTCCAATTATATTTAAACACCGTCTAAAGCATGACAGTGTGGGAACACAAGGTGACAGTGATGACAAAAGCATGGACTTTGGTACATGAGGGCGTACACACAATTGCATTTTTAAGATAAAGTATTTTGACACTTGAATGACTAGGAAGGCCACAGTTACAAACACAAGTATTTCAACTTTTTATTAATTTCAATAACAGAGAACTGTCCGCAATTTAAAAAGATGAGATAATGGGTAATCATAATCCATGAAAGGTCTTCATAAGATAGCATATTATGACTAGATGGCTACCTGATGGTTGTCATTTGCATTGTCAAAGGCGATTCCAATACGGTTTTGTAACCTCAGTAGGCATCTCCCCTTTCAGGTAGAACACATAAGGGAACAAACTTGTCAGTCACCTCAAAGAGTAACAGAAAAATTATGATCCTAGGATTATGAAGTAATTTCAAGTTTTAATTTTCTAGGTACTATTTACTAGATGACTTGTCATTTAGTTCATAAAGCCAAATGTAGCATTACTTCCTAAGTCATTCAAAGCTTTTTGGGACCCAGATTTAGTTTTCCCTCCCAACCATGTGATTGTGAAACAGTTAATTTCCGTTGGCAGGGTAAGAAATTTAGCCTGTCCAGCAACAAGAATTCTTCACATGATTATGAAAACAACTACATATTCTTCAATTTATACAGAGATCAAAAGTTTAAACCCGTCAAGGAATAGACAAAGAAGGATTAAGCATTGATTGACATCCCATGAGGTCTTTCCAAGATCTCTCTCTCTCTCTCTCTCCCTCGGTTCCCAGGATGGTCTTTGTTCCCTCCTCTGCAAACTCTTTACCTTCATCAAGAAAAAAGAAAAAAAAAGTGGATAAAGTAGGAGTTTTATCCACACCGGGTGCCAAAAAACTGTGGCAACTGAACATTTTGCAGGCAGACTATTCAACCAAAGGACAGAACAATTGGGTGATTCCTTTTAAGGGTCTCCCTTGATAGAAAAATGGGGTCGGCCTCCACCTCACTGTTGAAAATTTTGGCAATACCCAGCCGCCAATTAAGAGCTTCAAGATCTCCTAGAAATCTTTCATCTTCTTTCTCATAAGCTATTAAGTTGTGGGAAAGCATCCATTCTCAGTTATCTTAAATAAATGAGACACCTAGTACTACATCCGCTCAAATGTAAGACAACAGAACACAGAGTTCTAGGTAAAAGAATTATGGGAAGAGAATACCTGAAAAGGTGTAATGTCTAATGAAAGGCGAGCTTCATTCTCTCTTCCCTGAGCACAAACACAAGAAAGACCTCTTCCGATCCATGCAGTCGAACCCGTGACAATCTCAACTGTGGCATACAAGGTGAAAATAAAACAATCATGTACTCTCCCGGGTCTTCGTACAGGGGAAAACAGCCAAGAATATTCAATCATAAAGAACTCCAAAAGCTCAAACACACACTACCCAGGGGCCGGAAGGACTAAATTTACTACCCAGATATGCTTTAACTAGATTGTCTTAAGACATCTCAATCTGCAAATACCCATTAACTATATACACAACAAAAATTTGTACCATTTGCAAACTAAGAAATGCAAATACTCCGGAAGGACTAAAGACATTGTCCAGACGTGCTGATTAAGCACCACTACAAACAAATTAATCAAAGGCATCGAAAAACCGAAAATGAAAATTGAGAACAGGGATATGCTGAAGAAATGGCACGTTGACACCATTACTGGTGAAGGAATACTCAGACATTTCCATATCAATCAAAAGCATAGGAAAATGATGTACGAAGCAACAAGCAGAAGTAACAACAAACTTCAGTGTTCTATAAAGTTGAGGGAAAAATCTACAACCCCTTTCCTTTACACTAAAAATAATATGTATGAATAAGAAATGCCAGCCAATCTCCAACTCGGCACCAACCCCACCAATTTGACCCTGAACCACGACCTCAGGTTTCAAACAGCCGAGAAATGGAATGGCATCACAGCATCCAAAATTGCTTTCTCATCTCAGTTTAAATTTTTCACCCATGTTCTATCGTGAGAGACACCGAAGACACGAAACTTCATACATACCAGGCGACGGATGATACCCACCGCCCCGACCGAATGCGATCCTTCTCACGGCCACGAAGGATGCACCGTTCCCGTCCATCTGTATCTCTGCACACCTCAAACCATAGCCAACGGCACGCCTTGGAAACCTTCTGCAAATAAATACGGCCGCAAAAGCAGAGACAAAAACGATGACGAGACTCAAATGCACATCACCATTCAGGAAAAATAGTATCTTTTCAAGCAAAAAAAAAAAACTAACCGAAGACCGCCAAAAGCACCGTTACTCTCACAAAAACGACGTAGAATCGCCGTCTTTAGGGTCTCACTTCGGGCAAGATTCAAGAACCACACCTTCGCCCAGCCTCCGCCGGCGACGCAATCCGAGGCCAGGGCGCAGGAAACAGGCGCGCAAGGGAGGAAGGAAGAACAAGCGGCGAATGCCGGTTGATATAGGGATCTTCCCGCGTACAGCTCGGCCCCGAGCCGATCCTCGGAAAGAAGCTAGCCGACAATCCGACCCAACGGCACCACCACCACCACCTCCGATCAAAAATGTGGCCGGCAATGTCGCGGGACCGGCCGAGGAAGAGACATAGAGAGAATGGAGGGAAGAGAGACAGAGGTCCGGTGGGGGGATGGCGTTTCCCGGCGATTCGCTGGTTTCCGGGACGGCAGCGAAGGGGAGGAAGGCTGTGGCTCCTCCTCTGCTGTCATGGGGGGCTCTTCTGCGTGGCCGGCCACCCCTTCCTCCCTCCCACCACCCGATCCAACGAAGTGTTTGGAAAAAAAATATTATGTTTTATTGGATATTTTGCGAAAACGCCCCCCTTCTAAAATTTATTTATAAAATTGAGAGAAATATTTTTCAATTTTTATATTAGACTAAGTGGCGATTTATAAGACGACTAGACATGTCAACATGTTATAAGAATCGGCCGCCATCGATCATCACCAAATCATCCCACATCATCATCTATCGCCATTGACTACTATCATTGTTGTATTACACTTTCATTGACGATGCCACTAATTACTTGTCAATCATCATTTATTTTCATCACTTTTTTCCTATCTAATCATCTTTTATAGTTGACATGAATCAATAAATAAATTGAATTGGTAATATACTTTGACAAATATTTGATATTCAGATAAAATATTTGACAATTTGTGCTCGTAAATACAAGCGGATGTGAATCCCGTTGTCAATATAACAACGAAACCCACCTACTTGTGTCTACGACCTGACACTTTTTTACCCGAACACTTAATATTTATCATTTATTTATTCTTGTTGCTCATCTAAAAGAGATAACAAATACTACTCTAAAAATATTTATATTTATTTTTTTATAGTCTTTATATTAACATAGTAACAAAGACATGTATCCTTACAATTAATCATCAAGAAGATAGGAGCGATATTTTTAATTTTATTTAATTAAATTTTTAATGGACATATCTCTTTTAGAGTGAGTGAGAGAGAGAATATGTATTATAGATATATTTCTATTTTGATTAAATATTAATTAAGAGAGAATAATCTTCTATATTTTCATTAAGTATTCTCTACAAATATTTTTTATGAATTTCATCAGAGGACTTATTTTTTCTTATTATGTTAATAATCTTCTTATATTAATATACTTATTAGATACTCTTAAAAATGACATCTCACCACTTGAGATCTTTAAAATATTCTTCTGTCACTCATAAAAATTAAAATTTTTAGATTAAAATATTGTGATGAAAATGACGTTTATAAATATATAAAGAGATAAAAAGAGGGAAAGATCTTTAAAAATATTTTGGATCATTTTCATATTTAATTAGAAGATCAGTGAAGGAGTTAAAAGAATATATTTTTAATGAAATATTAACAGATAATAGCAACATCGGTCATCTTCATAAGTCTTATAATATAGGAAGATTATCCAAATAATATGAAATAAAAGAGAATATAATAATGACAATAACTATGTAAAAATGATATCCTTGCAAAAAAAAAAATCTCATGTCAACTAAAGAAGTCAAATTTAAAAATAGTTTAAAATTATCAAATCATTATCAAACATTATCCATATCTGATCTAACAAAATATCACTATCAAATGGAAGAGTAGGACTTGTCCCCATATAAGTGCTTACACTATGTGAATATTATCTTACAAATTATAATTATTATGTGAAACTTATGAAACTTGTGGAAAACTATAGTTATTATGTAGAATATGTGGAAAGTTAGATACTCAAGAGTCTTTGAACAGAAAAGTTTCTCACCGATTCACATTCTATCAAAGGTAAATCAAGATACATCTATGTGGCAAAATTTAATGGTAGTTGATTATAGTGTTAATATCGTATTTGAAAATCCAAATCTCTAATACCTATTAAAGGTTTCATCGTGATAGTCGATGTTGCTTTTAAAAATGACAGAACTTCCAATATAGTCATCCTACTCACTGCAAACTCAAATCTAATCTCATGTTACACTCACATTTTTTCTATCTCAAACTCAATTGTAGATGAAACTTTGATAATTTTTCAAGATATCTCGTAGGATACCAACAGTAACCATCCAATTATTATTATTAGCGATGCTTTCACTATCATCAACACAATGAATAATTTTCATCCTCTTTAAGATAATGCAACACCATTATTGATGATTATAGAGACTGACTAAACTAATGTCATTTTGGTAAGATTAGTTATGCCCCGTACTTTTAATAGTGAGCACGAAAAAGAGTGGCACCCTCCTTCATTCTTTTAAATATATTGAATGCATTTAATATTATTTCTATAAATTTTATTATTTAATTATGGAAGCATTTTATTTTTCCTATAAAAAATGTTTACACTGTGTGTTTGCACAAAAATATTTACACTTATCTTTTCTCCAAATACAAATATAGTGATTGACATTTGTAGATAGATATTTATTATTGTACTTTTTCATTAATAAGCACGTAGATAAACACATAAGAATAATATGTTAAATTATAAATATTTTTTAAAAAATAAAATTTTAAATTAGATAAGATATACAAAATTTTATATTGCACGATTTATAGTGAGAATTTAACCTTACAATTAAACTATCTTCTTACTTGTGTTGAGGATAGTGATGGTGAGGAAGAATAGGAAAGTAATAGGTCTTACTTTCACAAATTTTTAAATCAAAAAATAAGAATAAGATAATATATATAGAGAGAGAAGTGTTAAATATCAAATATTCAAATGGAGTAAAGATTAATCTTACCTCGGTACCCCCCATTCACGTGCATCTTCATTGGTGAGGTGCTTGGGCCCTACGCCCATCGTGATGACGTGACGGGGCGCATAGCCATTGTTTGTGTTGGCCCTTTTGGTACGGCAGCAAGCAAACCTAAAGGGGGGGTGAATCGGTTTTTCTGAAATCTGAAATAGAATCTTAAACACAGAAAATAACACTTGAAGGTTTGGTTAGTTTAGTGTGATAAAGAGTAGCAGTGCGGAAGCAAATAAACAATCACACAAGGACACAGGAGATTTATCCTGGTTCGGCCCTTCCCACATGGAAGTCCTACGTCCAGTCCCCAAGCAAACTCTTGGGATTTCACTAACCAAGGGTACAGTCCCCTTATGGACCTTACAACACCCTGGATCCCCCACCAGGTCTTCTTCTCTTTCCCGGGCAAGAAGGCAACCCACTTCTCTTACAGGTAAAGAAGCCAACCTCCTGGAACAAACCCCAGTGCGGTTCTGCTAGACACAAACCCCTAGCTGGGTTGACAACTGGTACAAACCCCAGTGCGGTTCTGCTAGACACAAACCCCTAGCTGGGTTGACAACTGGTACAAACCCCAGTTAGGTTCTGCTAGACACCAACCCCTAGCTGGGTTAACAACTGGTACAAACCCCAGTTAGGTTCTGCTAGACACCAACCCCTAGCTGGGTTAACAACTGTATACAGTCCTACAGCTGGACACAGATCTTTCTTAGAAAGATCAGACTGAGAGACCTTACAAGATGAACACTCATGTAAAGCTCACAGTCCCAAACTCTCCCCAGATATACAATGAGCTCGGAGAGAAACAGAAGAGAGAAAAGAAGACAGAAAGCTCGGAAGCTTGAATGCTTGAGACGCTTGATTGCTTCTTCTTGGCTCGGGCTCTTTCTCTCTTTCCTTGAGTGTATGTGGCGTGAAGGTGCTTCTCACAGATGTACACTCCTTCAAAGATATTCAAGAAAAGGCTCTCCTGTTCTTCAGCAATGCTCCATCTTTTATATTGAGCAGCTTTAGAATAGATCCGTTGAAGAGATCCGTTGGAGTTCTAGCCGTTGCTGATCTTTCTCTTCATTTGTCTTAATCAGACTCTGATGGTCTTCGATGTCTGTGAGCATAGAAGAGAGTGTTAGCATAAAAGAGTGTTTATGATAAACGATGCATGGTACTGTGCTTCTGCTAACATACTGAAAATAGAGGTCATATCTTTTTGACAAGACTCTGAAATATGCATGCAGCTTTTTGTCAGAAGATATTTGACTTTTCATTTAAGCGCCAGGCATATTTGAAATATAAAGGCAATCTGTGTTTGAACAGAATCCATGAAGAAATCGTTATGAGCATGACTTATGAAATTGTTATGTGAAGAGTCGTTGCTCATTTATAAACAAATCGATGTGAACAAATCGTTGTGAGAGCAAGTCGTTGCGCTCACTTATAGAATCGTTATGAGATCGATTTCTTACTAAATCAATGCGCTTAAAGAGGAAATCGTTATGGCATCGACTTCTTAACAAATCGTTGCGAACACTTATGAAATCGTTATGGCATCGACTTCTTGCGCTTTACAGAAGAAATCGTTGTGAACACTTATGAAATCGTTATGGCATCGACTTCTTGAAAAATCATTTCGGTCACTTAAGGAATCGTTATGGGAACGACTTCTTATCAAATCAATACGCTCAAAGAAGAAATCGTTATGGCCACTTATCAAATCGTTATGGCATCGACTTCTTAGCAAATCGTTGCGGCGCTTGATACTTTGGCACTTTAAACAGAAATCGATGTATATTGATTAAACATCGATTTTATCATTTTAGTGCGCCATATATTGCATCAATGAAAGACTTAGCATTTTGCTATGGGATTGATGCGACACAGATGAAACAAAAATATTCATTATGTTATCATCATAAGTTTTGTTATCACCAAAATACAAGAACAAATAGAGAGTGGTTCAACAGTTTGCATAGGTTCATTCATTGTCAGACACAAATATTTGAAGTGACACGTACTTCTTTTGGTGGGTGTGGATATTAAAAAAAACTCATGCCAAATATGGCCCAAGTGGCAAGCTCACGAGTGGCTCACAACCGACTGGCCCATCAGAGAAAAAGGGGCATCTAAACAGCGCAGCACCCCAAGGGGTAAAATGGGAAAACAGATCTACAAGGAGGACTATAAAAAAGGAGACTTACACAGCAAGCAAAGAGGGGAGAACGCTCTTCTTCGAAGAAAAAGCAAGAGGTGTTGAAAAGGGGGCAAGGGGACTAAGAGGCGGTACGAGGTGAGAAGCTCCATCTCCTTTCTTCAGGCGACTGATACAATGAGCAAAAGGAAGAAAGGAAACTTGAAGCTACAACTTTTTCGGAGGTGGTGCAACAAAAGAAAAGAAAAAAAAGAAGAAGAGGGTGAGAGAGCATAGAAAAAGGGAGAGAGAGAGCTTCTTTCTCCTTAGTCTTCCCATTGTACTATGTCTTGTCTCCCCCTCCCATTTTCTAATATGTGTCGGGCATAGATGACCCCTCTTAAATCTGCCTGCATGAGTTGGCAACATATATTCATAAATGACAAGGATTCAACAGACTGCCGACTCACTAAATCAGTGGAGTGTTTCAGTCTGATGAGTCGGTAAGCCTCATGGGTGATGAGTCTGCAAGCCTCGGTTAATGGAGTCGCTGAGTAATCTGTTAATGAAAAGGTTCTTTATGGCCTTGGTATTTACCAGTTCCCTTGTAGGCATGCCTCGAAAATTGACACCGTGTGCTAATTAGGTGACGCGGTTATACGACAAACACATCTTTTTTGGTATCGTCTCTTTCATGGTGGGCGGGTACTGCGGCCTCCCCCCTTGCCACAAATAAGCAAAGGTGCTACCAATTTTTTTTCGCACATTTAAGTTGATAAGAGCCTTTAAAATCCTCACTGGTCGACTGAGTCGACAGCATCCCGACAGGATGCCGATTCAACCATGCCTTGCTATTCACTAGCATTTTGTCGATTCAACCGTCTGTCGACTCAGTTAGATCTTGCTGATTCAACTGTGCTCTACCGATTCAATAGTCTTGCCGAGTCTGTCAAATTCTGCCGATTGAGTTGTCTGTCATCGAATGAGTTGCGCAAGACCTACCGAATGAATTGTGCATATCTTGCTCAATGAGCTACATCTGTCTTGCCGAATGAGCTGCATCTACCTTGCCGACTGACTATGCATGTCTTGTCGAATGAATTGCATATCTTGCCGAATGACATGTTTGTCTCGCCGAATAGACTGTGCCAATACTATCGACTGAACATACAATGATCAAACAATACCGCTCACAAACAGAACTATGACTATCATATTTCAAATGTAACAAAAAGAACTCATTAGAACTACTAAAAAAATGAATAAATTAATAAAAAATTCAATAATAATACTTAAGATGATGATGATCATAATCAATTAAATGCTATCAGATAGACATCTTTTCATGTTGACACTTGGATTTAAATTCAAGACGTTATCTTACACTTTTATCAGATATTTCATTCTCAAACCACAAGACTTTCTACTCTAATAATAAATTAAAAATTCTTTCTCTTAGACAAATATAATTAACATCGTTATGTTTAGACGACGACAATATATTAATTCTAATCCAATACTCACTTTCGTTTGACGAAATCAAATAATGCGCAAAAAATCTAAAACCCTCCAACTCTCAAATGCAGAACCTGTTGTCATTTGTGTGACTAACACACCTAAACTATGCAATTACAACTTCATCTTCCGTCTCTATTACTTGAATTTGCAATATACAATCATAAACATATAAGAACATAATAAATATAAAAATTAAAAAAAAATCATAGTGATAGATTATTTTCATCCCCACCCACCTTCTTCTACTTGGATACTCAAAAATTTCTCGTACACATAAAACTTGCAGCAGTGTTTGATGCGATCACCTTCGTAGTAATTGCCACTTTGCTACCCCCCCCCCCCCCCGTCAACACTCACGTCAAGAAAAATTTAATATCCTCACTACTCTAAAAAAAAATTAATTTACTAGAAAACGCATCATGCAGACTGCGAGTTCCCTTCTTTTCGTGCCCCCATCACTCAAAAGAGACATTAGTAGTTTCTCTCGTCGTCGATCCAACCAGCCCATATGTCGAAGCATTTGCAATTGGGCAATGCAAAAAAGAGTTCACAACTTGTTCTTGCAGTTATCACGTTCTCTTACATTAATACTAACTAGTAATAAACCTAGAAATACGGGTGCCCATGACAAGTATCGTGTGGAACACCAGTGCAGACACTCCATAGATTGAAGACGAGGAAGAAGAGAGTGCTGTACAACATGACTACGTTCTTTGTCACCACCATCATATACACAAGAAAACTAACTAACCAGCCCTGAAACGTTCAACATGGCAAAAAGTCGAGTCTACTACTACACGGCACACGGCGGAGGAGGAGGAGGTCCGCCAAGCCCAACCCACAAGCCAACCCCGCACGCACCACACCACCACCACACACCAACAATAAGAAGAGACGAAGAGTGCAGACTGCAGAAGAAGCAGGGGGGACGGCTTACGATTACGACGACCTCTTCTTCCTCTTCCTCTCCTCCTTCTCGGCGGCGTTCTTCACCTGGAAAGAACAACACCAACATTGCGCACCGTATTAAGATTTATTATTACATGTTATTTTTGCAACGCAAGGAAGAAAAAAACAGTAGAGACCCATCCATTTGTGTCTGGATCCGGATATCATGACACCACATCTTGTGACAAAATTGACGAGGATTGCATGGCATGATTGAGAAGAGAACTTTTTATCTCTACTTTTTATATAACCCACATCAACTTCTATTATATCATGCTATTATATCATGCAAGATGCGTCAGTCGTGCCATAAAAGTGCTTAGTTTTTTCCCATGATAAATACTGACACCCGGTGGTGGGGTTCATGGCTTACCATGACCACGAGGACCCTGACAAAAACGCCGACCAGGTCGACGTAGAGGTTGAGTGCGTCCCTGACGTGGTCGAGTTCGCCGTGATATGCCCTCTCGATGATCAGCTGGGTGTCGAACACCATGTAGCCCAGGAATATCAAAAGCCCGAAGTAGATCTGCACGCAAACAGAAAGAAAGCAAGATGTTTTTAAGCGAGAAGGGGGAGAGAGGGGGGTCGTGTGAAGTGCGAAACGACAAACAGCAGTGTTCTCGAAAGAGAAGGAACAGAATGCAGGTTCAAAGAGTTGGAGACCCAGATTGCTGAATCTGTGATTTGGGTTTACCTCCACGTTGAACGCAGCCGTGGAGGCACCAAATATGGATGAAGCGAATTGCAGCCACAGGAGAATGGAGAGGCCAGAGCTGAGCAGGCCCCCCAGAAAGAGGTACTGCCGGCGCCTGGCCACCACCGCAGCGGCAGAAAAGCAACCGAAGGCCAGAGCAGTCCCCACAAATGCGGTGAGAAGGATCCTGTGATTTGGACGGGGGAGAAAGAACACATGTTAAGGACGCCCTTCTGCTTTCAATCAGTGAGAGCAAGACAAGGAATCACAAGAAATCCGCAGTTGGCCAAATATGGAATCACATCTCTACTAAAAAGCAAGGCAAGGATGGCAACACTCGGCAGTAGCATTCCATAGTCAGATGCACATAGTAGACCACAATTAGACTTGCATGCATAAAACGGTTCATAGATAAAATTTGAACATAATAATGTCAGCAAAGGAGACATTCTTAGATGCATGGAGAAAAAAAGCCAACAGCAGCAGAACATGACTCAACAGGAATCAAATCCTGGGTAGAAATCTAAGAATAAACATAAAAGGGCAGCAAGGAAGGAAAACCAGCAGCTTTCATCCCTCGAGGAGTACGGGTTCACTAGTTTAGGGAGCTTTTGGTTACAAACATTAACTAGCTTCGTTAGTATTAACTTCGATACTATTACTATCAGTGGATGTTCTGTATACACTCTCATCAAATTAGATATTACTATTTTAGTAAATAGTATTATCATAAGATATTAAATGCGTCACTTTCCCATCCTAGCACTATCCCTCTCCCGTTCCAATATCATCAATTCTGCTCTTCTCACATCAATATCAATATTAATAGCTCAAACTTGAGTATCAATATCATGATGAACCAGAATTTAGACTCCAACCCAGCAAGAGATTAGAAAAAGTGGAAAGAAAATATTGTATTGGAAAATGACTACAACATGAGAAAATGTGCTTGTGTGTGTATGCGAGAAAGAAAAATAAAGAGGAAGATGAGACGGGCAAAGGGGCAGGGGAAGGGGAGAGAGAGAGAGAAGTGGACAATGGGTGAGAAAAGTTCCACGGGCTCTATTTCCATGTCTGAGAAATGAAACCCTGGGAACAACTGAATATTTTTGAACATTTGGGAAACACTATTCAACTGATGCAAAACATGAGGAAGTAGTGTAAACAAAGAACATAAAACGTTAACGACGGCAAAACAACACCCAAGCGTTGCAATGCTACCTTGCAATGAAAACAGAGGAGAATTAAGAGTTTGGGGGTGGGGAATGGGATTGACAGAACTAGACATTCAACATGGTAAAGCTCGACAGTTCCCACTCCCTGCCTCCCTCACAGGAGGACTGGGGATGTGTAATACAAGAGAATGCAGAATACAAAATCATGTATCTGCATGTATAACATCAAGAAAATATGTAAGGAGCTACTGAATCTGAAATCGGAAGATTGTGAACTCATGTGCCTAAAGATGCAAGCCTTCCAAGCCTTAATTTAAGTTGATTGAGTCATCGAGCAGAGAGACATTCAGCTTTTAAATTGGCTTCCTTTGAATAATCAGAAATTTTAAAATGGTTCACAACAGATGAGAATTATGAACAGAATAGCACAATGCTCTTGGTATTTTGATATGATTGCAAGCCATACCGTGGGTCAAACTTGATAACAAACGCAACGAGAGGGCCTATGGTTGCTCCCTGAAGGAGGGACGATGCCATCAGGATACCAAATCGCTTCCTCTGTTGAGCAAGACAAAACAAGGTCACGTAAACATCAAAAACCAAAGCAACAGCAGGAAGCAACCATCCAAGCTTTCAAGGATACAGAACAAGAAGATTACCTCTTCATATGGAGGAGTAGCCAGAAGCCACGCGATGCTCAACACGCACCCCAGCGTGGTCAGCACGCCACCGATGTTGAGCAACAGATGCAGATATGCTCCCGCCGCAGAGGCCGCCACAGCAAGGCATAGTGTCAGATAAACCTGCAGCGCAATACCAATCGCTCACAAATAAGTATACACGAGAAATATGATCTCTTCTCTGCATCACGCCGCACAACTACGCTGCCAAGTGGATGCAGCACCACCCCAAACATTTCTTTGAAGACCAAACACCGAATACAAAACGCATTGAACAAAAAGGACGGCGCGCTGCCACAGAAACGCAGCGGAAGCAGATCCAAGAGAGCAACTAACATAGTAAATACAGGGAAACCCCTCAAATCCGGGTAATCTGACGGCAATTTCCGATCCCAATCACAATAGACAAATACCCAAAAGATTCTAGCTTCAACACAAACCAAAAACCTAAAACAAAAGGACCCAAATCGAACAGAAAAAACGCAAATAACCAAAAACAATCCTTTCCGGAAAAACCGGAAGCAAAATCTAGAGAACCAGATCAAAATTCCTAAAACTAATCACGGCACACAAATAGCCAAAAGATTCTATCTCCTAAAAAAAATAAAAATAAAAACAAGAACACCACGAAGGGGCCCTACAACCTATCTCAAGAACATAGTTTGCACGTAGAACAGTAAAGGTTCCAGACAACCTAAGACAACCCATTCCGGAGGGAAAGGCGAGACACAAATCGGAACCCTAGGGCCGGCTAAACAGCCTCAAACTGCCAAGATCCTTCCGCACACGCTTCCGGCAGCGAAACAAGCGTCCAAGATCGCAATAAAACATGCAAATCTGACACCGAACGGAATAGGGGGAACCAAAAAAAAAACGGATGCCCCCATAAGACATACGATCAGAGGGGTGGTGGGGAGAAGCAGAGAGACGATTAAAGACGTGGTCTTCTTCCTACCTTCTTGAGGTGGTTCTGGACGCGGGCGTTGAGGGGGGCGAAGTTCTTGAGGGAGTCGTAACTCCACCGGCTGGCGCCGAACGCCTCCCGCTGGAAGTAGTCCATCTGCTCTCTCTCTCTCTCTCTATCTCTCTCAGAATGGCGTCGACGACGGAGATCTCCAACACCACAAAAGAGACGAACGCACGGAGCTTTCGTTGGTGGACGACGAAAGCCTTGTGTGTTAATATATAGCAGGCGGGGTCTTGGTTCTGGTGCCGCCGGGGGCTTCCCGGAAGCTTCCAGAAAGGAAAGATTTTAGTCAATGAGGCGGTCTGGGCAATTTTTTTATTTTTTTATGTAAAATTATTATTACACAAAAAATTATAAATATAATGCTGATCTTAAATTATTAGGTCATTAAGTTAACATAGTGTTGCTCGTCGTCTAATTAATGACTAACCGATAAAAAAATATTTTATTTGTCCTTGGGTTAAACAAATCTAGCATCTAAGGTCTCACTCTCAAAGTCTTAGAAAAATATAATATAGATAATTTTGTCAAATAATTAAACTAACAAAAATAATAAGAATTTAGAAGAATATTCGCTTTTTGTCAAACGGAAGTCGACAACGATATCATGTTTGTAATATTTATTATTTATGAATAATCTATGTAATAATTTATGTAAAAAATCTAATTTTTTAAGTAATATGAGATAGAAATTTGAACTTAAATATTAAGGTATACATTGATCGGTTTTAACTACTGAATCACATTTTTATTTGGGCAATCTTAAATCTGCAGTGAATTCACTTATATATATATATAATTCTTATATATCTTTTAAGCTATACATCTAATTCTTATATATCTTTTAAATTTGATCTCATCAGATATATCTCATATTTTATCCAATGTACTAATATTATTAAATTTGATCTCCTCAAATATATCTCATATTTTATCCAATGTACTAATATTATGTAAGTTAGCTTAATGAAAATATCAATCGATCCTTAAAATTCTGATTATTTTACCCATTGATTATTTTTATCGTTGGAACTTCATCTTATAGTTTTATTTATATCAACTAACATAAAATATATGATAAAATAATTAAAAAAATTATTGTAATAAAAAATTTATCATAATAAAATTTAACATATATTATAACAAGAAATGATATTTATAATAATAAATTATAATTTTAACAAAAAATAAAAAATAAGTCAAATATTTGATAAAAAATCTTAATTAATGTCTCCTCAAATATAAGATACAAATAATTTGATCAAAAGAGGGAGAGACAGAGATATATATATATATATATATAAGAATATATCATTTTTAATGTGATACATATATTTTTCTATAACATTCAAACATAAAATGCAATTTTAATTATCGCTTTTGAGTTGCTCTGCCTCCGGCTTTCTCGAGAGCACACGCGATTCCGCCGATGACGCGCTGTTAATGTCTGCTAACCAATAAGCCTCCGCCACGTACACAAAGGACACGCCATTCATCCATCAGGTTCTAAGAAGGGCTGTAACAGTCAAAGACTGCGATTTTTTTTGGGTCTTTATTTAATATTTACGGCGCGGGAAATTGGAATTCTAGAGTTCCTTCAACCCCAAGGCATGGCGGCGATCCCAATCACAATCAAATAATTACGTAATTAAAATCGAGAAAAAGAAATTTTTAACCCAGTTGCAGTCCCTCCGAAGTCCAGACACAAGAATAAAATGCTGCAAATCTATCTCCTTATTTCTAAAGACAAATAAAGGATAATCACCCAAGACCCACCAAAAAGTTGTTCTTATCAATATCACCACATTATTTAAGGGGAAATAATTACATCTAAAAAATATTTATGAGAAATTAATTAGAAGTGATTGATTATAATAAGAAATTCTTTTCTGTAATTAAAAATAACACTTACTATAATGAATTATAATTTGGTTAAAAACTATAAAATAAATTAAATATTAATTAAGAATTCCTAATTAATTTAACTAATATTTATTATAAAATTAATTTTATAATAATAATATAAAAATTGTAAGAGAAGAACATTGCTGGATGAGAAAAAAGAAACACATATTTTGATTAATAAAATTATTTTATTATTACTATAAAATTGGTTTCACAATAATTATTTCTCACTCAGTGTACCATCAACTTACCCACAAGGGGATAAAAATCCCATATACAATCAGCATCTCCTGTTATAGAACTAGGCTACAGCAAAACTAAAAAGAAGGCTGGCTATCCAATGTTGCAGAAGAGATTTCAATACCAGTTAATTAGTTTACAGGTTTCAATTCCTGAAAACTGATAAATAAATAAATCAACAGAATGGAAGATTGTTGGATTCGGACTTGAGAAGAATTATGAAAAGAAAAATGGAAGAGGTCCAAAAAAAAAATTTTTGGGGAGGGACAGGAAGACAAAGAGGGCTAGTGTTCATGACTTCTACTTTGCAAGGCCAAAGATCTGGATCCAGCATTGAGAGGTCCATGTGTCTGTTTTTCTTATTTAATTGACTTCTCATAAGATTGTTACAAGGTACAAGAATAAGAACTGCTGAAATGAATAAACTAAATTTCCATGGAGCAGTCAGTCAGATATCTTTGGGGAATATACATACACTGGGTTTCAAGAACAGGGGCTGGTGAAACCTCTGGAAATTACAGGTTAGAATGGTCCAGAAGGGACTTCTGGTTTAGTTTGGTTAGGTGTACATCAACTCACTCAATGAGATCACCCCTCATGTCCAACCCCCTGGATGGCTGGATGGTGTTCATGTTCTACAGCATCTGGAAGCTGTTCCTCACTGAGATTGGGTTCCAGTCTCTGAACCTAGACCCTGTCTGAGCATCCTCTGCTTCCTAAGGCTGTCGCGGCAAGGTAAGAAGAAATCATGCATTAGTGCTTCATCCGCACTGATTCTAAGCCTAGGGTTTACTGTCAAACACTTGTCTACAAGATCAAACAGTGAACTGGGGATCTGGTCGAGGAAATCTACTCTCTTCGTGTTCTTCTCACACCAATCTCTAAGTTTCATGGTTGCAAGTGATTGGATGTCGTAGAGTTCCTGCAAGAAGCATATACAGAAGTTTATGAAACCCATTTCACCACACCCGATGAGGAAGTGCGAGTTGAGTTTACAATACAGTACCAAAGGGAATGAAGACTCGCGGTTATGTAATTTGGCCACTTCCCATAGGTCTTCACTGCCTCTCAATTTTGCAATGTCTTTCATGTTTCTAAAGGGAATCCAAATATCAGAAATATGCAACAATGGACGTCAGTCTCCTCGACAGGGGATACTGTGAAGTTGGAAGTGGAATACTTACTGATCAGGATCGCCGCCGAAAGGTGTTCTTCCTATCATCAGGTAGAGCAACGTGACACCAGCAGACCATACATCAACCTTGCAACCTTGATGAATTGATTTGAGCAAGACCTGCAATAGTTGGCTTACTGAATTACAGTGACATGAGATAAACTAAATAGAAGTGACCTAAGAAGAGTGAATCAGACGAACTCACTTCTGGTGCCCTAAACCCCTTTGTACCAACACAAGGACCTTCGCTCTTGTGTTTCTTCTCTAGAAGGGGGAAAAAAAAGAAGTTAGCTCAGACGCGAATGGTCAAGGAGGGAGAAGATGGTGAATACTGCAAAATCAGCTTCACCTCATTTTGCACCAGACGTAAGCATAGGGAATAAACTTATATTTAAGGTCATGATAAACCTCTACAGTGCAAACTACCTGGAGCCAAAACAGAAACTCTGTTGGACAGCAGAGGCATGGGAGTCAAAAATGCTAATCGTCTCTCCACTTTACCAAGAGGTGCAGCTACCCTCTTCCTTTGTGAAGCAGGAATTGCCAAGGAACTCTGCTTAGGACTGTGCATCACCTCTTGAACCAGATTGATCAGTTCCTTCCTTCCACAACATGGAATTGGTTCCCTCAATCTATCCGCAGACGGTGTCTTCGTACTTGTTGCATCCTTTGCTGAAGTAACGCCTGAACCATCAGCAACTTGAATCCCGTATTTGTTTCCACGCTCAAGATCTGGACCTTTACTGGCTGCCTTGTTAATATACTTGGACAGGAGAGCTTTTCCCGAACCTTTATCGGCCTTTTTAGCTGGTTCCCTACTATGTATTTCCAAATTTCTCCCAAGTGCGGATTTCTTGGCCTTCGTAGAAGGCAAGACCCTTGTATATTGGTAAGCAATTTGCTCAGAACTTCTTTGCAAATTTGCGTGGGACTTGCCTGAGAAGAAAGGACCACATGGATCAGAACACATTCTTCAATATACAATTTATGATGCTTATTTGCAGTGAAGTTCACAAGTTACCGGAAAAATCACATACCAATGATGACATTATGTTTTTCGTACATTAGACATAGGATCTTAACCAACATATTAAACATGCAATAGATTCTTCGAGCAGCAAAGATCAAGTCAAAATACAGAAAATTATCTTTTTCTGACGCATTATCAAGCATGTAGAGTCTAATGTTTCAAACTGAAGCACATCTTGCAATGTTCAGTCTAATCTTCAAGTGAAGAAGAAATGCAAAAACCACATCAACGACACATTGGAACAACACATCAGCATTACCTCAACAATTAACTGTCGTGAATTATAGAATGAACAAACGGAAGCAAGTAGAACGTGATTGACAACTTTATCACATGCAGAATGACACTTGTTCCTTTCAGGGAAGAAATATCAGGATGCAAGTTAAAGCAGCAAAACAGGCCTTAGTGGTTCAGGGGGCAAGTATTCAACCACTTGCAGTTCTAAACTAAACACAGGATCAGGGAAGGCAAACCAAAGCCATCAACTTACCGCTTGGTCGATGCTTGCTATTCAGATCCTGCACACAAAGAAAGAGGGAACCATTTAGTAAAGCAAAAGTCTAAAAGCCAGCTTCTTGAAGCATGCAAGAGATCAAGTGCAAGGATAAAAGAGAGCAACTGACCAATGCTAAGTTGAAATCGATAAGGTATCCTTTGTTAAGTTTACGTGAAAAGAGGAAATTCCCAGGCTTAACATCTCTATGCACTATTCCCTGACAAGGATAAGGAGAAGACAAAAGTGAAGTGAGGTGTGACAGAAACAGACCAAAAAAAGTGCCACATTAGAAGAAAATTTCTCCTACCTGCTTATGCAAGCTTGATAGTGCTCTAAACATGCAGTAACCATACCACTGAATCTCGGATACATCTATCTCTTTTTTAAGAACCTACATTAAGCAAAAGAAAATTGTCAGCTTTAGACTAACCATTTCTGAAGCACGACCATCTTCGAAAATTACCTCTGGCCTGTCATGGTCAACGTGCTCCAGAACAAAGCATTCAGATCTACCACTCTTGAAAGAGCCTTCATAGTTAATAATAAAGCTCCTGCCTCTGAATGAAAAATAGTTTGCACTAAATGAGATAGTTGATTTACCAGAAGATCTAGAAACACGGTAACAATTAGTATCATACCCAAATCGCTCCAGCATTTTTAGCTCATTGTTGACATGATATGGGTGGGCATTTGGATGAGGACCTGAATAAGAAAAGATGGCACGAAAATTATCAGGGCTTCGTCAATTGCTGCAGACTAAACAGTGCAGATATCTAGTTGATATTGAAGACATCAAACATTGTTGTCTATGAAAAGCTGATAAAACAAACTTACTTTTGAGAAGTATACAAACTGGGCTATAGGCAGTCAGAGCTAAAAAAACCCTCGATAAATAGGGGGTTTTGAAAGTAGAAGCACTAGTTTTTTTTGGTAGGCTAAGGGCTTTAAAAGTAGAAGCACTAGGCTTTTTGGTAGGCTATCTATGCTTGAAGTTAAGTTTACGGGATTTTCTTGGAAAATAAGAAAGAAAAGGAAAGGCTCAAACATGGCCAAAAGGCAGGAGGCCTTTATCTAAATAGAGGGGTGATGATGTCAACAACTTGACAGGTTTCAAAAAGACTGCACAATCCAGAAGAGAAAGAAAGACAACTCAAAGTGCTGGTAAAAAAAAGTACAGCAGGAAGTCAATGACTGGAGCACCTGCCCAACAGATCCAATTGGATGTTCAGGATAAACATGAAAGTGTTTTACACAGGAAGCTAAACAACATTATTAGGAAAATCACACTGTCCCACCCCCAAAAGAAATGGCTAGTTTTCTATCATCAAAGAAGTGCAAATATAATTCAAATGGCGAACAATGATGGTATATAGCTAATTTCAGCAATAAAATGATTAGATTCCTCTTAAAGATTTTGCTTTCACATATTCAATAAGCTTGCATAACAAACTTCATCAACCAACAAAGCAGTCGACCAGTTTCAAAGAACTGCAAACTATATCATGTATGACCGTAACGTAAGAAGACAAATGAGAAAGGAACATTTGACCATGTAATATCCTCCTCGAATACATAAAATTGTACAGCACTATTTAGATGTAATATAATGAGGTTTCCATTTTACGTACACTTTATAGCAAATATCCTCCCATCTTTCTTTCTTCGAGCTCTGTAGACGGTGCCATATCCACCTGCTCGTTTTCGCAGATGAATTAAATGTGTAAAGCGTAATAAGGAAAAATATTAAATATATGAAAAATGATGTAAAATGATTTCCATATACCTGAACCCTCTTCTTCCTCTACAATGAACGATTCAAAGTCTGGAAGTTTCATGGGCTCATGGTTCTGCAAGACGAGCAGAAAGCATCCGTATAAGCTCTAAACATATTATGCAAATGCATTTGACTTCTAATATGTGTGCATATGTATATATGGATCTGTCACCACCTACCCTAAAACCACGTCATTGGAAGTCAAATTTTAGATCCACTCCCTTAAATCTTCTCTACTATCAATAACCCACTTATGAATAAAAAATGTATATACGTTTTATTAGAACTATTGATATGTAGAGCATATAAAATGAATGGCCCACACAATGCATATAGTTGCCCCATAGATTAGTGAACTTTTATATTAGATTTGATGATTTTTTCCATTGAATGTCTGACTTATCAATAATAGAGAAGAATTAAAGAGTGGATCTAAAACTAGTCATCGATCAAGTAGTTTTGGGATAGGTGGCAGTGCACTTTCACTACCATTGGTGGCAACGAATCTTTCTCTCTATTATGCATACACACATACATGCGACATTATACAGTCCAGAATATCTAGAAAGGAAAATACTCAAAAGACACTAATGTCTAGATGTGAATTAGGTACTTTGATTTACCTTTGGAAACTTTGAAATCATATCCTTGCTCTCTTTTTCCAACATTTTGTTGTTCTGATTCCTCTTCAACTTCTTCAGATTGAAGTTGCCATCTACATGATCTTTTGCCATTTTATTCTTGCTCCTATTGTTACTTTTTGACCCAGAAGCATCCAGCAAACCTACACTAGACGGATTTCTATCCAGAGGTTTGTCAAACAGCTCTTCCTTCTGCTTCTGGGAATTGAGGGCTTCAGATAATGGGGGAGTTGCAACTGCCTCCAGTTTCGAAGCTGTTTAGGGGTTAGTTGGAAAGTTTGGCATGTCTCAGTGTCGTTATCCATATGATATAAGCTTTAAGATCATTGCGGATGCCTTCTCAAATAGAGGATTACCTGGGGTTGGAAAAATATCAAGAACATCTCCGAAAGAACCAAACTTGACAAGCTCCACATTAGCCGGAGTTTGAACCTCACCTCCAGAGTCTGTTACTATTGGCCTTGCTGCAGTGCAACAACGACTATCCCTTTCCTCATTATCCTGTTCTTTACAATCTTTCTGAAGCTCGTCGATTGAGTTAACTTCAACTTGAACCAACATCTGAGTAGCCATGGCAATATGATTATCATCATTTGTGCTTATGGGCACATACATATCCAGTTCTACTTCAGCACCCAAGATACTAAGTTGATGCCCTAGTGAAATCACCGATTTTGAGCACTTATCTACATCTATACATCCTGTTTTGTCACCTGCCATCTCGTCAGCAGGACATTGTCCGGTGTCATCAGCGAGAAGTGAAAGAGTCAATTCTCTTCCTTCTTCAACAACCCTTGAGGTGTATTCCACGACAGCAACATCCGTTGTCAAATTATTCTGGCTAATAGAATCGGAAGGTGCTGCATGAACCTGCACACGTCAATCCAAATCTTAAAAAGTGTGTCACGTCAACAGAAGGAACAATCAAGTTGTTCATGAGGCATAACAACAGAGTAATTTCGTGTAGGTGGTGTGCGGGAAACCAGAACACCAGGGAGAATTTAATTCATATGCAGACACTGCAAAACTTAGTAGGCGACTAACATCTTGCGTGAGGGACTGCCATGGTTTCCACGGTGAGAGTGAGACGTAATTTAGTTAGACACAACGCAAATCTTGTCTAGTACCGCCATTTGTTGCGTTATCCCCTTAATTTAGCTAAATTAGTTCAGATGCACAGTATCTCCAATTTTTACTTTTTCTTTCTCTAAGTTCTGGACATGGTGACAGTGAGTTATAAATCGAGATTGCTAAAGTCTCCAAGGTAAATCAAACTAGCCAAGAATGACAGGTCTCTGTTGTTGAGATCAAAAGACATTCCTGTTAATCAAATTACGGAGCACACTGGCAGACCCCGTCCCCTTTCAGCTAATTCATTTTTCCATCTTGTGTTCCATTTTGTTCACACAGAATGAGACAGGAACTTAGGGCCAGAGACTACCTCAGCTGCGAAATCACGGTCGCCAACATTCGCCAGAGTTAGAAGATGGCTACTGCATTCGCCTGCTTCCAATACTACCTCAGCTGCGAAATCACGGTCGCCAACATTCGCCAGACTTAGAAGATGGCTACTGCATTCGCCTGCTTCCAATTCCTCTGTACAAAGAAGGACTAGATGAACAAGGGAGGGAGGAACGAAAAAATAAAATAACAAAAAAAGGTATGGGTTTTCAGATTGCTCACCATTTCCACGATACAGCACGGACCTCCTCTTGGCCTCCGGGAGAAGACCGCATTCCTTCCTCTTCCGGCTAGTGTACCTCAACAAAAGATCACCAGCATCCCACACCCTCTTCAACCCCGCGAATCCCACCACAAACCTGGGCACACTCTCCGGGGCAGCCCCGAAGACCACAAACTTCCCCATCGCTGCCGACACCACCCGAGACACCGTCAGCAAACCGCCGTCCGTGAGGCGAAGAGGCGAATTGGGGACCCGGCACAGGGATCCCAAGAACTCGGCCGACGCCGGCGCCAGCCTCAGCCTGGCCGCGACCTCAGCCGGCCCCGCCGGGCGACCCATCCTCAGCAGCAGAGTCAGCACGTACCACGCCGTCTCGATCTCGACGTCCGTCCTCGGAACAGCGGCCGGCCGCTCGGCGAGGGCGAGGTCGCGCGCCATGGGGAGAGCTCCCGAAGGCGGAGGCGGCGGAGGGCAGTGGAGGCTTCCCAGATCTGAGAGACAGCTACGCCGCCATGGATGCTTCTAGGGGCCCATCTGCAGAGTGGATCGGGGTTCCACGGTGCTCGCCGGGGACGGAAGGATCGGATCGGAAGGGGAAGAACTCTAGGGTTTCGATCTCGTGCCGGAGATGGAACGGTTGGGAAATGGGGAACGCGTGAGCGCGCGAGAGAGCAGATAGAGAGAAGAGTTCGAAAAGGGTCGAATTCGGACAGAGCGGGAGAAGAAGGTGTTCGGTGTGAGGACGATATCATCTGCCACGTGGTCCAGTGGGATGCCCGATCGCATTACTCGTGTTATTACTCTATTGGAGGGCTTGTTGTGCCGTGGCGTAACTACACCACGTGGCTTTGAAAGGATTGGGGAAGGCGCGAAACGGGGTGTGCCTGTGGATTTCGGGCCGGCGGCCCCCATGTGAGCTGGTTTCCCGCGCTTTCCCTTGGGACCTTGGGATCCTTTTGGGCCTGTGTTTGGAGAAATTTACGGAACTGCCACGATGAGGACAACGGCCGCGGACACGTGTGGCGGCTGGTGGGGGAATATTGTACATAATCTTACAACATTTATTATTTGTTTAAAAAATATTTTAATAATAAAATTTTTATTTGATTTCAAAATTCGCGGAATTAATCTTCGATAATCGAACCACTTGAATTTTTTCGATTTTGATTGTTAATTACCAACAGTCCTCTATTTTAGTTGATGAGTTGGAATAGATTTAGATTTAGAGATGTTCAAATTTTAGTTCAACTCATAAAATCAAATAAAATTGATTGACTTAGTTCAATTTGATTCGAATTAGATGTTTTTTATTGCAATTCGATTTTACCTAGTTTGAAAATTACAATTTTAATTTGTTTTCTAACCCAAGTAAACCTAAACCGAAGTACTATTATGCCTATGCAAATTTCTACTTGTTCTTTTATATATAATAGTAAATTATTATAAGACTAGAAATATTTTAATCTTCTTGATTAAAACTATCATTATATCTTGTTATTTTCACATTTTTTCATCATAAATATTACAAGTACGTGGTTATTGAGAGATTAATGTTGTGGTGGCTATTTCCAGCCACCTAAGTTCACGAAGCCCATCATGGCCCATCATGACTCTACTAGTAGATGCGGCCCGCCTAAGGAGTGCCACGTGTTTTTGGAGGCCCCTAGGAGATCCCGAGCACAGCTTCCACGCCAGAATGCCTTCAGGATCTCAGGGGCAGTCTACGAACACCCCTCAACCTGTTCGGTCTAGGCGCTGCCTACCGAACAGGTCCTGCTCGAAATATGCCATGACCTCGCTGGCATAGGCTACGTCCGGGTAACCAGCACCGAATAGCGCTCTCAGCTATCGAACAACGGGTCTAGTCTACCGAACAGGTTCCCTGCTCGGTACCTTCCGCCCAGAAGGCTCCGAACGGCCCTTCACCTCCCTGCGGCAGTTATAACAGCTATGCAGCACACGCCCCACGATCGAGTGGTGCGTTAACTGCAGGACCCCTCAACGGGAGCCATAACGCGTAACGCCCCGCCGTGAGCGCCCCAACCGACGCGTCTTTTCTGGGCACGTTCAAGGGAACGTTCCATCCCACTCCCTCATCACCTTCGCCTATAAAAGGCTCAGGTATCGCATCATGCAAGGGTAACATGATCTAACTCACACAAGCCATCGCGCTACACACACACGAGAACTCCCTTCCTCTCAAGTCTCTTACTGACTTAGGCATCGGAGGTTCCCCCCGGTTTTTCAACCGGGCCCTCTTGATCCATTATGGTTTTGCAGGTTTCCGTCCGCTACCGGCGAGCGTCTTCCTTCTTCTTCCCAGTGGAGGCCCGTTTGGCTTAGGCCCAAACAGGATCACACCACTACAGTTGGCGCAGTCTGCGGGAATCGACAGTTGCCATGGCTCGCGGACGATCCTCCCATCAGAACATAGGAAGCCGCATGACGAGGTCCCGCCAGTCCCAGGCGGACTCCCGCCAGCGAGTTCCTCCTATTGACGTTGCCATCGCCACTACTGGCGCGATTGGTGACGTACCCGTCATTGCCACGCCGGTGACCGCCCTGGAAGTAGCAGAGCTCCGGGGACAGATGCAGCACTTGACGAGGATTTGTCTGGGTCTTCAAGCCCATATGACCAGACAATCGGCCCCGGTGGTCCCCCCGCCCGTGGAACACCCGGCCGAGTCGTCTCATCGGCGTTCGCGCGCACCCCCTGCGCCCGAGGAGCAGCAGGCTGACCGTGCACCCTCCGAGAGGCGTACGGCGGAGTGCCGCGGCCGCTCACCTCGTCATTCCACGGCGGTCCCGCGTCCTCAGCGCTCGGTAGTGGGTGCCAACTCCCACAGGTCCAGCCGCGAAGATTCCGCCCACTCCGATCAGGAGTTGGCTAGGCGTCTCCGCCGCGTCGTAGACTTGGAGCGTCGTGTCAACGTGATGGTTCAGTGAGCAGAAGGTAGGACCTTGGGGGAAGAAGACATGGCCTTCCGCTCCCCCTTTACGACGGAGATCCTGGAAGCTCGGGTCTCCCCCAAACTCCCTCTGCCCACCATCGCACTGTACGACGGCACCACCGACCCAGCAGACCACATACATGGGTTCGAGTCGCACATGGTGTTCCATGGAGAATCTGATGCGGCCAAGTACCGGGCCTTTCTGGCCACTCTCAAGGAAACAACACAAGCATGGTTCGAGGCCCTCCCAGCCGGTTCCATTTCATCCTTCCACCAACTGAAGAAGTCCTTCCGGGACAACTTCCTCGGTGGGAGGTCTCAGCCGCGCACGACGGCCTCCCTCCTGGCAGTCCGTCAAAAGAAGGGCAAGGCGCTATGGGATTTCGTCAAGAGATTCCAGACGGAAGCCCTTCGCATCCCCCGCCTCGATGTTCCTCTTGCCACCAGCGCCCTCATTCAGGGTACTCGAGGCGGCTTTCTTCAGAGGACGTTGGGGGTACAACAGCCCTCCACCCTCGTCGAGCTGCTCTCCACCGCCCAGCGCCACGCCGCGTGCGAAGAGAGTTTAGCTTCCGGGCGAGCAGAGCAAGGCGAACAATCGGACAAGAAGAGGCTTTCCGACAACGGTTTCGACCGTGACAGGAAGAAAGGCCGGCGCAACGGGGACTCACCGCGTCGACCGCGCCCCTTCACCGACTACACCCCGCTGACGGTGGCTCCCAAGCAATCCTGGCCGAAATCCGGGACGAGTAGTATGTTAGGTGGCCATCGAGGATGCCCTCTGATCCCCGTAGGCGCAACCAGGAGAAGTACTGTCGCTTCCACCGCGACCACGGCCACGATACCTCCGAGTGCCGCCAGCTCAAGGATGAGATCGAGTCCTTGATCAAACGTGGCTACCTTGGACGGTACGTGTGCCGGATTGAAGACCGCCCCCAACGCCGAGAACGGACCCCCGAGCAGCCGATCAACAATGAGCCCAATGGGCAGGAAATCAACGTGATCGCAGGCGGTTTCGGCACAGGCAGGGAAAGCACTCAAAGTCGACGTAATTACGCTCGGCGAGTGCAGGTCGTGGATAGGCCCCAACCACCTCGAGCAGCCCCTTATCCCTCTAATCCTGCACGCGCACAGTCCGAGGAGGCTATAACCTTCTCGGACGAAGATCTTGTAGGAGTTACGACTCCACACACTGATGCGTTGGTCGTTTCGGCCACCATCAACCATTGTAATGTGCGCCGGATTCTTGTGGATAATGGAAGTGCTCCGGATGTGTTAGCCTATGACTGCTTTTTACTCATGGGTCTAAAAGCCGATCAGCTTACCCTCGTCGAGTCTCCACTGTTTGGTTTCTCAGGGGTTTTGGTTCAACCCATGGGACGTGCGCGCCTCCCGATCACACTCGGGACGGCCCCGAAGAATGTGACCAAGGTGGTGGACTTCTTGGTCGTTAGAAATATGCCCGGCTACAATGCCATCCTCGGCAGGGGACTTATTGGCCGAATTAAAGCGGTACCTTCGTCGCTCCACCAGAAAATGAAGTTCCCCACTCCGAATGGGATCAGCGAGGTGCTCGGATGCCAGCGCGAGTCCCGTCTTTGCTATGTCCTCTCCTTAAGGAACAAGCAATCTCCCGCCACTCCGTCACCGCCAGTCGAGCAACCCTCGACCAGTCGAGGAACCCCGGCCGAGGACCTGCTCCCAGTTCGAATATACGACGACCCCGAGCATGTCCTGTACGTTGGCACCTTGCTTTCGGAAGCCGAGCAGCAGCGCTACAGAGCTTTCCTGCTGGCCAATTTGGACGTGTTCGCATGGTCGAACGACGAGCTACCGGGCATCTCTCCAGATGTGATGGTACATCGCCTCCGCTTGGACACCCGGGTCCCCCCAGTTCAGCAGAGGAGGCGACCCGTCAATCGTGAACAGCAGATCGTGATCCAGGATCACGTCGTCAGAAGCCGAGCTATTGGGCTCCTCCGGGAAGCCCAGTATCCAAGGTGGATCACCAATGTGGTCTTCATACGCAAGGCCAACGGCAAATGGCGTGTGTGCGTGGATTACAAGGACCTCAACAAGGCTACGCCCAAGGACAATTTTCCTCTGCCGCGCATCAACCAGCTAGTAGACGCCACGTCCGGGCACGAGCTCCTTAGCTTTTTGGACGCATATTCTGCTTATCACCAGATCAGCATGCATCCCCCGAACCAGGACGCCACGACGTTCGTCACCGACCTGGGCTTATACTGATTTACCAGGATGCCCTTCGGTCTGAAGAACGCAGGCGCTACGTATTAGCGGTTGGTCAACAAGATGTTCGAGCAGCAAATCGGGCGGAACATGGAGGTCTACGTCGACGACATGTTGGTCAAGACGCTTCCGAGCATTGACCACGTCGCAGATCTTGAAGAAACCTTTGCAACCCTACGGAGGTACAACATGAAGCTCAACCCAGCCAAGTGTGCGTTTGGAGTACGCTCGGGTAAGTTCCTTGGTTTCCTCGTGTCAAATAGAGGAATAGAGGCCAACCCCGAGAAGATCCAAGCCATCCTTGAGATGAGCAGTCCCAAAACGGTCTGCGACGTCCAACGGCTTACTGGACGCCAGACGCCTCGCCGCACTCAACCGGTTCATGTCCCGAGCAGCTGAGAGGAGTTTCAGTTTTAAGTTGCTGCGAGGCCCCAAAGGCACCTCACAGCAAGGGGGGCATGTACGGTGGACCGAAGACTGTGAAGCTGCCTTCACCGAGCTGAAGGCATATTTGGTGGCCCCACCTGTTCTCTCAAAACCTGTGCTAGGAGAACCTTTGTTCGTGTACCTTTCGGTCACCGAACACTCCATCAGTGCAGTGTTGATCAGAGAAGAGTTCACGGCACAGCATCCGATCTACTACATCAGCAGGGTCTTTCAAGAGGCTGAAAGAAGGTACCCTCGAGCAGAGAAGCACGCCCTTGCTCTGGTCACAGCTGCGCGGAAGCTTAGGCCCTACTTTCAGGCCCACTCAATTACGGTCCTCACCGACCAGCCGTTGAAGCTCATCCTTCAGCGGCCAGAGGCTTCCGGTAGACTCATCAAGTGGGCCATAGAGCTCGGCGAGTTCGACATCAGCTACCGTCCAAGGATGGCCATCAAGGCACAGGCATTGGCAGACTTCGTTGCGGAACGCACCCTCCCGACAGAGCAGGACATGCCATTGGCCGACAATCCCCCATGGGAGCTCTACGTGGACGGATCCTCTTGTGTCACAGGGAGCGGGGCAGGCCTGGTTCTCACCTCCCCGGAGGGACTGGAGTTCCAATACGCCCTGAGGTTCCGCTTCACTGCCTCTAACAATGTCGCAGAGTACGAAGCATTGCTGTCCGGGATCCGAATGGCCAGGCACCTAGGGGCACTTCGCCTACGGGTCTTTAGTGACTCACAATTGATCGCCAGCCAAGTAAACGGATAGTTCGAGGCAAGGGAGCCTCGCATGGCGCAATACCTCCAACAGGTAAAAAGCCGAGCTAAAGGTCTCATTTACTTCGAAGTCGTACACGTCTCAAGGGAGCAGAATGCGCGAGCCGATGCACTCGCCAAGTTGGCATCTTCGGGTGACATCGTCGCCCCTTCTCGCTCAGTGTTCATAAAAGAGCTCGCATCGCCGAGCACCGAGGTAGATGTAGCTGCCATAGAGTCCAGCCCTCCGGTCCCGACCTGGATGGACCCTCTCTTGGCCTATCTACTCTGTGGGGAGCTTCCGCCTGATCAAGGCGAAGCCCGGAGAGTCAGACTGCGTTCCCAGCGGTTCACCCTCGTTGAAGGCAAGTTATACCGATGATCTCTATCGAGGCCTCTCTTACGTTGCCTCAACCCCATAGAAGCACTCGCGGCAACCGAGGAATTTCACGAAGGATTGTGCGGAAGCCACTTGGGGGGCAGGACGCTAGCACGCAGCATCATTCGAGCAGGATTCTGGTGGCCTTCCTTGCAAAAGGACTGCATGTCCTTTTCCAAGAGGTGCCTGGAGTGTCAGAGGTTCGGTCAGCTTATCAAGCAACCTGCCGAGCAACTTCACACCTTGTTCGAACCTCGCCCTTTCGCTAGTTGGGGCATCGACATTGTTAGACCCCGAATTTTATCCTCTTTTATGTGTATATATATATATATATATAGGTGCATAAGATAATTCATATAGAAATGAGCGATTAGCTGAGTTGAGAAGTACTATGGATACTAAGCATCTTAGACTTAGAATATTTGAATAATATTATGCATGTATTTTCTAAATATTGAAGCATATCTTGTGCTACTTATTTCCTGGATATTGTGTGTGAATATATGAAGTACATATGTATATACATATATGCATGTATATGTACGTTATCTTACGCACGTGATATTTGCCTATCCAATTTGATAAGGCCCTCGACTTATCTTTATTTGTTGTGTGTGTGGAATTGTGCTTGTGTGTAAATATCATGCATGCATATGTAGATATCTATGTACATATCAGCTAGGTGTACTTGTGAATGCACGTGTATGTTTAGTTGTGAACGTTGCTCGATTTATATGTGTATATATGTATGTATATTATCTTATGCATATGATAATGGTATACCTAATTCTAAGCACCTGACATCTTGGTATACTTAAGTATGCATGTGTATGATTAGTGTAATCGTTGTACTTATGCATGGTGTAGTTGATGTGTACATTGTGCTTAGTGCATTGCATGTACATGTAGGGTGCAAGTATGATTTTCTGCATTGTTTTGTCTTCCGGCCGTAGAGGAAGTTGGCGTCAACATGGGTGGACGTCCATGATGAGTAAACGTCCATGTCGATGGACGCCTACACCTAAGTAAACGGCCAGTGATGTAGACGTTTACTTCTCTGGTTTTCTGTGCGCAGCAGGCCCAGGAATTCCGGGATGGTCTTCCTCCCTGGTTGGGGAGACATTTCTTCAACGTCTCATCCATCAGCCCTGCGCAATACCTCAACCCTCATCCTATAAGCAACCCACTTCTGCAACCTGAAGGGTCCCCTTGGCCCTTTGAAAAAGGAAACCCTAGCTATGGGAGAACAAGAGAAGACCTAGAGTTGGCGACCTTTGATCCGTCGACTAGAGGTGCAAACCAAGGAGCTACCACGTCTGGAGGACGGCCAATACATCCAAGAAGAGATCCCAGCTCCGAGGTGCCATCTACATCGACAGGAGAAGAGGATCGAAGGAGTTTCTAAACACCTTTTGGCAAGGCCGAGAAGGGCTTCATCAGCTTATTCCGATCTTTGTAGATTTATTTGAGAGGCAAGTAAACCTAGAACTTGATCCCACACATGTCCCCTTAAGTCCCAATATTTTTGCGGATTTTTCCTCGAGTCCTGGAACCCCACATTTCCCCCATCTTTGGAGTTCGGTCTGTGTGTCTGCACAGACAGGAACTTAACGGCAAAAGATCTTGCCGTTAAGATCTCCATCTGGCGACAAACGATGTTGCCGTTGACTCATGTGGACGGCCAGACCTTGCCGTCTAGTTCATCTAGACGGAACAGAAAACTGTTCTGCCCTATATGATTATTTTCCGTGATTTTGACGAATGAGGATATAACGTAAATGTGATGTGCTATGTTATATAGATAATAGAATGTGTTGTGGAAGTAGGGTGAATTTATGTAAATAGTATAAATAGTTTAATGTATAAAATGCATCTTGGATGAGACTTTGTTTGTGTTAAAAATATTGTCTACATGATCCATGAGGAAATTTAATGCCCAACTTTGTCTAGACTATGTGTGTACCTGTCAGTCCATGTTCTGTAAAACTTGGAATTTTTCCTGGACCATGGTGTTTCTTTATGAATTTTTATATCGAAATTAGAAATCATGTTTGAGGGTGTTTAAATTCTAGTAAAATCGCATGATGTCCGATAAATTTGGGGAAAATTTCCATGATGATGTGAATGCTATATGCAGGTTAGTGGGCTGTTAGATCTGACCTTGATGTTGTAACTCCATGATAAATTGAGTTATGGGTGGCATGTAAATAAGTATTTTAATTCTTGCTAAAATTTTGTAATTCGAAAAAAAAATGTGAGAATTCGCATGAGAAATCTGAACCCTTTAACCAGTGTGTGCACAAATTTTCGGGTGATTTAGATAACCGTAGAGTAGGTTATGAAATTTCCATGCGAAAATGAATCCTTAAAGCATGATATTATGATTTTGATTGATAATGTGTTTTCCCCACATGATTAGTGTAAATTTACTGAATGCTTAAACTCTGTGGGTAGTATCATGATTAGGTTAACTGAAGTTATGTATAATTGATCACCTGTGTATGTAAAGTGATTAAGTGATTTATGAAAAGTGTGTGCGTAATGAGAGAAAAATGCGAATAAGTAAATGTATAATAATTGGGCCAAGAATGACACTGCTACCCTAGGGGCCTCGAGAGCTGTACATAGAAAAGTCCCTATGGAAGGCTCTATGTGATATAAGTTTGTCCCAAGGGCATTGGGGAAAACCCGGAGGTGGACAAGTACCACTAGACAGGGTGGAGAGTGCTTCTCCCGATCTGTGCAGTTACCAAGACTCACCACTACATTGCCTAGGTGGTGAGTATGTGTTATGAGTATGTGTTATGAGTTATGTGACATGGGCTATGTGACATAAGTTCTGTGATATGAGTTATGTGACATGGGCTATGTGACATAAGTTATGTGATATGAGTATGTGACATGAGTCATGAGTATGAGATGTTCGTTGTGTCCTCTATCGGTAGTTAGGACTATGTGTCATGGCATCTTTAAATTATTGAAATATGAGTAAGTGCATAATGATATACAATAGTGACATGTGATGAGTACAATGACATGAAATGTGATGTGTGAAAATGAAAGAGTAAGTAATGTGAGGATTATGTGAAGAGTAGAGTTAGTGCTAATAAGAATGTGCTTGCATGAGAAAACAAATATGTTAATACGGTATGCTCGTGAAAGTTCATGTATTGGGTACCTTCGTCACAATATCATGTTTTGCAACATCACCATGTCATGTTTAGCATCATTGCAATGGCATGTTTAACATCCTTACAATATCATGTTTAGCACCATGTCATGTAAATTATTTCTATTCATGTGATAGCGCATGTAAATAAATATATTTGACCCTGTTATGCGTGTAATACGGACAATAAATATGAGAAGCTACCTAATGAATGCGATTGTGTGCGAATAAATCTAATTCCATGCAATTAAATCCAATTCATGTCAAAATAGCAAGTAAAGTATGGTTAGGAATGTGATAAACATAAGTAAGAATGTTTAGATTCCATGCTAGGAGTGATGAGTAATTAGCATAGAGTTTCATGTTTAAATCGGTTGGATTTGCCAATCAATTAACGATATTCTAGACCTTACAATTCATGCTATGAACTATGAAACCATGCATATGAGAATAAATTACATTTAAAACCAGCAAGTGAAATGTGAAATTCCATATAAAAGGTACATGTGAAAAAGTGAATAGTCATCATGTTAGGTTGCTCATTTCCTTATGTCAACTTCCATGTTCTAATTGTAAAATTATATCATGAAATGGATAATTGCGTGAATGAATGTCTCATGTTACATGTAAATAGAACGTTTATACAAGTGCACAGCATTAGCATCCATGATTTAGAATAAACATGTGATAGAACAAAGCATGGTTAAATGATTCAAAATCGTGTTGATAGTTGAATGTGTGTTCCATGTGTATTCTTGTAATATGAATGATAGTGTGTATACTTTAGTGTCTAATAGCTTAATGTGAAGGTGTCATGTTTGAGTTTAAGTCTTTGTCTTACTTGCTGAGCCTTTGGACTCACCTTTGCTCCGGCGTACAGGTGAGACAAGTGTTGCTACTTTGGAGGAAGGCATAGAGAAGGTCGATCTATTGGAGGAGTAGCTCGTGAGGAGTAGATTTTAGTTGTACTTTTCTTTCTCAGCTTGAACAATATGTTGTATGGACAATCATTTTGGACAATGTAATTTCATTATCATGTAACAATGGGGATGCTGTCAATTTATTTTGCTATATAGACTGTGGAATATGTGATGGTGATGAGCCCAAGTTGAATTGTTTATTTTAAACTCCGATGTAGTAAATTGCTATTCACGTACGTTTCAACCTATCGGATAGCGTTGGGTTTTATCCCACTGTAATGATGCCCTTTATACCGATGGGGATTGGTATAATCGTACCGGTATGAAGAGGGTCGTTACAGACATCTTGGGCCCCTTTTCAGAGGCTCAAGGGCGCAAGAAGTTTCTATTCGTCGCCATCGACTACTTCACCAAGTGGATCGAAGCCGAACACGTTTCTACCATCACCGATCGAGCTGCATGGAAGTTCGTCTGGAAGAACATCCTTTGCCGCTTCGGCTTGCCAAAGGTGATTACTTCCGACAACGGGAAGCAGTTCGACAGCGCCCATTTTAAGCAAAAGTGCACCGAGCTCGGCATCTACAACCACTTCACCTCGGTCGCACATCCCCATGCAAAACGGTTTGGTTGAAAATGCCAACCGAACACTGATGCACGGGATACGCACGAGAGTGGAAGTTGCAGGAGGTTCGTGGATCGATGAGCTCCCCAACGTATTATGGTGCCACCGAACAACAGCGAGAGTGGCTACCAGTGAAACTCTCTTCCATTTGGCCTACAGCTCTGAAGCTGTTGTGCCTTTGGAAGTTGCTCTTCCTACTATCCGAACAACTCACTTCGATGAAGCCGCCAACAACCGTGCACTTAGAGAGAACCTAGACTTGCTCGACGAACATCAGGGCGACGCCAGCATTCGACTAGTCTCCTATCAACAACGACTCGCGCAATATTACAATGCCCGAGTTCGGAAACGGCGCTTCTTCGAAGGTGATCTGGTCATGCGCCGCTGCTCGGCATCAGACCCCCGACGGGCAGTCGGCAAGCTCGCCCTGAAATGGGAAGGATCTTATCAGGTCACTCAAGTTCTCGGGAAAGGCTCCTATAAGCTTACTACTCCTAGTGGCGAAATCATACCCAGGACCTGGCATGTATCTAACCCAAATGCTTACTATTTATAAAAGCCTCTTGATCGGCATCCTACTTCTCTTCTCCCCGTTCTTCTGGTCTGCCCGAGGAGACGTCTAAAACATCCTTGCTTCAGAGCTCTTCAGGTCAAAAGGATATATCGATGTCCCCGAGCGAACAAGTGTTCGGCATACACCCCTGGTCGAAACTCTTTACAGTTCCTAACGACTTGCGTGGTACATGCGAACCTTTTAGAATGACCGACGAATCCTGATTCGGACAAGAACAACAACAAGGGGAAGAAGATAGAACAAGTGAACCCATGGATGGACTCAAAAGAAGATCTATTCATAAATTTTTTTTTTACAGACGGCTCTGCGAGCCAGGTCTACATAAAAGAGCAAAAACAGGAGCAAAAGACTAAGGGGCCTACTCGGCAGGACTAGCGCCATCGTCCCCATGAGGCATTCGCCCATACTGGAACTGTGCGAACCGCACTCCGTCCAGGCGCGCGTTCTGGGTCCGACGCCGGCACTCCCTTACGGCAGCCTCAAAGGTTTCTCGGGCACACTCGGTGATTGCAAGCCTTTCCCCATGCTCCTTCCCGGCATCAAGGCCCACCTTGTCACAGCGGGCCCCGAACTGCTCCAAGTCCTCCTTGAAGTCAGCTCCGACTTTGTATCCGGCCACTCCTCGGGCCTTAGCATCGGCCAACACTTTGGTGATGGCCTCTTTTCAGCCCGGACGAGGGCCAAATCCAGCTCGGAAGCCTGGAGAGCAGCCTTGAGGTTCTTAACCTCATCCTGCAGCTCGGCTTCACGAGCTTTGTGCTGCGCAACCAAGTCCTCACAAAAGGTTGTCTGAGCCTCCCACAAGTGCTTCTGGGTCTGGGCCCGAGCAGCAAGCCCCCCCAGCACCTTCAAAGACTTGGAGACTCTGTCCATCAACGCCTCCAAGTCGACGTCATCGACATTTTCATCCTCGGTACGGCCCTTTGGATGGTAGCCCCCGCTGGAAACCTCCGGGGTCTACTCGAGACTTAGATCCTGGCACCGAGCCAACCTCTCAAGGCGCGATGCAGTAGGGCTCGGGGGAAGAAGCCTTGGGGAACTGTCTTTCAGACGCCCCAATGCCGCCTCCAGCAACGCCTCCGAAGGAAGCTCGGGAAGCTTCTTCAGCAGCACTTTACTGAGCGGCCTTCGGTCCTCCCCGGAGTCGGTTTGCTCTGCTTGCCTGACTGAAGGCCTCGCCCGTCCAGCGGTCTCGGTGATGTCGGCTCCAACCGCCATCGCTTGGCCCTCCGCAGCATCAGCTCTCTCCCGGAGCCCTTCCTCCCCGGCTTGGGCTGCTTCCTCGGCACCTGCAATTCTCGCAGTGGTTGCTCGCGTTTCCTCTTCCACAACCACTTCGGTGGGGGGCATAGGGGCCAGAGCAGCCCCCTTCGCGAATGGTGTCGCCTCCTCCGCAGGGGTAGCTCCGGTGGGCGGAGTTGTCACCTCCTCGGCAGGAGTAACTCCCGTGGTCGGAGCCGTGGCTCCCTCGCCCCCGAGAGTCGTTGCCGCCGCAGGCGTGTCCCCTTCGGACACCCTGGCAGAGGTTCCTTCGTCGCCCCCTGCTACTTCCTGCGCGGCACCTTCAGTGCTCGAAGCCCCCGTAGGGGCCACCTCTCCGGAGTGGCCCTCAATGGGGCCCTGGGGCACAGAAGCCCTTGCCCGCTCCTCGGCGGAGCTCTCCGACTCGCCGCTTACCACGACGAGCCCCAGCTCGGCGGCCATCTTCTGTGTGGCCTCAGGACGAGTCGCGAGGAAGATCGGCGATGCTCCCCGTTCGACCATCTCTGTGGCCTTACGCATCTTCCGCGCCATCAGCGGCTCGGCGTCCTCCTCGTCCTCGGCCTCTTGCTCGGCTACCCGTGATGCGGTTGTGACCAGCTTCTGTTTCTTCCGAGTGCGGAGCTGGTCCCCCCCTCCTCGTCCTCGGCCGGTTGTTGTTCGAGCAAGGGTTGAGGCATCGCCCTTACAGTCACCTTCCCCGTGGCCTTCTTATTCAAACGAATTTTTTTAGGCCCCTTAGTAGGGACCCGCGAGCTCGTTGCGCCCCGCTCTTCAGCAGGACGACTATGTGCGGCAGCGGGAGTAGGGCCCTCACCAGCGACCGCCACATACGCTGTGACGGTGATCTGCTCGGTGTAGAGGGCCATCTCCTCCGTGTCCATCCCAGCAGCCAGCTCCGTTGCGCCTGTACAAGGAGGGGAAGTAAGGAAGACGTCTCTAAAAAAAAAGGAAATCAAAGGCAGAAGGGATGCCACTTACTCCAGGGACGGCTGAGCCCATGCTTCACGAGCTGGGCCTCCGTGATGTACTCCTCTGCCTTCTCCACGAGATGTTGCAGAGGCGATCCGAGAGCCGCTCCGTCTCTCAGACCAGAAAAGGGTAGGAATCCTTCACGCGCGAGTCCCTGACTCGAGTAGGGAACCCCCACTCCGGCGCTTCCTCATGGCGGGCAATGAAGAGCACCTGACGCATCCACCCCTTGTTGTTCGAATACTTGGGGAAGAACTCAATTTGCATCCTGTCCGACCGATGCTTGGTGTAGAACAAGTTGCGGCTCGTCCCCGGTGACGTCGTGAGGCCGAACTGGCTCCGAAAAAGGTCCGTCGTAGGCTCGATCCCGCGTACCTTGTAGGAGATGCAGAAGACGCATATTGTGCACCACGAGTTTGGCGTCAATTGAATGGGGGCTATCCTCCAAGCGTTGAGCAGGTCCCTGGCCACCTCCGGCAGGGGCAGCCGGAACCCGGCTTCCAGCAAGTCCTAGGACATCACCATGCGCCCGGGCTTCTCCACGTAGTACGACTCTTCCTCTTTCGCGAGGATGATGTCGTACTCCGGCCCGATCCAGTACCGCTCGCGGAGGCCCTCAAAGAAGCAGTACCTCGTTTGCTGGGATGCCACGGGCGCCCTGCCGCTTGCTCCAGCAGTATCCACGGCCTTCCCCTTTTTCGACATCGCCAGAGATGAAGACGAAGACGACGAGAAGAAGCGGAGTTGCGACCTAGCGGAGCGCAAGGAAGAAGACGAAGGAGAAGGAAACAATGGCTTGGGAGGCAAGCAGGTGCGTCGAAGAGGCTGGGAGGCGTGAACACCCGCCTTCACCCCTCCTCTTCCTTATAAGGGAGAGGGGGCACGAAGCCCGAAATTTTCAAACGGCGGTTCTCTCTCTCCGAACGGCCGTTCGGGCGTGCCGCGTGAGGCTTTCCCGGTTCGACACGATACCCCCATCATCATGGAGTTTCCTCCGCTTTTGAGAAGAACTATCAAATCAAACCAAATCAAACATGTTCACCCCTTATTTAAATGAATTTGGATTAAAGGAGGAATAGTTGATACACTGGAAGTAGGTAGTCCCAAAATCATGCATGGTCAAGTGCAAGGTTGGGCCTATCGATCTTAGGCATGCTCGGCTCAATAATTATTTTTTTATTTTTATTATTAAAATTTAAGAAGAATTACCGATCAATCTTTAATTTTATAAAACTTATTTTTAAGTCTTTGATAATTATGGTCAAGTGCATGGTTGGGCCTATCAATCTTAGGCATGCTTGGGCCAATAGCTTTTCTTTCTTATTTTTATTATTACAATTTAGATAGAATTACCGATCAATCTATAATTTTGTAAAACTTATTTTTAAGTCTCTGACAACTATGCAAGTCCTTCTAAAATTATGTAAGTTACTTCTTCTATAATTATGTAACTCAGAGATTTAAAAATAAATCTCATAAAATAAAAAATTGATTGATAATTCTGCCTAAGTTTTAATATAAATTAGACTGATGTAGTTCGACTATCTTCCCCACTGTGGTCAAGTGCATATACAACACACTAGTTAACAATATGTGTCTTTTGAGCTCCTACCATGGTTTACCTAATTCAAGTATGCAATTGCGGCTGTTTTCTTTTCGCATGAGTTTTGTTCTCGTATTGATTCGGACCGAGGAACTCTTGAAGGCTTCTCTCCTAATTTTATCATAGTTTTTTGTTGAATTCTTTGTAAGATAATAGACTTTTGACTCCAATTAATTAAATATATGCACACCAGAGAGAGACTCTATTGATAGATTGGGGCGACAGATTCGGGCGGCACAACGAACCTTATCTAAGACGCTCTCCCATCTTACTTCAACATATGAGTACAAAAGAGAGAGAGATGTAAATTAGACTCTCCTTCCATTTGCCTTCTCGACATGAGAGAAAGATTATCTATATGAGATCAAAGGGGGGATTATATTGGGTGGGAGAGAGCCCTTTAAGCATCGATCGTCCAGTTCATTGTCGTTTTTTTTTTACACTTCTGATAGTTGATATTTAAATTTTTTTATTCTAAAAGATTTATATATATATATACTTATATACAAATATAAATATAAAATACTTTTTTACACAATTAGACTTCTAAATGGATACATAAATAGAAAAAAGCCCTAAAACAAATATATCTGCGCGTGGGGCCATCTCTCCCCGCGTGTGGGCATCCGGTACGAATCGATGTTGATACACACTGCAAAGAGCCGGACACAAAACGACATAGAAAGAAGAACGTCAAAAGCACGGAGACCGATAGCGGGTCCACTCACGCAAAGCCCTCGATTTCGTACCATTTCGTACACACCGCTTCGCACTTCGCTCATCGTGGTCCCCGCGGCCGCGGGAAGTCCGCCCGAAGTGGTAGTGTGATCCAGCTACTTCGACTTTTTCGGTTTTTTCCCGGGGGTGTCAATGGGGCGGACCAGGACCGGGTCCGGTCTGGCCCAGGCCCAGCCCGATTTCTAGATGATAGGCCCAGGCCCGGCCCAGGCCCAGAAAAAACCCGGTTTTCATGAAATAGGCCCAGCTCGGAGTGAGTTTTTAAGGCCCGGCCCAGGCCCGGTTGGCCCGGCCTGGGGAGAGCGAGGCGGGGTCGCGGGGAGCGAGGCGGGGGAGCGTGGCGCGAGGCGCGGGGGCGTGAGGCGGCCAGGCGGGGGGAGCGAGGCGGGGTCGCGGGGAGCGAGGCGAGGGACGCGTGGCGCGAGGCGCGGGGCGTCAGGCGGGGGGCGCGAGGCGGGGGGCGCGGGGAGCGAGGCGGGGGGGCGTGAGGCGGGGGGCGCGATGGGGCCAGTGGGGCCGGGCGCGATGGGGCGCGGGGGCGAGCGGGCCGGGCGGGCCGGGCCGTGCAAAGCCCGAAATCGGCTCAGAATTATTCCGGGTCGGGCCGGACCGGGCTGAAAATTAAAAATAGTTAAAAAATTAAAACCCAGGCCGGTGTTATACCGGGCCGGGCCTCCGGGTCGGCCCGATCCAGTTGACATCCCTATTTTTCCCGCTGCAACAACCAACCGCACGACCGTACGTGCGTTCGGTCCAAAAGTCCGGACTGCAGCGATTTGGCCTTGTCGGCTTTGCTCTGTAACCCGGTGATTTTATTATAAATTATAATAATAACAAAATAATATATAAAAATAAAATAAATTGAATTGAATCAATCATATTAAAAACTCGCAAAACTTCTGAGACTATACGATACATCTACATCGTTACGATTTCCAGCAGCACGGCAAACTTCTGAGTGCAACAATTTTTTTTGTTATTTCCCTCGTAAACTGTCGTATTTATAAATGTGATAAATTAATTATGAGTTTCTATCCGATGTTTGATTTATTTATTAATTCTTGATAATTTATTACAATAAATGTTATCACATATTACAGTATATGTTAAATTTTATTATAATAAAGACCTCTCTATTACAATCAAAAACTCCTAATTAATTTATCCTTATAAATGTTATAAATTAATGTCTACATCGAAAGGGCTAATTCCTAAACATAACTTTTTGTAGAAATGCTCTATACTCAGATTACTTGATAGAAAAATATAGGTGGCCGACTCAATGCTGGTTGAAATTGGTCGAATATTGTGTCTCACGTCTCATGGGATCCGACGTTCAAACAATTCGAATAAATAAAATAAAATTTTCTACTAGATCATCTTAAAAATTATTTCTCTATAACTTTTGTAGAAATTTATAACTAATTGTTTTGACGGTATGCATTGCCAACAAATATAATCACCGTGAATTATGGCACTAAACTAAAATTATTAGACAAAAACATCAAATTTATGTTTCAAAAACCATAACAAATAATTAACATTTTCAATAGAAAATTATTTTCACACTCCTCAACCGACTTTATATTAATAGAGGACGACTGCTCATCTAATTTGGTGATTATAATAGATAAGGAGATTTTTCCACAAAGAATAAACTTTCTATGCATTTTTATATTTCTAGGGAGCACATAAGCTTATCAGATTCTCACAATTCTTTCTCCTAAATCGTCATGATGGCATGTTTGGTATCTCGATAAGTGAAGAAATAAATAATCATTACTTATTCGTTATTTCATCTTTTTCAAGTCAATGTTAGTTGATATATATGCACGATGATAACCTCATTTTCAATTTTGATTATGTATTTAATAAAAGCACTTAACTCATGAGTAAGTTAACCTGATATTGCTAATTCAAAATTTATTCCATCTTATTTTGAAAATAAAAATAAAGTTGAAAATATAACATCTCTTCTACAATTCTAATTATCTTTATAAAAAATTAAAAAAAATACATATTTTACGTGATAGATAATATAATATGTATAAAAGATAATGTAATATGTAAAAAAAGGTATAAAAAAGTATCCAAGGATGAGAAGAGTTATCCCTAGACCAAGGGAGATAAATCTCATTATCCCTACTTACCCAATATCCCCTTGTCAAACTCTGGATAAGAACTAACCGAGAATTTTCCTCACTTAACCCATGGATAACCCCCTCAACCTTATCTACTATGTCCAAAGAGAATAACTTAGTGCATTTTACTTTTGTATTTTGCACTTGCATCTCTTGCTCCTCATAAGATGTGTGTATTGTGCTCATTTTTTATTGACCAATGAGAAACAAAAGATGCAAGTACAAAGTGTAAAAATAAAATACACTAAATTCTTCTCCTGTCTAAATACGTCCGGTCTTTCGATCACCAAATTGCCAACGTGACAATTTAGTAATTATTTTGAGAATTATTTTTTTAATGTGATTATTTAAATAATTAAATAATAAAATATAATTATTTTAATAAAAAAAACCCGCCCAACTTGCCTTTTTTTCTTATTTGTACCGAAGAAGTTTGCAGTACAAGATGTAAGGGTGTCAATTGGGCCGGGCCGGCCCGGAGGCCCGGAAGCCCGGCCCGGTTTTAACCGGGCTTGGGCCGGAAAAATGAGCCCGCTAAAAGTTTTTGGCCCGGCCCGGAAAAAAATAGGGCCGGACTTGGACTTTGTGAGGCCCGGTCCGGTCGGCCCGAAAAATATAAATATAATGTGTGTTAAATATAAAATTTATATTTAAAAGAAAATTATATTCATTTTTCCACAATAAATCTACTCCAAATATAATCTTTTATAAATTAAAGCTATGCACCCAATTTTTCTTTTTAAAAAAATTTAAATATTTCTGATACATAACAAAATCGTCCAAAATTTTCTAAAAAATTGATGGCAAAATGAGTTAGAGTAGATATATTATATATTATATAAATAAAAATAATATTTTGAGCCGGGCTTTTCGGGCTTTTCCGGACCTGGGCCGGACCCGGACCGGTTTTTAAAAAATTGGGTCTGGGCCGGACCCGGGCCGACTTTTAGAAAATCGAGCTTGGGCCGGGCCTAACAAGGCCCGATCCAGGCCCGGCCCATTGACACCCTTAACAAGATGTGGCTGTTGAAATGGAGACATTTGGCACAGTCTGGTGGAAAAGGTTCCAATGACGTCTTTTTGTGCCCTTGGGCTTGCGCGAAGTAGACAGACCAGGTCAGGCCTGTTGTAAGAGGGAATTCGAAGCTTTCGACCGTGGAGGAGCTTGTTGTGGTCGTTCTCCTTTTTAGCTGCTTCTAACATGGAGTTATCATTTGTTATCCATCTAAGTGTCTAGTAAGATATATATATATATATATATATATATATATATATATATATATATGAGATAACAATTCTTTTTAAAAAAGTCTTTAATACTTGTACGCATGCTTAGCTGTTCAAGAAATGTGATGATGTGGCGAGCACATCTCTTCGAGATAAAAAAAGAGAGGAAATATGATAAGATTCTTATATGTCTCGAATTATATGAAAATATGCCTAGATATGCGGCGAGTGTTACTTTTTAAATTTTAAGTATACTAATTAAAGTTAGGCAGTCATGTCTTTGCTAAGTATGGGAGGAACAAGACTGACTGAAGAGTTCAGACCTGAGCGAACCCACTTTTTAGATTCAGCGACAATTTTAGACCCACTTCATTTGATGGTTAATTGTAATTCTTCAACTTTTTTTTTTCTTCTCAAGATGAAATGGAAAGGTGTGATCGTGTCAACTTCTTCTCTTTATAAGGAAAGTGCATTCCTTTCCTGTTCATTCTTAAGTGTGACCACCATTAAGCGATTTGAACACATGTGATCTCGGTTTGATTATACTCGTGAACAACTCGTTTAAGAGTCTGATTAAATACTCGTTAAGAACTTATCTAAGTACTCGTTAATATTTTATTTAAATATAATAAGTATGAGAGTATATTGATATAAACATATTTATTTATTTTTATACAATTATTATTACAATATAAAATCCGTATGAGGGCTTAAATGTCATAGACTAAATCTACACTGTATATACATAAATAATTATGCAAATGAGGGTATATACATAAATCATGTAAATAGTGGCATGCACACAAAATTCAGTGTTGCAAGGTACCCCAGCATATCAAGCATCTTCTTCCTCCCGAGACTGGCCTGGCGCAATGGGAGAACCCCCCGGTGGGGCCGAGGGATGCGCGGTCGGCCACTGGCATCTCCAACGACCACCGTGGACCATCTGTTGGTGGTAGACGGTGCTCTCGGCGACCGCAGTACCGTCGCTGACGATGCAGAAGGGGGGATTTGGGCGGTGTGTGAAGGGGAGTTGCAGCACCGCCTTTGCCATGTCGTGCATCGGCCCCCTCCTTTGCGGTGTTTATCTATTAATCTCATATTCCTTGTGACAAATTATGAATATATTTCAAACATTATATTAAAATAGTTAAATTAAGTAACTTATCAAGACTATTGAGATATAAGTTTGAAATAAGATAGATTTAGGTCTTATGAACGATCAATTTTTTACTTGTAGATTGGATTGGACTTACTTATATATATGAACTCGCAAATTCAATTAAGCTCGTTAAGACACTCATTAAGGGCTCGAGCTCTAAAGTATTTAAACGAACCAAGTTTGAACAAACATTTTCAATACTTGGTAAAGCTCGAGCTCGACTTGATCTCGATTAAAAATTAACGAATATAGTTTGAGCAGCATAGTACTCGACTCGACACGACTTGTTTACACCCCTAAGTTTGCATTCCCAAACTTTTCAGGGAGTTAAAATTCACAGAAATTGTAATATTCTATGTGTGGGACCTTAGGTCTAGAACCTCTAAGCCTACCTTTAAATGTTTGAACTTTAACACTCTAGCTAAAGGTAACATTTTTACCCCATAAAAATAACCATATTTAATCACCAATCGATGCTTTATAATCAGCAATCGATGTTCCAGTCGAAGGAAAACTTCGTATATGATGAAGTGAAGCTTCGACTGATCAGTTTGCATCATTGTCGGTCGAAGTGAAACTTCATGTGTGACACAGTGTAGCTTCGCATATGACGAAATGAAACTTTGACTGATTAGTTTATATCACTGTCGATCGAAGTAAGACTTCGTATATGACGAAGTGAAGCTTCTACTGGTTAATTTATATCGCTATCGGCACTACAAGAAAAAGTGGAATTAGGGACTGAATTCGAGACCGAATATTTCGGTCACTATTTGGTATGAGATCTAAGATCGAATAGTGACTAAAATTATTCGGTCACTGATATTTGCATTTAGTGACCGAACTATCTTTAGTCACTATTCAGTCTCGGTCACTATTCGGTCTCTGATCTCAGACCAAATAGTGACCGACATATTCGGTCGTAAATTTTAAAACCTTAATATGTCAAATATTTTTCATATAGCGACTGAACATTATCGGTCACAAATCAGTCTCAGATTAGAGACTGAATAGTGACCGATTATAATCAGTCGCTAACTTATTCTCTTTGGCGCCGTTAGGCCTAAATCTTTGCAACCGAAATGTGATCGGTCACAATTCAGTCTCAGATTTGAGACCAAATAGTGACCGATTTTAGTCAGTCGCTAACTTATTTTGTTTCGCACCTTTATGTTAGAGAATTTGCGACCGAACCTTTTCGGTCACAATTCGGTCAACGATATGAGACCGAATTATGACTAACAATAGTTCGGTCGCAAATGTTGCGGTCTTTGTGACTGAATAGCGACCGAATTATCTGGTCGCTATTTCCCTCCCCCGCGGTTCTCTCTCTCTCTCTCTCTCTCTCTCTATCTCTCTCTCTCTCTCTCTCTCTCTCTCTCTCTCTCTCTCTCTCTCTCTCTCTCTCTCTCTCTCTCTCTCTCTCTCTCGCTCTCTCGCCGGATCACCACCGTCGTCGTACCCGTGGGATCCTCCGCCGCCATTGCACCCCTGTTCGCCGCCGGTGTCGCACTGATGGTGTGAATGTGCTTTTTGTTTTCAAACACTCCACAAAGAATGATTAAAAACTTTTTTTAAAAGAAATAAAGGATATGCGTGGAAGAAGGAGAGAGAGTGTGTGTGTGCACGAGAATGGAGGGTGTGATCGCCAGGTACACGGGGGTACCGAAGGAGTGAGTGAGAGGCGGAGCATTACTTACCTTCACCCAAAGATCGCGAGAGTGAGATGTGGTGGATTGACTCTTACTCCTCCAACCGGCCGGCCGACAGAGAAGACTTTAGCTCATGACCTTGCAAAAGTAAGAAACAAACAAACAAATGAAGAGGAAATTAGTCTAAGTTGCGTAGCATCAAATCAAAGAGAGATATGAAAAATTCAATGACATGGGCTTGAACACACCTTGTGGAGGTGGTGTTAAAACCCTACAGTGACTAGGTATGGAATGAATGAAATGTGTGTGTGTGTGTGTGTGAATATGAAGTGTGAATAAATGCACTAAACAAATGAAATGAAGAGGAAATTAGTCAAAGTTGCGTAGCATCAAATCAAAGAGAGATATGAAAAATGCAATGACATGGGCTTGAACACACTTTGTGGAGGTGGTGTTAAACCCCTACAGTGACTAGATATGGAATGAATGAGATGTGTGTGTGTGAATATGAAGTGTGAATAAATGCACTAAACAAATGAAATGAATAACTAAAAAGTGGGAATGAAGGGAGAAAGGAAGAATTGGCGAAGTGATTTGGGGCTGCAATGCACAAATTGGAGGAAGCCTCCTCATGCTCCAATGCACTTGAGATAAAGAACACCAAGCTCCACTTGATGAAGGCTTGGAATGGCTTGAGGAGAATGATTCCTCTCTTTAAGCTCGAAGTCTGATTCTTCAGTGCAGCAGGGCTTCGCCGTAGTGCTTGGTCTTTTTTAAAACAATGGCCTCGGGGGTTTTTTTATAGGAGAAAAAACACAAATTCGCGACGGACACAGTGGTCTCCTATTGATATGAATTGCGATCGACTGAAGTGTCACATTTAACAAGATCCACTTACTTCAATTAAGTCTTTCAAAACATCGATTATAACAGGTTATAGAATCGTGACGACCTCGACCGACGCGTTTCAAACACTTCCAATACCGATTGATTCTTTCCGAATTTAATAAATGGAAACTTTGAATCGTGACGACATGAGTGGTCGCGTATGTGAAAGAATCGATCTTCTGATGGGAATCGATTTTCAAACAATGGAAGGTTAGAAACGCGACGGACCATGTGGACGTGAAATTTTTATTGGATATTCTGATAGACGTTAGGCTTCTTTTGCCCCTGAAAGCCCTAATTTCTATCCATCATATCATGTGAATTAATTCGTTGATCTCATCTGTGTACTGCTTTGAGTTCTTCATGAACACCATGACCAAAGCATGTCTAAACCCCCTTTGTTTTCAAATTCCTATTTACTGGAAGTACCCATGTATGTCTAGATCAATATGCAACTCGTTTCATGATTTTTCATCGACTGTACATTTTGTTCTTAATTTTAGAATCACCCTGTGTCAAGAAGGGCAAGTTCTTGGACAGCAATCCAAGACATGTCTGTTCCCTGTCGGACTTAGGCGTAGACCCTGCAAACACGACGGCCCGATAGGCCGTGTTCTGGGATGTGGTCGTGATAGACCTGCTCGTCGCGTTCTGAACGCGACAGGCAATGCCGTCGCGATCTCAGTGCCTGTTCTGACAGGCCTGTCGCGAGCCTTGTAAGCCCCTCTCGCGACCTGTTATGTCTCCGTCGCGATCCTTGCAAGACCCCGTCGCGATCTCAGTTTTTGGAATGAAAACTCCAACTTTGGCAAGTCTTGTTGTTCTACAGTCACCCCATGTCATGTTAACTGTCTTGTACACAGAAAAAGTAAAGTACTACTCAGAGCAGCTAAGCGGGACCAGCACCGGAGTGACTAGGCTCCTCAGCACCTGGAGACGACAACAAACCACCTGAAAAGGGAAGGGAGTGAGTCTCAAGAAGAGACTCAGTAGGAACACTAACCCCATCGGTAACAGTACTACTAACAGTGCGGAAAGTAAAACAACAGCAGCATACACACACCGCTCAACAACCAGGAACCGGTGGCGTAGCACGCAACTCCTCGCAGGAGTGCTTCGAGAAACTGGAACCTCGCAGGCTCAACAGTACGACAAGCACACACAACCACGCAAGCACACAAGCATACAACACATAAAGAAGTGGGACTTAGCTAGGGGCCTATGGCGTGGCGCCTCCATACCATAGAGTCCTCCACCCCTAGCCTGTGTGCACACTAAAGGCGCTCTCCCTCACTCCCGGTCCACCCACCAATTTTCCCCTACGCCGGACCCTAACGGAGGAGAAGGGGCCCCACGGAAACAGGCTCGTAACCACCACAAGGGGCATGTACTGGACAGAGTCCCACTCGACGCCCAGGCTCATCTAGACGGAGCCCAGCTCAACGCCAGTCATCTAGACGAAGCCCAGCTCAATGTCTAGGAAGCACAACACAGCACAACAGGAGCACGGTAGTAACACAACGCAAGTACCCGCGGAGACGCTCTCAACGTCTGGAACACCGTGCAACGGACGGACACCGCGTGTCAACACCTCAAACTGCAGAGAAGGGAACTCAGCCTGCTGGGACTTACATGTGGGTTGACGGCAACATCGATTGCCGCCAACCTGGAGTGGACGACAGTATCGATTGCTGTCAACTAGGAGTAGACGGCAGCATCGACGACCATCAACTAGAGTAAACGGCAACATCCTGGCCGTCTATGAACAGTAGACGGCCACAGGTTGGCCGTTTACCTCAAATCGACGACAAGCGGTCTTGTCGTCGATCTCCTTCCCTGAGGATCTTAACGTCAACCTATGATGACGTTAAGTTCCTCAGCTTCCAGCAGCCGAGACGGCCCCAGGCCGATCCCAAGGGCAATCCAGCCCTAAAACCTGCAGTCTGATGTGGGGAAACGCTTCCCCTCATCACATTACACCACCACGAAGCTGGAAAAACAGCGATCCGACGCTCGAATCGGCAAAATCACCCCAAAACCCGGCATGGAGGAACCTTTCTCAAAACCACTATTTCACACACAATCCACACACAACAAGCATGGAATATCAACAATGGGGAGCTAAGGGGTGATGTCCCTACCTCAAAACACAGTGAGAACTCCCGGATTCCCTCGATTCACGCCGATCTCCCAAGAGCTTCCTCGCGAGAACACCCTTCAATCCGTCATTTCCTGCTCGATCCGATGCCGCCACGTGCACCACGACCTCCCCATGAGCTTCCGTCGGCCTCCAGAAGTGGTGGAGAAGGAGAGAGGTGAAGGTGGTGGGAAGGAGAGGGGAGAAATGGGGTGAAAGAGGCTCTTGGGTGCCTTATAAAAACACAGGCCGGGCAAGTTAACGTCAACATCTGTCGCCATTAACTGCACCGCCAAAACTTGATGTCAACATCGTTTGCCGTCAAGTTCATACTCGGGAAGACCACTACAAGAAAATGCGACTTTTCCGACGGAAAGAATCCGTCGGAAATCCGACGGTAATACGTCGGAAAATGAGCCTTTCGACAGATTTCCGTCCGAAGCTCGTCGGAAATAGTCCGTCAGAAATAATTGGTCAGAAATTACCGACGGAAGAGAATTCCGTCGGAAAAAGGTCGGAAACTCCGACGGAAATATCCGTCGGAAATTTAGTCAGTATTTACCGACGGGAATTCCGTCGGTAACTCAGTCGGCATTTCAGTCGGTAAATACTGACACAAAACCCGTCGGAACAAATCCGTCAGAACTATAGACGGAATTACCGACGGATTTCTTCTGTCGGTAATTTATAATTTTCGACGGATATTTATCCGTCGGAAAATCCGTCGGAATATGCAGTAAATTTTTTTTATAATTCACAAATAAAAATAATTTTTTAAACCTGCTACAATATTTATAAATTTCACAAATACTCACCATCAACATAAAATCAAAAATACAACAAATATAAAATCATACAAAATAATAAATACAAAAAATCAAGACATATCTGCTGGATCGTCTGCTGTCCCTGCCTCGTCATCGTCAGATGCCGGAGGTGGATCCTATATTAAAATAAATTAATATGAGAAACATTAATAATAATTAAAAGACATACATTATTTTCAAAAATTAAATTTAAAATATGTGATTAATTCTCAAGTTTAATTAGATACTATTTTTAGATCCATCGTTTCTTGTGTGTTTTTTAGATCGTCATTTCAACGCCCAACCCAATCCGAGAATCCAAATTGGATTCCGTCAGTTCCCACACGTCACTTTAACCCACCCGGTCGTGTCGGAGAAAACGGCACGCCGATCGGATCCCTATTTGGGATTTTGGACCCCCGGGTTGTAGGTTTTAGCCCTTTTATATATACTTGGCTGTTTTTTAGATCCGTCATTTCAACGCCCAACCTAATCCGAAGATCCAAATTGGATTCTGGCAGTTCCCACACGTCACTTTAATCCACCCGGTCGTGTCGGAGAAAACAGCACGCCGATCGGATCCCTATTTGGGATTTTGGACCCCCGGGTTGTAGGTTTTAGCCCTTTATATATATTTGGATGTTTTTTAGATCCGTCATTTCAACGCCCAACCCAATCCGAGAATCCAAATTGGATTCCGTCAGTTCCCACACGTCACTTTAACCCACCCGATCGTGTCGGAGAAAACGACACATCGATCGGATCCCTATTTGAGATTTTGGACCCCCGGGTTGTAGGTTTTAGCCTTTTATATATACTTGGCTGTTTTTTAGATCCGTCATTTCAACGACCAACTCAATCCGGGAATCCAAATTGGATTCCGTCAGTTCCCACACGTCACTTTAACCCATCCGGTCGTGTCAGAGAAAACGGCACGTCGATCGAATCCCTATTTGGGATTTTGGACCCCCGGGTTGTAGGTTTTAGCCCTTTATATATACTTGGCTGTTTTTTAGATCCGTCATTTCAACGCCCAACCCAATCCGAGAATCCAAATTGGATTCCGTCAGTTCCCACACGTCACTTTAACCCACCCGGTTGTGTCGGAGAAAACGGCACGCCGATCGGATCCCTATTTGGGATTTTGGACCCCCAGGTTATAGGTTTTAGCCCTTTATATATACTTGGCTGTTTTTTAAATCCGTCATTTCAACGCCTAACCCAATCCGGGGATCCAAATTGGATTCCGTTAGTTCTCACACGTCACTTTAACCCACCCGGTCGTGTCGGAGAAAACGGCACGCCAATCGGATCCCTATTTGGGATTTTGGACCCCCGGGTTGTAGGTTTTAGCCCTTTATATATACTTGGCTATTTTTTAGATCCGTCATTTCAACACCCAACCCAATCCGAGAACCCAAATTGGATTCCGTCAGTTCCCACACGTCACTTTAACCCACCCGGTCGTATCAGAGAAAACGGCACGCCGATCGGATCCCTCTTTGGGATTTTGGACCCCCGGGTTGTAGGTTTTAGCCCTTTATATATATTTGGCTGTTTTTTAGATCCGTCATTTCAACGCCCAACCCAATCCGGGGATCCAAATTGGATTCCGTCAGTTCTCACACGTCACTTTAACCCACGTGGTCGTGTCGGAGAAAACGGCACGCCGATCGGATCCCTATTTGGGATTTTGGACCCTCGGATTGTAGGTTTTAACCCTTTATATATACTTGGCTGTTTTTTAGATCCGTCATTTCAACGCCCAACCCAATCCGGGGATCCAAATTGGATTCCGTCAGTTCCCACACGTCACTTTAACCCACCCGGTCATGTCGGAGAAAACGGCACACCGATCGGATCCCTATTTGGGATTTTGGACCCCCGGGTTGTAGGTTTTAGCCATTTATATATACTTGGCTATTTTTTAGATCCGTCATTTCAACGCCCAACCCAATCCGAGAATCCAAAGTGGATTCCGTCAGTTCCCACACGTCACTTTAACCCACCCGGTCGTGTCGGAGAAAACGGCACGCCGATCGAATCCCTATTTGAGATTTTGGACCCCCAGTTTGTAGGTTTTAGCCCTTTATATATACTTGGTTATTTTTTAGATCCGTCATTTCAACGCCCAACCCAATCCGAGAATCCAAATTGGATTCCGTCAATTCCCACACGTCACTTTAACCCACCCGGTCGTGTCGGAGAAAACGGCACGCCGATCGGATCCCTATTTGGGATTTTAGACCCTCGAGTTGTAGGTTTTAGCCCTTTATATATACTTAGCTGTTTTTTAGATCCGTCATTTCAACGTCCAACCCAATCCGAGAATCCAAATTGGATTCCGTCAGTTCCCACACGTCACTTTAACCTACCCAGTCGTGTCGGAGAAAACGCCACGTCGATCGGATCCCTATTTGGGATTTTGAACCCCGGGTTGTAGGTTTTAGCCATTTATATATACTTGACTGTTTTTTAGATCCGTCATTTCAACGCCCAATCCAATCCGGGGATCCAAATTGGATTCCGTCAGTTCCCACACGTCACTTTAACCCACCCGGTCGTGTCGGAGAAAATGGCACGCCGATCGGATCCCTATTTGGGATTTTGGACCCCCGGGTTGTATGTTTTAGCCCTTTATATATACTTAGCTGTTTTTTAGATCCGTCATTTCAACGCCCAACCCCAATCCGATAATCCAAATTGGATTCTGTCCGTTCTCACACGTCACTTTAACTAACCCGGTCGTGTCGGAGAAAATGGCACGCCGATCGGATCTCTATTTGGGATTTTGGACCCCCGGGTTGTAGGTTTTAGCCCTTTATATATACTTGGTTGTTTTTTAGATCCGTCATTTCAACGCCCAACCCAATCCGAGAATCCAAATTGGATTCCGTCAGTTCTCACACGTCACTTTAACCCACCCGGTCGTGTCGGAGAAAATGGCACGCCGATCGGATCCCTATTTGGGATTTTGGATCCCCGGGTTGTAGGTTTTAGCCCTTATATATACTTGGCTGTTTTTTAGATCCGTCATTTCAACGCCCAACCCAATCCGAGAATGCAAATTGGATTCCGTCAGTTCCCACACGTCACTTTAACTCACCCGGTCGTGTTGAAGAAAACGGCACGCCGATCGGATCTCTATTTGGGATTTTGGACCCCCGGGTTGTAGGTTTTAGCCCTTTATATATACTTGGCTATTTTTTAGATCCGTCATGTCAACGCCCAACCCAATCCGGGGATCCAAATTGAATTCCGTCAGTTCCCACACGTCACTTTAACTCACCCGGTCGTGTCGGAGAAAACGGTACGCCGACCGGATCCTTATTTGGGATTTTGGACCCCCTGGTTGTAGGTTTTAGCCCTTTTATATATACTTGGCTGTTTTTTAGATCCGTCATTTCAACGCCCAACCCAATCCGGGGATCCAAATTGGATTCCGTCAGTTCCCACACGTCACTTTAACCCACCCGGTCGTGTCGGAGAAAACGGCACGCCGATCGGATCCCTATTTGGGATTTTAGACCCTCGAGTTGTAGGTTTTAGCCATTTATATATACTTGGCTGTTTTTTAGATCCGTCATTTCAACGCCCAACCCAATCCGAGAATCCAAATTGGATTCCGTCAGTTCCCACACGTCACTTTAACCCACCCAGTCGTGTCGAAGAAAACGGCACGCCGATCGGATCCGTATTTGGGATTTTGGACTCCCGGGTTGTATGTTTTAGCCCTTTTATATATAATTAGCTGTTTTTTAGATCCATCATTTCAACGTCCAACCTAATCCGAGGATCCAAATTGGATTCCGTCAGTTCCCACACGTCACTTTAACCCACCCGGTCGTGTCGGAGAAAACGGCACGCCGATCAGATCCCTATTTGGGATTTTGGACCCTCGGGTTGTAGGTTTTAGCCCTTTATATATACTTGGCTCTGTTTTAGATCCGTCATTTCAACGCCCAACCCAATCCGGGGATCCAAATTGGATTCCGTCAGTTCCCACACGTCACTTTAACCCACCCGGTCGTGTCGGAGAAAACGACACGCCAATCAGATCCCTATTTGAGATTTTAGACCCCCGGGTTATGTGTTTTGACCCTTTTGACTTGGGTTTTTTTAAGATCCGTCAATTAAACGCCCTTTACACTTATGTTAGGTTAATTAATTTAGATTTCTTTTTTTTCCCTGTTGACATTCTTTAGTGGTTTCATCTCATCCAAAGTATATGAAATTAATACTAATACTGACCTGAGGTGCTGGCTGTGTGGGGCGTACTACCTGCATGGCTGAGATCAACTGCTGAACCATATCGGCGAACTGCGTCTGTAGCTCTACCCGTTGCGTCTGTAGCTCTGCCCGTAGCTCTTCCCGAATGAGGCCTCTAATCTCCTCTACACCACTGACGGGGGGCGCAGCAGATGAACTCGCGTATGCCGGAGGAGCGATCGAACTCGCATATGAGGACAACACTGGATGAGTATCCAGGCTGTCCCCAAAGCCATACACTCGACCCTTCCTCGGCCCTCCCGCTGCGTCGACCCAAGCCTCCGGATCCAAGTCTGGCTGGGAAGTGCCCTCTGCATAGCGCTCCGCCATCGTCCTGTCGTAGGTCTCCTGCAGAACAAATTAAAATTAAATTATTGAAAACAAATTATTTTAATATCTTAATTGAATTCAAGTATTTATAGTTTGACTTACAGCGATTGTGCGGGCACTCTCGCTAACATAGTCATCCGTCCCCTTCCGCTTATGAGTCCGATCAAATAACTCGCGAAAAGTAGGGGCACGCTCGAGCTCGTGATACTTACAATTCAACAAAATTAGTTAGTTTCACAATAATAATCAATGTATTAAGCAATTGAACAATAATATGCTTACCAATTTTTGGTTGTGGGTCGCATAAGATACGGACCACTAGTATGCACATTCTTCTCCGGAATGGATGATCGGTTGCGTTTTGCCGCCTGTGACCGCTCCTGCCATGGTCCAGCAGCCCAACGCTCACAAAGGGACACCCAATAGTCCCTCCTCAGCCAAACAGGGTCGTAATCCAGCCAAGCCATAGGATCTTGTTTGCCTGTGGTCTTCATTGCCTTGTCCCGGGCCTCCCACATCATTGGACATTTGTTCTTCTTTGAGTCTAATTTCCAATCGCAAACCCTCATCACTAATTAGAAAAAAATTGATAACAAGCGTGTAAGTGTATCTGAAAGAAGTAGATTCGTTCACAGACTGTCCAAAACGGGACAATTCAAGACTTTGAGTTAGATATACACGTTCTCATCATTGAAAATAAGACTCGTGCACATCAATCTCAAAGTCTTGAACGTGAAGGTTCATTGACACGGGCTTAACACGCTATACATGCATAGATCAAATTTAAAATCCAAATAAATATGAAATGAATATGAAAACAAAATCATACATGTGAACAAGTGCAATAATAAACCAAATTCATACATACATGTACATGAATTGCATTAAAGTAAGAAATACAATACTAATCACTAAACTGAAAGTAAGCAATTAAAAACAATCCATATAATAGTGTTATATTGAAATAAGTTTGAATTAAAGATCTAATAACTACAAGAAAGATTTTGTACTCATTTTTTTAAATGCTATAAATTGATATGTAACCTCATTAGAATTTGAATTGAGATGTAACCTCATTTGTACTCATTTTTTCACTTCCGTCGATGCTTTATCAATACCATGTTAATGTCATAAACTATGTGAATTTAATTGCTACTCAAAGATAATATAGCTCATCTCCTCTAATGACAACTCGCATCTCAATGTCTATTTGATATTATTAATAGGATTTTGCTCAAAATTACTGAATCTTATATCTTGATCTTGAAATGCATCCTCTATTTGTAAAGATTTTGTATCTATTATATATGTCTCAGGTGGCCTCTTGTGTGATAGATTATGTTTTTTCTACTTTTCTATCTATATAAGGAATCTTTATAGGGTTTTTTTTTTTTTTTTGATAATGAGGAAATCCCGCCCCGTGTGACTTTGTGGGCCAGGTGGGAAGGGGAGGGGGGCCGGGGGGGGGGGGGGTGGGAATATATTGATTAATTTATCTACATAATCGATCATGTTTTACTATCATGTTACTTCCCTTTTGGTTCATCGTTATCGTATAAGTCCCTCAAAACCTCTGAATATTGCATATTAGTCCCTACCAGAGAGACTCTTTTGCAAAGTTTTAGAAGTTTTGAGGGACTAATACGATAATAGTCTAATTTGGGGACTAAAAGGGAAACACACATATTTGTAGGATCTAAAACATGAATATTCATTAACCATATAAACAGGGGATTACAGGACGCCTCTGATTAGGCTTCATTGCATGGGTACAGTCGCTCAACACACTTTACGTCCGAATTAATTTGTGCTTGAAAATTACCTTAAAATTTAGGAAAAAACAGGGTGCAATAAGCCTAGTAGGATTTACCCTCTAATAATCTCTAAATCATTAGTCAGCAATTAACAATATCAACAGAACAAGTAAATAGCAGGAACAATAAATAATAGGAACGAATGTTTAACAGATAACAGACTTAACAAGAAATATAATTGATCAGAGCAAGTGTGTGTCAGAATTCAATAAGGAAGTCAGAATAGTTATAGGAACAAGACATGAGCAATGGAACATATAATTAGGATTGAGCCAACTCAGTCAGGAGAATAAATAGTAAACAAGTTTAAGCAGGATGCTAGTAAACAGTCATAGGCAGGATAAACCGTAATTAGTACAGTTGAATTGTCTCCATTAACAATCAGTTAATCAGTGTGGTGTCATGCCAAAACACCTAATCATGGTTCTCCACAGCCAGTTAGAACATTCGGGTGTACCTCTCAAGACCAGATCAGGGCCCCATAGAACATACATTCGTCCAGGTGGTTCCAAAACCCTAGCAAAATACTTTCATGGCAATTTAGTAGTTCGGGAATGGCCAATAAGGCCCCCACTCTCTAGATGCCAGTAAGAGCCTGCCAATGCTCTCCAACTATCTATAAGAGCAGCTGAGTAAGAGCTTCGAGTGCTTTTCAGCTAGACAATAAGAACTTATTGCTAGGAATTTCAAGGGATTAGTTCAGAGCTTAAGAGGAAATTCAAGGAAATAAAGTCAAGAAAAACAAGATGATTATCAGAAAGAGGACATGTCAGTCATATACAACATAATTAAAAGGAACTAAAGAAGAGCTCTGAACTAATGACTAGCAAAACAGAAGATTGAAACTTATACATGCTTAACATGAGTTTAATAAGGGGATTTAAATGACAAACTGACAAGGGTTTGAGATAGATAGGGAATTAAATTAGACACTAATTACATGACAACAAGAACACAAGAAGAGCTTCCCTAAATCACACTAAACCAGGATGGTTAATACTTAACAAAGACTTCAACGGGGATTTAAATCACAAACCGACAAAATTTCAAGATATAAAAAGACTAACTAAGCTAAAATAAATATTAATGATAGATTAACAGGAACACCTAGAAAGAAATCTCACTAAGCTATATTAAAATAGGTAATTAACACTATCTTTTTCTGTATTTAATTTGTCCCCCTAGATTTTTCTTCTTCTTCGTCTTGTCCCATCCTTCTCTCCAACCATGTTCACATCCTGAGTGAGACCTCTGCCCCTCCTTTCCAGCCAATTCCACACAGCTGCCGAAACCTCATCATGTTACTTCCCTCTCTGTCCACATCTGGTACGTGCAGGTGGGGGGGGGGGGGGGAAGGGGAGGGGGGCTGCGTGCAGGGGGCCGGGTGGGAAGGGGAGGGGCCGGGTGGGGGGGTGGGAAGGGGAGGGGGGCCGCGTGCAGGGGGCCAGGTGGGGGGGTGGGAAGGGGAGGGGGGCTGCCTGCAGGGGGCCGGGTGGGAAGGGGAGGGGGGCCAAGTGGGGGGTGGGAAGGGGGGAGGGGGCCGGAGGAAGGTGGCGGGGTTGGGAGAGAGGGGAGGTGGAAGCACGCACCGGGTCGGGGCGAGCGGCGGCGAGCGTCGCAGCGGCGACCGGCAGCAATAGAGAGAGAGAGAGATAGAGAGAGAGAGAGAGAGCGCGAGAGAGGGAAAGAGGGGGGGTTTTCGAGGAGGGGGTAAAGGGATTTTACCGACGGAACGGAATATTTCCGTCGGAAATTCGACTGATTTTTGTAGTCGGAAAATCCGTCAGAATTATTGACGGAAACTAATCAGTCGGTAATCCCGCAAATTCTTGTGGTGGACTCTGGAAACTTCGGTAAACGTCAACATCGATTGACACCTAGATTAGGTTGACGGCCACACCCTTGCCGTCAACCCCACGGTTGACGTCAACATCCTGGACGTCAACCTTTGTCAACGTCAGCATCGATTGACGTCAACTGGCACTATTCTGCACGTAAGGCCCACTAAGGTCCAATAAGGCCCAAGGTCTTATACGGGGCGTTGGATCTAAAACCAACTCACATATAAATGTAGAGAATTAAAGTAGGTAACATGATATTTATGAACACAAACATCATGAGTGTTGGTTAAAACATTGTGCGAAGCATGCCTCAAATTTCATACTTACCCCCATCAATCTCAATACTTCTGCTAAGATATCCAACTATATTGATTTAGTGGAGAAACGATCTGTTAGCAATGAGGTTTTTTGTAGCATGCTGATTTTAGATATTTGGGTTGATTTGTTGGTAATCTATTGTATGTTTAGGAATGAGGTTTTTTTTAGTAGATTTGTCTCTTTTTCGGCATATCTGTTATATCATCCAGAAAAAAGAAAAAAATATTTATCAATATTTATCAAGGAATGCATAGAAATGTTGGATGTCTTCCTCGTCTCCTTTCTTGCATTGAATTCTTTTTCTTTCAGGAAGTCCATGTCCAGATTTTTGACTTCTCAATGTGCAGTCATTTTGCTGTACAATTTCTTTTTTGAATATGGATAGAACCATTGCTCATGAGAGCTAAATAGAAATGGCAATGATGCATCAATCTAAATATAAAAAAAGGCAGAACCATTGGCCATCTTTTAACCTAGAAAAAAATCGACCACTTGCATAAATAATGTCAGTTAACTAGTCACCAGTCATGTACAAGAAATTTAATATTTTCTTGAAAATCCAAAACATATATTTATTCCATGTAACTATACTGAAAAATCTATATGATACATTCAAAAATTAAAATCACAAATACAGATACGTGTTAACTTAAATGTTATTTTTGTGAATTAATCATCATATATTATAATATAGTAGTTTATATTGTAAGTGCAACGCATTTGAGTAAGTATTAATTACATAGTAAAATACACATTCTCTCATATCATTTAAGCCTATGGCTATCTGACTTACCACCAACCTTCCATTAGCTGAGCCATAAGTCTGCCACCATGGAGGATCTTATGGACAACTCTAAGTTTACACATACTGTTAAAGCACACATGCTTTTCTGTATTCTGTCAACACCCAACACAACTGTCAAATTACATGTCTCTGCATAATAAACAACATTCAAAAGGCTACTAAAATGTAAACTGTGAATGCAGTTAATGATGAAAACTATATAAACTGTTATCATGTTTTAATATCACCATTATTCATTTCCATCAATCAAAGACGTATAAATAAAAAAGAAGCATGTTTTTTTCCCGATGGCAGACAATTTAACTAAACATATATAGCATATGTTTATCATATATGGCATGTTCAATACTTTTAAGATGCCTATACAAATAAGTGGGACATTAGAAGATTTCCATATCAGTATGAATATATATGTTATGCATTTGACTTACCATATCAGTAATATGCTGATTTTGATAAATGATATCCAAAAGACTTATCATAAATATCAGTGGGAAAATAAGAATGATATGGTATATTCTTTGGATATAAATTATTTCAAACACCTATACTTACTTACCTATGTTTTGTCTCTATCAAAAGTGTCTCCCCTTAGAAGCGGTGAGACGTTGCAATTGTTAAGAGTCTCTCCAGCCTACAATGATATAGACGGTTTGAAATATCATCTAGTTCAGAATGTGAAAAACCTTAGAAGTAACATATATATTTAATTGACTGAGATTCAACAAAAGTAAAATAAAATGGACAAAACAACATTAAAAAAACTCAAGAAAATTATGCTCAACGCATGTGATTATCAACACCCTCCATTTACCATCCTCAAACCTCTTGGACGTCCAGTCACTTACTTTTTTATCTAGGCGCATCATAAATCTTTTTATCTATAGGGCACCATAACTTTTTTTTATATCTATAGTGCCAAATCAACATTTCTTTGGTTAAGATCACAGATTGGACAACCATGAAGGTAGCTCTTTGATGTTATACGGGGGAATGTTGAAAAGTGACTAGAATTCTATATGCTTTAGGGATGTTGGGGGAGGTGAGGAGGTGCGCAGAGAGAGAGAGAGAGAGAGAGAGAGAGAGAGAGAGAGGAGGAGAGAGAGAGAGAGAGAGAGAGAGAGAGAGAGAGAGAGAGAGAGAGAGAGAGAGAGAGAGAGAGAGAGAGAGAGATTAGTAACTGAAGGCAGCTTTTCTACAGAGCTGCGAGGAGATAATGCATTAAAAAGCAATAATGTTCATTGGGATTCAAATTCAAATTGAGAGTTTTTGGCATCCAAGTTGGGGAGAAATACATAGGAAAATAAATATAGTGCTTCCACGTGTCCTGAGTAAGATTTTGGCGAGAAACAAATAACTATGTTTTATATATATAGTATAGAATAGATTGCAGCAGGTAACATAGGAAGTTTTTTTTTTCCCACTATTCTCAGGGGGGGGGGGTTGTTTAGTTTTGATACTTGGTTAGATGACATGTATTGGAAGTCAAAAGGGAGTCTGACAGCTGGGTGAAGAAGAGGAATTTTCTGTGGTGACAAAGGAAACACTGAAAAATGTGCTCCCTCCCCTGCAATCAATTCAAACATGTGATAAATGAATTGGATGATGTTTGATAAAAAGAAAGTGGTTTTAACAATTCTATATATTTCATTAAACCAAAATGATAACATGTCCTGTCATTATGCCAGGAATTAATGTACACTTTTAAGAGAAAACAATGCAGGAAATGTGGGGATTGTGAAGGAAGATG